>JAZHPD010000036.1:0-342554 GCA_037575805.1 Lecanicillium sp. G3
GTGTCTTACCCGTCCGGGGTGGGGTTGGGGGGGTGGGTTTTGGGTGGTGCCCTGTTGTTGTTTTCCCGGCCTTTTTCCCGGGCCCCGGGGGGGCCCCCCCCCCCCCCCCCCCGACCTTTTGCTGGTGTCGGAATTTTGGCGTCGTTGGCTGAACTGGTGGGACTGACTTCCCCTCTCTCGGTGCAGATTTCTCAACTTTCGACCACGAGAAAGAATAAGATGGCTGTTGCTGGCGTCTTCCTCGTCGCCCTCGTGTAAGTCGCCACCTGCCGGGAACCATTGCGCGCTCTCCGACTAACAGTTTCTCAGCGGTCTCGCCGCGTCCATCACGCGCTTTGTCAAGGTTATGGAGGTGGCCAGTGGTATGTATCATGTATTCCACAATGCGCAACACAAGTCATTAATACGAAGTAGTCGATCGTTCAGAGATGCGACACGATAGGGAGTGTAAGTCATATGTTGTCTCATTATTAATGTCAAATGAGAAAAAAAAAATCTAATCATGGTCTCTAGATTACATGTCCAAGACGCTCTTCTACTGGGTCCTCGAGATGGGCGTCAGCGTCATCGTTGTCAACCTCCCGCCCATCTGGACCATCTTTGACGCCCAGAGCCAGAACGCCCGCCTGCCTGGCGGATACGGCAACCTCGAAGATGAAAGCAACTAACGCCCGCTACTTCCTGGCAGATTGAAAAAAAAAAGGAAATGAAGCTGTTTTGCGATTTTGTTTATTGCTTGCCGCCCCATGCCTCTCTGGATTGCTGGTGGGGGTGAGGCTGGTAGTGCTGGTCGTACGCGGGAGGCGCATGGTGGTACTGCTGCTGCTGCTGGGAGTGGTAGGCCTGCGGCGGGGGCGGGTAGTAGCCCTGCTGCTGCTGGGGAGGGTACTGCTGCTGGGGCGGCATCTGTTGGTCGTTGTCGCGCTTCTTGTTGAATTCTCTTGCGACGCCGTAGATGGTGCCGCCGACGATGAGCTTCTTGACCAGACCCATTGTGTGTGCGTGTGTGTGTGTGTGTGTGTGGTTTGACGAAAGTTATGAAAAGTGCTGGTTTTTGTTTGAGAGATTGAATTTGTATGCAGACTGAATTGCTGATTGTAATGATGAATTTCTTTTTAAAAAGTCGGAATTGCTGGCTTCTCGAAGGATTTATATATCCGATTCGTGCTGTTGATCCGCGCTTACACAGCACTGCCGGCTTACGGCTTGTTGGGCTGCGCCTCTGATGAGCGAGAGCGGGAACGATAGCGAGAGCGATACCGAGAGCGAGCCCGAGCCCGAGCCCGATCTAACCGTCGCCGACCCCGAGATCCAGATGGTGCTGCTTACGGCCGAAGAAGATCGGAAAATTATTCTATAATTACGATTCGTTTATTGGAATTAGGCTAGTTGCAATTTTACATCTCATTCTCATCGTAGGCGAAGCTTGCGCTGTCGCACCAGCACACTGTGCAGTTGCCCAGCATGGCTGCCTGGCTGTGACGCCCCGCCCCCACTAGAGCTGGCAGCTCACCACCAACGTTCATCTCCACCTCCATCATCACCAGCACTCTACCCCATCAAACCCAAACCCCCGACCAAGACCCTTCCCCCCGCCATGGCACCAAATCCCAAGGTCGCCGAGGCCATCGCCCGCGCCGAGTCGGCCCCCGGCGAAAAGTCGCCCCTCTACGAGTCCCTCCTCGCCGACATCAAGTCGCTCTCCTCCCCCGCCACCGCGGCCGACGACCTCAACGCCATCGCCGACTCCTTCTTCGCCCAGGCCCTCGGCGTCGTCTCCACGCGCGCCGTGCTCGCCGCGTTCGTCGCCACCCTCCGCGGCCTCAAGAACGAGGACCTCTGGATCGAGGCCGGCGGCCGCGCGCTCTCCCTGCTCTCCGCCCAGCCCTCGAGCTTCTCCGACGCCGCGGCCGACATCCGCGAGCTCGTCGCCACGGCCCACGAGAACAACGAGGACTTCCTCGAAGCGGCGCGCGCGCTCGCCGAGATACCGCTGGACAACGCGCAGCGCAAGGTCGGGGACGAGGACCGCGCCAGGACCTGGATCCGCATCGTGCGCAACTACCTCGAGGTGCAGGACTCGACGGCCGCCGAGACGTACCTCAACAAGCTCAAGAACATCATGCACACCGTCTCGGACCCGGACCTGATCCTGCACTTCAAGCTGTCGCAGGCGCGCATCCAGGACGCCAAGCGGGACTTCCTGTCCGCCGCGCAGCGCTACCACGAGATCAGCTTCTCGCCCGCCATCGCCGAGGAGGAGCGCCTGCACACGCTGAGCATGGCCATCAAGTGCGCCATCCTGGCGCCCGCGGGCCCGATGCGCAGCCGCGCCCTCGGCCGGCTGTACAAGGACGACCGCGCGCCGCAGCTCGACGAGTTCGGCATCCTGGAGAAGATGTTCCTCGACCGGCTGCTGTCCCCCGAGGAGGTGGGCAAGTTTGCCGAGGCGCTGCAGCCGCACCAGCTGGCGACGACGTCGGACGGGTCGACGGTGCTGGCCAAGGCCGTCGTCGAGCACAACCTGCTCGGCGCGTCGCGGCTCTACGACAACATCCGCTTCGAGGCGCTGGGCGCGCTGCTGGGGCTCGACGCCGACAAGGCGGAGCAGACGACGGCGCGGATGATTGAGCAGGGCCGTCTCGTCGGCCGCATGGACCAGCTCGCGGGTATCGTGTGGTTCGAGGGCGGCGAGGAGGCGAGTGGCGAAAAGGGCAGCGGCCACGCAAAGGCCGTTGTGGGCAAGGAGACGCGAAAGTGGGATGCCAACGTCGAGAGCCTGGCGGAGCAGGTGGAACAAGTGACCAATTCGCTACAAAAGGAGTTTCCGGTGAGTTTATCTGTCTGTGATAGCGTTATATTCCACTTTACTAATATGCTTTTTAGGACTTTGTTGCTGCCAACCTGGCAGTTTGAGCATACATATCAGGCGTTTCGGCATGGCGTTTTTTCGGTTCGATTAGCATAGCATGGGCACTGCCCACCTTGTCCCTCGCAAAGAAGAGGACGACTGAAGATGCAGATGTAAACAAAGGTATCTCATGATTAAAAGGATGATAAAAAAAAATAGAGCTGGCTATACATTTTGCTTTCCCCGGCAATCCGCTAGTATAGATCTTCCTTGCGCACCACCACGTAGCCTCTGCTTATCCCCTTGGGCAGCTCCTCCTCCTCCTCGAGCTTGGCCGCGTCCCCGATGATGAGCGGGATGAGAGCGTCGGCGACGTGGTCGCCCATCCAGTCGTACCCCTGCTTGGAAAGGTGCAAGCCGTCGTCCCAGTAGACGTCGCGCTTGAAGTCGTTGAGCGAGTTGTATGGGATCTTTTCGTGGAGGTCAAACGCGTGGCTGCGGGTGGTTAGCGTTCCGGGGGTTTGGTGAAAAAACGTGAGATAGGAGACGACGAACTAGTTTTCTGCCTCGTACGTCATGATGCGCTTGTTGAGGTCTGTTCGCTTCGCGGTGATTTCGTGAAAGTCGCGCGCTGTCTCGGGGACCGTCATGGCGAGGACGCTGGCGCGGCGAGAGAGGGAGAGCTTCCACATCTGGACGAGGGACTTGAATGTGTCGTCTACCCTGACGCCCATGGCGATGTCACTGAATACGTCAGAACCTATGTTTTCCCGTAATCTGAAGTTCGAATGCGTACTTTGTACCCGCGAGAGTAATGACCCAGTCAAACGGCATGAGTGTGACTGTATCGTCAGTCCGTTAACCTTTATGCCTCACCCCCCTATGCTATCGCCATTTTTTTGATGTGAAGCCATGATACTATCCCCCATGTTGGGTTTTGGCTGTATGCACTCACTCTGCTGGTTGAAGCGCTCCCGGAACCCCGGAAACGCAGCGACGTCGCCCGGCACGCCGCTCGTGCGCACCTCGACCCGCGTGTCCTCCCCCAGCGCCTCGCGCAGCCGCTGCCCGAGCCGCGCCGAGTACGGGCTCTCGCCCCGGCCGAAGCTGTGGTACCCCTGCGTCAGGGAGTCGCCGAAGCAGAGGATGCGCAGCGTGCGCGGCATGGCGGGGCTTCTAACTAGTTAACGCGTGCTCGCGGGATCGCTTCCTGGTTCTGTGACGTGAACTTTTCTCCCTCGTGCTTCCGGTTCCGAATATAGCGGGCGTGCGTAGCCTATTATGCGGGGGTCTCCCTTTCACCGAAAGATTAGGAAACGAACCCCCCGTTATCGCTCTTCTTTTGAATTTAGTCGGGAGGATATTACAGGTTATGAGGGTGAGTTTGCTGTTGATGGGGGAGAGAAAGAAAAAAAAAAGTATCTCGTGTTCACTGCTTGCTTTGGGGTGTGCGTGCTGCCCGCCGACGGTTGTTTCGCTCGTCATGGCGGGGGAGGGGCTGCAGGCAGCGCGGATACTGCCGCGGGTGTGGTGACTTTGCCTGTGTCACCCCGCCCAGGCAGCAGCATAGCATTTTAAATTAAGCGTGGGCTGGCTGAGCGGTGAGTCAAAGGGATGATTTGCTATTTGCTTTGATTTTGCTTTAAGAAATAGTTTTTGTGACGTTGTTTTTGCACGTACCTATGTCTTGGACTGGCCGCTGCGTGGGTGGCAGATGCTAGCTTCGAAGGCACATGAGCAATCCGTATGCCCAAGTATTGGCATCTGATAGCTAAAGCCACGACAGATGGACAATAAACGGGTGGGATCTTTGTCCCATCGGCCGCGGATTCTAAGCAACTTCGCCTGAGAAATGTTGAACACACCTGTAGCACTAATTTTGTGTTTGTCGCCCAAGTGCAGGGTACAAGCCCGTACACATTCACTGACGCCTCACTGATGAAAGTCATACAACCACCGTCCACGATCCAGAGCCAGATTGATCAACTATTAAAACAGCAAATGGTATATACTATGTAAAGTTACATGCGTCCGTCCAGAACTCTCAGTCTACCCCAGCTCCCAAGCATTATAAAAGCTAATCATACATGAATCTCTCTCCCACCATTTAATCTTCAATATCGTCGTCCGATAGCACAAGTTTCTGAGCAAGCATGCTCGTCACGGCACCAGACTTGATGCCCGCGCGCTTCTTTCGCGGACTCGCCTCTTCTGACGGCTTATCTGTCGCCCAGGCCTCGCCCGTACCAGCGCCGGCATCCTCGTCCGCGTCGACATCCTCGTCGTCGTTGGCGCCCGAGATGCCGCTAAATGCCACAATCTTATCCAGCTCGCGCACCCGCGGAGTGTTCTTCTGCGCGCGCGCAATGAGTGCTGCGTACGGGAGGCGCTCTAGGAGGAGTTCTCGTCGCGCGGCGCTGCCGAGTGACAACAGAGGTGGGGTGCTGTCGTCGTCTTGCTGCTGCTGTCTCGCAGACGACTGACTTTGTTGTGTCCCAGTCGCCGACGCAGGCGTTCTGCGGAAGGCGTTGGCTCCGGCTGTCAAGTCCTTCCTGGCCGCCTGATCCTCGCCACGGAGAAGTCGCGACGACCACATGTCGACAAGCCCGCCAATCTCTTCCTTGGCGCGCCAGAGTTTCAGACTCGCAGGATAAAACATCTTGAATGCATCGCTGCTACGGGCCATACCCGTCGTCTTGCGCTTAACCGGGTTGGGCAGCGAAAAGAGCATGCCGCGAACAGCCACTTCGAACATCATTTCGTCTTGTCGGAGCACATGGCTGCCCGAGTCCCGCCCAGGAGACCAGCCCCTGCCACCAAAAAACACGTCTTGCGAGGGACACATGAGGTCGCTCAGGGACAGGTTTTCGATGCATTCGTTGACATAGTCCATGGGTGTCGAAAGGTCCATCGGGCCGGTGCTTTCGCAGGATAGAATATAGTTTTCGTGCAGAGCCGCGATGAATGTGTGCGTGTCGGTGCCTGTCTCTCCAATCAGCGAGTCGACTGATATTTGCGACTTTTGCGGTCGCGCATGATGTGAGAGATATTTGGGCAGCACTTCGGCCGCGTCTCCTGACGCCTTTTCCTCTCGTTTGTTATATACTACTTTGCCGACGGCGTGGAAGATGCCCAAGCTGGCTTCTCGCTGGGAGATGAGTTCTAGACTGTCGTGTTCGCCGCGTGTCATGCCAATACCGTCTTTCGTACTCTTCTTTTGCTTCGTGAAAGCGACCTTGGCCCCCCAATCGGCATCCTGATCTCCTTTGAGACACAAGAACTCGAGTGAAGAGATGGCGCTGCGAACATCACCAATCTCACCGAGCCGCTTCAAAACCTTGGGACCGGGTGTCCGTCGCCGGCCGGATTTTCGCGCTTCCTTTAACACGACCAACTCCAGCGCCTTGGCCAGTAATGACGGGGCAATGGCATTGAATTCAATGATACCCACACCCGGGTGACCTAAAATTTCTGGACCCAGTAGACGGTGTGCTGTGAGACTGTCGGCAGAGGCAGATGTTGTCGTGAGAAGTGTCTCGGATATTACCAGTACGACTGGTTTGACGGGCTCTCGCCGACCCTGTGAAAACATGGACAGTGACGGCACATGGTTCGATAAAAACTGTAATAGCGCGCTTCGAAAAGACGACAGTGCAGAAGACGATCTCGAAAACGTGTTTGGGAACTCTTCAATCAGCATTATACGCTTGTCATTGCCGTGGTCGTTGCTCGTACTGCTCGGCGCGGGTGACGGTTCGTCGAGGTCCAGGGCACCAAACTTGCCTCCACGACCAAGGAACTCCTGAAATTGCGCCGAGGCAGAGATGAAGCCCGTACCAGCGTTTCCAGTTGGGTTTCTCCATTCGAGGAGCTCGCAACCCATTTCCTTGGCCAGCAGACGCATCGTAGTCGTCTTGCCAGAGCCGGCGGCGCCTTTGAGAATGAGCAGGCGCTGCCGCATTCTCCCACTTGTGACTTCTTCCAGCCACCGCCTCACATCAGACACCTTTTTCTTATGTACTGCGAGCTCGTCGAGATTTCGCGGCCCGAACCGCTCTGACCATGGTCGTAAATCGTCGTCGTCGGCGTTGCCTGGTCGTGGAGGTTTCAAAAATCGCTGACTAGATGCCGCTGCAGCCAGCGGTGCATTTTGCGCCGCCCCGCGCTGTCGTTTACGTGCGTGCTGTCCCACCAGGCTTGAGGAGCTTGCCTTGAACTCGGAGACCTCGTCATCTTCAGATATGGGGTCGCTGATGATATCATCGACGGGCAACGTTCGTTTCTCGTTCGCACTGCCAGGTTTGGGCGCTCGCTGGGCCTGTTTGGAGAAGAGAAGCTTCAAATTTCCGCTCTTCCCCTTTTCATCGACGCCTCTGCTAGCATCCCTCGTCTTCCGGGGGCTCGGGCCGGCGCCGTTCTTCTGCAGTGAGTTCTTCCTGGGGCTGGGCCCGTTGCGCGATGCGGCGGCCCCGCGGCCCTTGCTCGGGCTCGGGGACGCGGTTGCGACGCGCGATTTTGTCGGGGAGCTCGGTGAGGAGAGGAGGAAATTGGAGATGGTGTTGGGGCGCGACTGCTGGCTGCTGCCGTCGTCGTTGTCGTAGTCATCGTCATCGTGATCGTCGGCTGAGTCGAGCGTATTCCGCCGGCGGCGCTTCGCGGGCGGAGCCATTACCGCGACTGGGGCATCTGCGGGACGTGATGTCGATTCAGCATGGCTCAATGGCGGGTTCTGCTGTAGTTGAGGCGCGGCGAGTTGGAGATGGAAAGGGTGGCATCGGGTCACGCAAGAGGTTCCGTGGCGGCGGTGCGGCGGACCTCAGCTAAGCTGGACGGCCCACACAAACAGCGCGAGCCAGGACGGAAGCTCTCAGACATACAGCCATAGAAAGACATGACATTCATATTATTTCTACCAAAATGAGAATAATTACAGCTGATGAACCATTAATGCAGTTTTTGTATTCCTTTCTAAATTCTTAAAAAAATGCGCCGACATATGTACATTTTGGGCATTAAACGCAACAGCATCTTGTCAGGTTGCTTATTGCCTCGCTCTCAGAAAGTCCACTTCTCAAAGTTGTCGACAAACGTCAATGCTGAGCGTAGATAGAACTCATTCTGATCTCCCCACGTGTTTGCTGCTTCCTTCATGGTGCGGACGGCTGGAAAGTTAGCATTGTTCCGGCAAGGACGAGAGTTGACATACCTTTCACGAAATACGCATCGGCTAGGTGAGGGCCGTTGAGTGTCTTGTCAATAACATGCTTCCACCCCTGGCTACCAGTATCCTTGATTAGGTTGGCAGCATTGGGCTCCGGCCGTCCGGTGATTAGGCAGACAACCACGGCCAACAACCACCACTGTCGTAGCAGAGTAACGTGGTACTCTGCGGGGAAGTAAGGCAGAAGAACTCGGATAGCATGGCTGGCGGATAGAAGCTGGGCCATGTAAAAGTTGAATGCCTTGGGCTTAGACGATGCAAACAAGGCAACAGCAGCCTCTTGAAGTTCGCTGAATTGCTTGGTGGCATCGGAGATTGGCCAGGCGTTCCAGTAGTCCAAGATGACATCTTCATGCTGAGCAACGAGGAACTCCAGACTGTCGTTCTCCTGCTGAGCTTTAGTCCCACTCAATCTTCTGTCTGTGGCAAGACTAGAAATGAGGTCCAGAAGAGAAGATGAGGACAAGGTAGATGCCTTGGTGTAGCTTGCATCGTCGAGATATTTGTGAAGAACGCCGTACTGAACACATGCCAGACTGAGGCCTTCCATGGCCATTTCCTTGCTGTTGATTTCATATGCCAGTGCAAGATGATTCAAAGGGTGACCAACTGTAGAGAATCAGTAACAGCGCCAACGCAATAATACAGATAATACTTACAACCGCCTATCAGACAGTTTATTAGAGGCTCCTCGCCCGATGTGAGGACTGGTACTACCTCTTTCTTCCAGTCATAACCAAAGTCCATGGCGAGCTTGTCCTCGAAAAAGTCGATAAAGGCACGCTGATAGTTGCGGTCCCCCAGAAAGTCTCTCCAGTCCTCCTCAATTACCTCGGCAGGTGAGGGGGTCCAACCGTCGAGCTCTTTGATCTGCGCGTCGTATATGGTATTGAGATGGTTCTCATTGGCGCCGAGAATATACGCAGTGGCCAGATTGTGAGTATTGTTGTTTGGCAGCTGAAGATCTTTGCACAAGAGGGCATAGCTGACATGGTTGCCCTTGAGCAGATGCTTGAGGGAGCGGGTGCGGCGTTCTTGGTCGGCCTCGACATCGTGGACAGGCAGCGCTTCGACGGCGACAGTGGTGGCGGCAGTAGCAGAAGCCACGGGCCGGACCTTTTCACCGGCAGGTATAATGTTAATGATGCCAACCATGATTGCGTGTGAGCTTGGGGTTTGGACGATGAGTAATGGGCGCAACTGATTTCTGTCGTCGTCCATCTACAGCCGTCTGGCGTGGTGTTGGGACAATGTGGGGGCGGGCAAGCAGCCCATTTTTAGTGGGAAGCGCCCCAACCAAGTGTCGCCCATGGCGCTGTTCGCAGTGCCTGCAGGTGGTAATCAGATCAAGCCGTCCACTGTATTTTAGGCTGGGGTGCGCGATTGTCAGCAGCATCTCACATGCTTAACGGGCGCGCCGCCACCATCGTCCAGCTCTGCCCCAACACTTGAGGCCCTCACCATGGCCGACGTCGCGTCACCATCCAAGAGCGAGATTCTTATCTATGCGGAACTTTTGACCAATATTCGCCAGGTCACGGTCAAGACGTCTCTTCCCACGCCTGCGGATCACACCACTGAGGCCGAGATATTCGACGAAGGGCGCAAATTTCGCATCACGCACAATGGCATCACACGCGAGCTGGTTCTGCCCGCCACCGCGCCCGTCAAGGGGAAGCTTCCGCTCTCGCACAAAGGCTCCGTGGACCTGACATGGAGGCTTCCTCTACGGCCCGTCAAGACCCCGGAGCGACAGTTTCTCCCTGAAAACCAACCCCTCCCGTGGAATGCGTCTGAGGTCAGAGCCGGCTCACCGGTTTCGTGTCGGAGCTGTGGCGAGATCTTCGTTTCCAGCGGCACAATTGGTGTCTGGAAGGATATGCCGAGTGAGAACTGGGCTGAGATGATGGAGTTCTGGCACTGCCATAAACCCGTCGAGCACGACAAGCCCGAGGACGGCAGCCTGCAGCATCGAGGCTACGGTGCTGCCAGTGCAATCAATGCGCAGCCAGGGGTGGGCTTTGTCGATATAACGTCATTTCTATTTGCAGAATCAGACTCCAATTCTTTAAAGGTACGTCGCACTGTGAATCTGTCTACGTCTGGGGAAATAGAAGGTGGCCAAGTCAGGCATCAGCCGCTCAGTGTCATGGTCATCGATACAATTCCCCTATATCAACTATTTGCACTTTCAGCACCTGCAAACGCCTCGTCAGAGTACCCTCCCTTGGGACGGGTTTCTACGAGGCGATGCTGATTGAGCAGTCTCGCTTGCAAGCAACCTTTCAGAGTTGTGGACTGTTGCGCTTGTCTAGAGACACATCTTTTTATTTGCACATTTACCGAGTCTTAAGCAGAAGCTAACTTTTGAAGTACTCATCACCCGCTTCTGAAGGCTTTGACAGCAGCGAGAAGGCAATCCAAGCCACTACGGAAGAAAAGTTTCTCAGCATAACTTGCGCCAAGTGCGCCGTTGAGGTTGGCACTTTTAGCATCCTGGCATCCACGGTAGCTCTCTTCAAGTGGCAGATTTCTTGCGACGTCCCATCTGCGCGAAAGGCTCCCTCTAGTTCAGACTGCCTGGTTGCCACCTTGCTGTCCACAATATCACGATCTGGATCGTCAAAGTCCGTCGTTATGCCAAGACACATGTCAGCCGGCAGCGAATCATCGCAACACTTGCAGCTTTGGGTCCTGAACAACAATGTCATCTATACCAGCAACCGAAACCAGACGCCGACCTCGGCGATCAAGGTACTATTCCAGGACATCGAAGAGAAGGAGGCTCTTGACCTGGTTGAGTCGTTATCGACCGATGTCCAAGATATTGCTTTTCCAGTATCGGCGATACAGACAGCACGCGAAACTCTGAAATCGAGCAAGTTCATGCTGCCTTCTTCGGAGCGCTCATTCCAGGAATGGCAGGTCGGACTACTTGGGCGATGGAACCCAGAGCCGGCATGAATGTATGCTGAAACTGAGAAATGCTTCATTGTAGAAGCTCAGTGACATTAATGATTATACATGCCACTACTGCCAAGACGAGTATTTGAGTCGCGTTCATTGACGCTCTCATTTACAAGAACGCACTACTTACAGACCACAGCATGTCGGCCTACGACGAGACGCCCAGAAAGTCGCGACGAACCAGAACGATCAAATACCTGTGAGGGAAATGACCAGGTAGTGTCAAAGGATGGTACATTTCTTTTTTCTTGGGCGTAACAAACGATTGCAGCAGCCTTATATAGTGCAGCGTGGCTGTGGTGCTGATTGTTTCAAGGCACAGGCAAAAAAGTCCATCACGCCCTCAGGGCAAATGAATGAGAGCCTCCAGTGTTCATTGGCTGAAAATAAACAGGCAGACGCCTGCAGTACTAGGCACAGCCTGAATACCCTTTGAAAATTTTGTGGTAGTTAACTACCATTTTCCGGCGGCCGTTAACAAGTGCTGAGCTAATACACCCTATGGCTTAATTATGGGGCTGCTGCCTGCTTCCCGTTTGTCTGCATGCTGTTACATTCGTTTTCCAACAAAACAAAGAATCTAAAGCGTCATTTATAATTGCAAGGATGAGCTGCTGAAATACAGCCCATCTTCATAACTTGTATTACAACACGATGTACTGAGCTCTGAACTTGCAACATGTCGCACCGATCGCCCCGCTATATCGCCATCGGGTGCATCGGTATCTCGAGATCGGACGTCGATGTTGAAGATTTGATATGGAATATCAAGGACTCTACATGGAAGACTCTATTACCGCCTGAGATAGAGAAGTCTAATTCGGATGAACTATCTGCAAAGGGGTCCATCGACCCGATACTTCAATCTGCGTTGCTCAGATCGCCAGCTTTGAAACGATGCGCACAACTATTCCATGCGCAATGGCTGCGACTCGAATTCAGGATCTGTTCTAAATCTCAAGGTGCCTTGAGAATTCATTTACTTCCTGATGATGTATTGAGAGGCTCTGTCGATCGCTCAAAATCCATGCTCGCCAAGGCACGAGACCATGTTCTGGCTGAAGTTGATTGCGCAGCTTCAGTATGGCTTGGGACAGAGACCCCAGTGCCCTTTGATCGGAATCCATTGACGCAGTATAGGTCAAGTGAGAGTGAAACATCTTTGCTTGATTTGTTCAACGACATTCCATCTCCACAACCAGATACTTCCGTCGTCACAGACCCGTATCTAAGAAAAGCTATGAGAGGTGTCCTCAGCAGCAGCATACCTGGCATGAAGACGCAGCTACTGCCATACCAACGGCGCTCAGCGGCTTTTATGCTTCAAAAAGAAATGTACCCACGTCAAGTTCTTGATCCGAGACTTTTGCATATGAGGGACCAAAACGGGCTGTCTTGGTACCTGGATCCGGTGGTAGGAACTGTTTTCCACGAACCGAAATACTACGATGGTGTCTCCGGGGGCGTACTTGCAGAGGAGATGGGCACAGGAAAAACAATTATGTGCTTGGCACTGCTACTTTCCACACGAAACTTCCCCGCATATGCGCCCGAGTTTTACTGGTCACAGTCGCCTCCGAGTCGAACGCCAGTTGGTTCGTTAATGGACATGGCGGCTGCATGCGTGACGCGCCATTCACAACCTTGGAGAAGCTACTATAACTTCGCGGCAAAAAAGGACTACCAGGAAACTGCCTTTGCCCATGCCATCAAGCGAAATCCCGGCTACTACTATCTTCCAGGAGCTGAACCGAGACGGTGTGGACGACTGGAAAGCTACTATATGCCTGTTCCAAAGAAAATCTACCTCAGCAGCACTAGCTTGGTTATTGTCCCGAACAATCTGCTGCTGCAGTGGAAGCAAGAAATCAACAAGCACACGGAAGGTCTGGAGGTTTTTGTTCTTTCTAAGAATGATCCTATTCCAAATACCATGAAAATTATGGAGTACGATGTGATTTTGTTCTCCCAATCACGCTTCGAGAAGCTGGTGAAGAATGAAATTATGTACGACTCTCCATTATCGTCGGTCCACTTCAAGAGATGTATCGTGGACGAAGGCCATATTTTGGGTAACTCGAAAATGAACTCCAAAAGTCTTTTGTTGGCGGGACTAGACTCGCTGCACTTTACTTCTCGATGGATAGTCACAGGAACGCCATCACGGGGGCTGTATGGAACGGGTGGTCGCTCCGACGACAGCGCAGACGGTCTATCGAACGGCCCTACTGTTGGTACTGATGGAAGCAAGCATATCAACCAAGCCTTGAAGGAACTGGAGCGAAAAGACTTGGGGCGCTTGGGATCCATCGCAACGCTGTTTCTTCAAGCGCGACCTTGGGCGAACTCGGCCTTCGAAACGGAAGATACTATGGCGAAATGGGCGAAATATCTTGTTCCTTCCACAAATGGGTCGGGTAGAGTAGGGCGCTGGGATTGCTTAAAGTTGACTGTCAATTCACTAATTGTGCGCCATCGCCTCGATGAAGTGTTTGACCAGCTCCCACCAGTCGATGAGAAGATTGTGGTTCTCACAGGCTCCTATCAGGATATGCTGTCGCTCAACATATTCGCCATGATGATCATATTCAACTCAGTCCAATCTCAGCGAACTGACAAGGACTACTTTTTCCACATAAAGCAAAGAGATAGTCTTCTTCAAATCGTGCACAACATGAAACAGTCGAGTTTCTTTGGTGGATCTTTCTTTAGCGCAGAAGAAATCGCCAAAGCCATCCAAACTGCCGAAGAATTTATAAAGGAGAAAAAGGTCGCGATTAACGCTGAGGATGAGGCATTACTCAAGACGGCGATTGACTTCGGGCATCTTGCTCTCACGAGCAATTTGAGAAATCTCAGCAATCAGTTTCACGAAATGCCTATTTGCATTACAGGCTTTCCTGGCGGTGCTGGGAAGCACTGGTCGCTTGACGGGGAAGCTGCCGACCCCGTCTGCACGTCTTCCAGCATGGTCACCTCACTCCAAAAACTATTTCATAAGGCTGCCAGCAATCCTGGCGAGCTTAACTCTCTCCTTAACGGTGGTTTAATACAGGAAGGAAAGCTTGAGAGAGAAAAGACTCGAGCCGAAGTCGAATCCAGCAAGAACACGTCGAAAAAGAAGGGGAAAAGGCCAGAAACTTTGGCAGGAAACACGAAACTTGGAGATGACAGTCCAAAGAAGTCTCGCTCTCATGGTCTGAGTGGAACTGAACCAGTACCAGTTGTAAGTAAGGAGAGCTTTTCTGCGGCGCTGGCAGAGACAAAACTGGTATCAACAGTGTCTGCGAAGCTCTCCTATCTGATCGACAGCATAATGAAACACCAAAACGAGGAAAAGATAATCATTTTCTATGAAAACGAAAACGTCGCTTGGTATCTAGCCGGCGTTCTGGATATGGTAAGTTGCTCAACAGCACCGTTCCGAAGTGTATACTAACCCAAGTACAGTTACAAATCCAAAATCTCATTTATGCTCGAGGCTTATCTGTAGAAAGAAGAGCACAATATGTCACTACATTTCATCAAAGCCCGACATTCAGGTAAGAGAGAAGCTCAGACTTGGAGAATATGACTAATAAGCGGCATAGAGTTCTGTTGATGGACTTGTCCCAGGCAGCATTCGGACTGGATATGCGAGCAGCATCGCGCGTGTACTTCATCAACCCAGTCCTGAACCCGCAAGTGGAAAGCCAAGCTATTGCTCGAGTACGACGCATCAGCCAACAAAGAAGTGTATCGGTAGAGACCCTGGTGCTCAAGGAAAGCTTGGACGAGATTATTCTAGAGCGAAAGGAACATATGACGCAAGCAGAGCACGGCAAGGCAAAGACAATACTTGATGTGTCCTCCATCAAAAACTGGATAAGGAACGCCAGGATTGTTCCCCTTGGCAACCCAGGCGACAGTTACGAAGCGCAGATGATACCATTGGCGACTCCGCTGCCGGTCCTTGGAAACGGGTTTGGTTACACGGTTGGGCCAGACGACGGTCTAGCTCTAGAAGAACCAACGACTCTGCAACCCTCGACTATGCAGCGAGATCTACCATTGCGGGCTGGGACACCACCACCGCCTGTGCGAAAGAGGGAGCGGGCGGACAGCAAGCCACAAGTCGCCTTTGCAGATGCAGACGGGAAAGGGGACGGGTCACAGCCACCTGCGCGGCGTGTACGATTTGTATAAGCGACTCTGTTGTGCTGACGAAGTATTAATGATTAAGATGTAGAATATAAATGGGACAACGCATAGACAAAGCACTTCTACATGACCTCAAGGGAAGTGACTGACAGGCAAGCGAAGTGACTGACAGGTGAGGGCTGCAAGCGTAGCATACATTCAAAACATAAACTACACTACAAGGCAGAAGTCTTCGGCCTGTGAGCCATATCGGAGGTTATAAGACGAAATTAGTAGATGGACTTGGAAAGGTTATAATATGTGGCGTTGAAAAAGAAGTATTGGGATTGGAGCAGTATCGTTACAGATCGTACGTCTGCAATGATTAATTTGCTGAATTGTAAACAACTCGGTCACCTACCATTCTTCTGCCGGAATTGCCACGATCCGGATACCGCGGGATGAATAATAGGCTCTACTGACCTCCCCAGAAAGCGGCCAGGTACCCAAGTCTAAAAGGGCGCTCGGCCGATGACGCAAGGGAGATGGAATTCTTTGGCCGATGTCTATGCCACCCCTCTGCGTCAAGGGAAACAAATTGATTTCGCAGATGTTTTTCTTGTTTGCTTTTTTGTGTGCCTATTTACCTTAGCGTTCTCTTGGTATTGAAAAGTATGGATGAAACATCCCGCTGTCTTGTATGACGGTTCCTGTTCAATCGACGATGGTTTTATTCCATCACCTAAAAGAAAAACACCCGATAGCCTCAGCCTATTTGGCAGCACGCAACTCCAGTTGACAAAATAAAGCATATCGCCAGTACGAGAACAACAGCTCATGTAAATCAGCCAATCCGGGCGCCACATCGGTCAGACACATTCCACGCTCGGCCGCGACTGACATCATACAAGAAAGCAGCTGATCCGTGAGCGCTCGCCCCTCCCCTCCTCCCCCTCTGTGTTGTGATTTCTCCCGTAACTCCACGGGCTGGGCGGAATTTGAGCGCGGGATGCGAGTACCGGCACCTCATTGGGCCTGGAAGGACCAGACCAGCCCGGCGAAGTCTGAGCGGACCTGCATGCTCTGCCCCAAACTTCGATCCTTTCCGGGGCGGGCGCGCGCGTGGGAAGGAAAAGCAAAAGTTTGAGAAAAGGCAAAGGAAGAGCTGGAGAGTTTCAGGGCTGCTATTTACAGCCCGTCTCTCGCGCCTTGGCTGGAGGAGGAAAGGCAGGACGGCCGCATGCACGCTCAAGGCTCATAGACACACGGCGCAAACCACAGCACGCAAGCACGCACCGGGCGGGCGGACATGTTTCAGTCCTGCCGCGCCGTCGTCCGATTAATTCTGACAGCAGTTACGATGTCGCAATGGATAAGGAGAGGAAATACGGTCGGTCAACTTGATTTAGCCCAAAAAAAGTCACGTTTCAGACGTGTCAGCTCGCGCGCCCACTGCTTTGCTCCTTTATAGATAGTTTCTTTGCCATAACTAATTATCCCCATAAATAATGACGTTCTACGCGTGCTAGCTGCAGCACGAGAGACGCTGTAAATTGAGTTGATTTGGTTGCGTAGTATTCTTGACTGATGATAGAACAGGGGCCCTCTCGATAGCGCAAGGGGTGCGGATACCCAGCAATGACAATGACGCTCGTCTGAACAAGGGTCCTTTGGGAGAAAGATGTCACTACTCCGTAGTCGGAGAAGAGAAGTCCCCGAGGGGCCCGGGACTGGATTGCTCTCTCGTGCAGCAAACTACCGGCGCTTGTTCGTTAGCAGGGGTCGAGTACCTTGTTCGCTAGTTATGAGGTGGGAAAGACTAGCAGCTTTTGGTGGCGGTGGGTTATTGGCTGGCTCAATTGGCTCACAGCCCCTTTGAAGTCTTGGTGTCGCAGTTTAGTTTGCTTTCTGGCTCTCAGAGGCAGCGCCGGACCATGTGTCAGTTCTCGGGGGGAAGGGGAGCGATACTCCGTACGGAGTACACGGACAACATCTGACAGCAGCGCCTCGAATGCTAAAAACAGAAACCAGGAGAAGAGCTCCCTTTGTGTGCGTACGGTTCTGGTTTCGAAGTCGCCGGCGTTGCTTTGTTTGATCAGTTTGCCTCTCGATGCCCACGTTTTCTGAGAACTGATTGGGCGTTTTTCGTGGGACGCGTACTGGGCAACTCTCCTGCTACATATCACACTTTCCAAGGCACTGGAGATGCATGTAGCAAAGATGTGCTTCCACCCTTGCGCGTGGCTTCTCTTGTGCTCCCCGCTGCAATTCCCCAATTAGGCAACCCCTGCCCTTCATGTCTCTTGAGCCCAGTTCTGGTTCCCTGGCGACCGGGGTAGTCTCTTTTTCGCCTTTAGCTACCTGTAGGTCTCCTTCCTTGGGCAAACCTATTTCGTCCCTTGATGCAATAGCTACAGCGGTAGCGCCATCCATTTCAATAATTGCCCGCAATGTTGGCTCGTGGCATTCCACATACAGGCGCCGACCGCCACAAAAGGCAAATGGATGTTTCCGTGGCGTTTCGGGTAATTATGCCAAAAAAGAAACGAGGAGTCTCTTCAGAAGAGTGACACATGGCCTGCTGCTTGCAGCATCGCCACGCTTCAACCTGGTCAGGCTCATTGGCGTGTCAACGTGTCTGCTGTCTCATCATCCGAGTAGAGGTAAAAAAAAAAAAAAAAAAAACGGCCTCGCCCTGCCTGCAGGCATCATCCGTGGAAGGAGACAATTGCCATGCCGTCTTTCCCATGCCGCATCCTTGAAAGGGTCTACTGGCATTTCTCTCTCCTGTCTCTCCTTGCCACGGCAAAAGAAAAAGCCTTTGAGTCCCTGCAACGCCGAACCCCACGCAATACTGTTGTGAACCATTCCGTCTCCAGCGTTTACTGGATCCAGAGACAATTCTTTCCTTTAACAGGGGGCCCAAAGGGAAGATCTCGAAGGGTTCCCTGGAGGAAGGCCCTGGCTTGACCCAGCCCACCAAGCTGGAATGTCAGCCGGTCAATTGAACAATGGGCCACAATCGCCCATCGCCATTAAGCTGCTCCAGGGATCTGTGCTATCCTTCTTTTTGACTTTGCCGATGATGGGTAGCGTTGATGAATGGCGCAACAGCACAGTATCTCACACCACCACATCCGCATTTTCGTCTGGTATTTTAATTTTGCCTTTTGGAAAGACCGCACTCACACACCCCCAGGTAACAAGTAACGGCCTTTACAGACACACCCTTCTCTTAAGCCAATTTCGACCAATGCAAAACCAATTGTCGCTCGCTTCAACATCCTCTAGTTGGTCACCGCCGCGCCCGTAGCGACCGCCACAACCAATGCCGCAAGTAGCCACGCCGTTACGGCGTTCGACGAGCTGCCCTAATGGGGTTTGTCTCGTTCTTAGTTTTAAAACGAAGAACGCAATGAAACTTATGAACTGCCCTCTCTCGTAGCGTCCTCTTAACACTGAAAGGTCCTCCGCGCCCCTCCTTGGCTTTCTGGCACCGCCCCTGCGACTCAGTAATTTCCCCTTTACTACGGTCGACAGTCAATTAGCTCAGAGTCCCAATGTACAGACCAGCTCGCTCGAGTCTCTGATCTCTCGTCCAGTTTCCCTCGAGCTGTCTTTGCTCTTTCTCTTTTCTTCTGCATTGTTTCGATTTCTTCTTCCAGTCAGCTCTGGCAATCTCTTGCTTTCATATCAAAACAACAGGCGTTCGCCGTCGCCGAACCTCAACCTGTCTAAGAGACGATCAAAGCAACAAGGAAGCTTGAGCCTAAATGCATCGAATCTAACCGGACCAAAGCCCGTACGGACGTTCAACGCCCCTACCACCGAAAGCACCTTGCACTGCTCTCTCCTCTTGCCCGATCATTACAGGCCCTGGTCACAAGTCTCCCCGCCCGGAGAAGGAAAAGGGTACCAGGGGAGTTCAATTCGAAATCTGGTCGCTATAAACACACATTCTGACCACCTCACCTTACCCATTTTTGCTCTAATCCAGGTTCGCCGGGCCTTGTTCCTCTCATTCCTTTCCCTGTCATTGTTGATAGCAATTCCCGCCTTGGATAGACGCCGAGCATTGCATTTCGCTCTTCTCCCAAGGGAACCCCACGCGGAACCACCAAAGCCAACCACGCACACCCCCGGAACGGTAGCAACACTGCCCAGTCCTGCAAAATGAGCCCAACACTCGCAGTGCGGCCCATGCACCCCCCGGCATTCGAGACGATCCCGGAACTCGCCCCAGTCCTCGAGTATGCCAGCGGCGGCGCTAACAAGGCCAATAATTACAATTACCTTTCCTCCTCTCCCAATGCTTCCAGCGGCGCCGGCCAGTCTCTCTCACTGCAACCTCTGCAGTTGAAACACCTTCAGAAACAAGAGCAGGCCGAGTACACGCCGCTAGGCAGAGCCATCCCCAAGCGGCCGTCAACTGCGTCGTCGCCGTCTACATCTTCTTCCTCCGACAAGGCCTCGCCCTCCGCCGCCGGACGCCCGCAGCTCCCTCCGCTCAACACGACGCTGCCGCCTCTCGACTTCTCGGCGTATCCCATGTACCCTGGCTTACAGACGCCGCCAAGCAGTACCAGCTCACACAGCAGCAACAGCAGCATCTCCAGCAACAGCACGGTATCCTCGAGCAGCAGCGCGAGCTCACTGAGCAGCACATCCTCGAATATGGCCGCCGCCGTGGAACGCCGCAGAGGTCCTGAGCCCATGGTTCTGAACCGCCCACGTAAAATATCTACATCTCACTCTCGCGACAGTTCGGCAGCATCGACAGCGTCGTCCCGGACCATGTATGCGGGCCAGCAGCAACCACAGCCGAAGCAGGGCGTGTACTCTACTGTCCAGCAGCAGCAACTATACCAGCACCAGCAACAATATAGAGTCCAGTACCAGTCGCCCACGACGGCGTCATCATCGCCGACGAGCATGATCCCACGCGCCAAGCAAAAGCGTGCTCCGCTCCCTAACGAACTATTCGGCACCCTCCCCGGCGAAGTCCTTGAAGTCATTCTCGAGTGGCTAAAGGAGCTGCATCTCGACCCCAAGCGCAACAGCTGCTCGACATGCTGGGCGCGCGATCTCTGCAGTCTCAGTCTTTCATCGCGGAAGTGGTCTAAAGCCGCACGCCTTTCCCTTTACCAAGATATTCAGATTGTCGGACAGGATTCGGCGGCACAGCGCAAGCGGTTTAAGATGACACAGGGCTGCCGCATGACCCTCCTGCGCCGCACGCTCCGCGCGAACCCGCGCCTCGCTGCCACGGTGCGCTCTCTCAAGGTCCCGATGCCCGTGGCCGAAAACTGTGATACGACTCCCAGCAAGGCCGCCGCCGGCGCGTCCCCCAAGGAAGTGTACGAGGACCGCGTGGCTTCGCTCATCATGGCCTGCCCGAATCTTGAGGTTCTAGCAGGCCCTATGGCATCTTACAACCACAACACATTTAACCGCATCACTCACGCGCTGTCAACGAGGACCAACCTGAAGACCATGAACTGGCAGATAGAAGCTATCGAGTCCACCGGCACCTCATCATCGCCATCACCCGGATCCTCGCCACAAGACGTGTCGGCGCGTCCTGGTTCCTCGTCATGTGGAAGCAGCATCGTGTCATCGGCCCTCGCCTCCATGCTGCCTTCGCCGCTCGACACCGTGCAGGAGACTGCTTTCCTCGGCCACCACCGAACGTGGACGTCCCTCACCAGCCTCTCTATCTACTGCCAGCCGGGTGCCTCCCTCGCGCCCGACACGCTTCTCCAGCGCACGCTCACCTGCCTGCCATCCCTTAAGCACTTGCACCTCAGCAGCATACCCGCCAACGCATTCTCTGACGCCACCCTTCTCGCTCTCCCCAAACTTCACACTCTCACCCTCTCGCACATCTCGGGCATCAGCTCCAGCGGCCTGTCGTCGTTCGCGACCCGTCCCAACAGCCGGGGCCTGCGCGCCCTGCACCTCCGCCACACGCCACTCACCTCTCTACCCGCGCTCGCCCGCCTACTCTCGCACCTCCGCAGCCTGACGACCTTCTCGCTCGTGCAGGACTTCTCCCCGCTCATGCCCAGTGACGATGACGTCTTTGCGCTGTGGATGATGCCTTACCTCGCCAGCAGCAGCATCACCAAGCTTCACTGGGACATCATGACGCACCTGCCCGCCGGCACCATCAGCGACGCCGACGACATCCTCGCTCGCAGCATTGAGGCCGGTGGCTTCCCCGCGCTGCGCTCTCTCCGCGCCCCGAGTGACCCTGACGGTATCTTCCAGCAGCTGTGCCGCCCGCTCGAGACGATCGCCAAGTCGTCGGACCGCATCTGGGCCAACGGCGGACGCTGTGGCAGCAGTCACGGGCGCGGGGGCAGCAGCACCAGCAGCATCATGTCCATTGGCAAGATCGGCAGCCTGCCCAAGTCGGCGACGGCCACGTCCCTCCCAGCCGGCAGCTCTTTCGCAGCACCATTGTCCCAGGGCACCGACCTCCGCGCCGCCCGTATGGCCGCGCAGGCCCGCCTCGATGACGCCCGCCCGCGCTTCCGCTTCCAGGTCAAGGTGCTTTCCGAGCAGGGACAGCTGGTCGACACGTTCGGTCTGGGAGGCTACATGGGCACCGTCGGCAGCCCGATCGAGTACTGCCTGCACCCGGATGCCAGCGCCTCGGATGAGAAGGGCGGCCTGGTGGATGTCCCGGATGTGGCGGCCCCCGGCGGCGAGGCGCTCCATGACGGAGTTGCCGGCTGCTGCGGCAGCTGGAACTGGCGCGAAGGCGTCCTGGCGGATCGCAAAGAGAAGGAGCAGTGGTGGCACACGGAGCGAGGACGGTGGACTCGACCGCGCCTCGACTAAGGCCACGACTCCGGGCTCATTTCAAATAATACGAAACACTACTTGGCCGAAGCAGCAAGATTTCGCTTCGGCCAATACGAATATTGCCTCCTTCTTTGTGTTGGATGCAAAAACAAGCATGACGCATACTTTCCTACTTGTCACTGGCCAAACTTTCCAGATACCACGTTTCCTTTTCCTAGTTTCAGTTCCCTCCGCATAGTTAATAATAGTAGACAGCACAGGTGGCTGTCGTTTGTTTGATTACTCGTTGCTTTTCACGTGCTTTTGCGTAGATGAACGCTTCTCAAATATGGTCGAAGCATGTGTGGCACAGACCAAAATATTGTTGGTCTATATAATTCATATTAAGTTAGAATATACTGGTTTAAATGCATCGTCCGATAGGTAATGCCCATCGCTACGCCAGGTTAAAGCGCCAAGTATGCCATGCTTATACTCCCAAAAGATATTAAAAAATGATGCCAGAAAAGTATAACCAAAACGAAGGCAAAAATATGTCCAAAAGATGGAAAGATATAGACAGCTCTAGAAGAAGAAGCCCTTCTTCTTAGACGGCTTCTTTTCTTTCTCCTTGTCCTTTTCTTTTTCTTTTTCCTTGTTGTCGTCGTTGGACCCGCCAAGGATGTCGTCAAAAGTGGCCCCCGAAGTAGCGGCTTGCGTCGTGGGAGTGCCGGTTCTTGGCGTAGCCATACCGCTGACGTTGGACGCTGAGATGGTGCGATTGCCCATGTAGGCACTTGGAGGACGGGGCCCGAGAGAACTGCTTCGCTGGTGGGCGCCAAACACGCTCGTTGGCGGTTCCATCGGCACCGGTTCCAGGCCGATGGCGATGCTAGAGCGATACGAGCTAGCAGTACGAGCGCGTCCTGGCGACAGGTTACGCGTTCGTACAGCAAGCTGTGGTGTTCCCAAAGGAGGCGAGGGCGTGCTGGGTCCAGCATTTGGCGGTGGGCTGCTAAGGATGCCATCGGCACTTTGGAAAATGGCCCGTGGAGGCTCCAGGGGCGACATGGCCGGTTCTGGAGGCGGAGCATCGGCCCCATCCAGACCCTCCCACTGCTGGGCAGCAAGCCAGCAGTGGCTGCGGTGGTACGTGGCCTCGACACTGTACATGACGGCGTCTGTAGAGAGCTCAACCAAGCCACCGCCACCTGCAACTTCGTACCACATTTTACGGACTTGGCCGTCTTCTGCCCACGGCGGCTGTCCCATGGGAGGCTGGCACAAGAAGTATTCGGTGCCCTCAGTGTACTTCAAGCCTGGAGCATCAACCACCAGCATGGGCAATGATTGAAGAACAGCATACAGGAAAATCCAGTACCCGATGCGCTGATCAACCAAATCTTGCTTCATCTTGCCCTTGGCCTCTCGACTTTCGAATTCCTTGAATTGGTCAAGAAAAGGGAGCTTAATCGCATTCGTATCGTAGTTGTAAGCCTTGTTCAAGATGAGAAGCAACTCGTGCTCTTTCAGCTTCTTATCAAACTTTGCCTGGTCTTTAGTAGACAAGTTTGAGTACGTCGCGTGAATGGAGCTGACTGATGGCAGCTGAGGCAAGTCAAACGGAATAGGTGGCAGCACGGGTGGCCTCGATCTGTCATATTCAGACATGATGTTACGAATAGCAGATCTCGCCATCTTTTCAGGGTCGGAAGAGAGCTCGGCTGTGTGATCGATGACTCTCGTAGTCAGGTCGGTTCGGTCCACAAGCAAGTCGTAGAGTGCGCACATGTCCGAGTAAAGCAACTTCAGCACCAGCCTGTTCAGACCACTCTCCATGAACGGATTCTTCTTACTGGACGCTTTTGGCGGCCAGCTTCCAAATGCTGACTTGTAATAGCTCATCATGAATGATCTCATTTTGTTGAACGAGTTTCGCCAAATCTTGAATCGAATACTGCGCAATTCAGATATCGATGTGGAATTAGCAAGGCCAGCAAAAATGGACGGGAACTCAAATTGCTCGAGATGGTCGTTGACGTTGTGTTGACGGTTGACCAGATCAATATGCGCGCGCTCCAGTCGCTGACGGGTTCGAGGCGAGATTTTGTCGAAAAGGGGCAATCGGAGGTCTAGGATGGCCGAGTACTTTCCGGCAGCGTGCGCAAAAGCTTCATTGTAAAGATCAATGTTTCTCATGCGCTCGCCAAGGATGATGGCTTCCACAGTCTTTTCACGGCTATGGCGACAGTCGGCGATACCCAGGTAGTCGCAATAGAAGCCGAAGCTCATATCGACCGCATTTCCGAAACCCGCACCATCGATACCCCTGAAGTTATATTCCTCCAAGAGATCAGCGATTTCCAGGATAGAAGAGAAAACACTAGGTCGTGATTTCGTCCCTACCAGCGGCTGGCCGGTCAGGAATGCGAAAAGATTGCGAATGGCAATAAGCCGGTTGAGTTCGTCGTCACCGCCTTGGCCTGGCGCAACAAGGTGCGTCGTAGCCGACGGGCGGGCAACCGGAAGGTAGAGCTTGAGTTCGCCAGAATAATCATCTCCCTGGTCAGCTGACGGTGAATGCATGCGGTTGGCATCGTCCACGGACAGACTGGCTCGTCCGCCAAAGCTTCGCGAGCGGTTCCGTACGGCAGAAGTGGGCTCTTCTGCGGCTAAGAGTTCGTTAAACAGGTAGGAGGAGCTAACAGTGAATTCCGGCACTTTGAAGCAGGGCCCACATCCACTGCTTCTGGGGTACAGGTAGACAAGCACGTTTCCATTTTCATTCCACAGCTCAGGTACCTGGTTAACACGTTAGCATTTAAAGTTAGCCCGGGCTGTTCCCAATATTTACCTTTTCGGCATTTTTCAGGAACGATGGGTTATATTCCGAAGTAGTCTCCTCTGTCATGATCCAAGCCTGCATCTTGGCAGCTGCGGATGTAACATCGACAGAATTGGAGCGTGACCTGCCACCGGGCAGCCAACTCTTGCGAAGACGGCCCCTGTTCGGACTTTGGCTTGCGCGCTTGGGAGATGGTCCCCTTGAGGCAGGCCGGGGAACAGGTGGCGGCGGCATCGCAGGCGGTCCGCCAATCTCAGTTACTGAGAGTTTGGGCTGAGACGAAACGCTGCGGCCTCTCATTTCCGACAAGGGCATAGTCGCGCTGGGTTGAATTCCCGGTACAGGGACCGACGATGTCGCCTGGAAGGAACTGGCTCGTGCCCTCCTCGGGCTGGCAGAATTCTTGCGCAGCTTGCGTGGGCCACGGAGGTCGGCGGTGCCCTCGTCGATCGAGGCATTTCGGCCAGGCTTTTGGGGAATTTCTTGAACAGTGCCCAGTTGTGCCTCGGAGCTAGAGCCCGTGAGAGAGCCCGTGACGCTAGCTATTTGCGGTTCTTCGTTGATGCCAAGTGCACTGCGCGGAATCTCTGTGCGCAGGATGGGCATCGTGGCGCTCTGGGGTAGCGGTAGCTCAGCCTGAGCAGGCAGTATGGCGCTGTTGTTGAGGAGAAAATCGCCGCCGGCTCGCTCGGAATCGGCGGTGGCAGGGGTATCAAGAGGGTCTATGGGCGGTGACTGTTTCGTATCGTACTCTTTATAAGGAGGCGGCGGTGTTTCGGTGGGCGAGGCTTTGCCAGTCGGAATGGGAGCAACGGGTTTTCGTCGAATGCTCGACGAGACGGACGAGTCTGCAGTTGAGGATGTGAGTATAGGGAACAGGGAAGACAGGCGTCCGCCCCATTTTCGTGGTTTATAATTGGTAATGTTGCTGGGGGGTACTGGCGGCAGTGGTTCCTTGGACAGGTCGTATTGCACGCTTGGTTTCACAGCATGGCTGGCTCTCCGGGGGGAGGTGTGCTGGCGATTTGGAAAAAAGTCATAGCTGGGCTTTCGACGTAGCGTTTTTCGCGGAGGACTGTCGGGTTCGGTAGGCGAGGGAGGAGAGGACGGTTGTTTTTGCAGAGAAGAAAGAGACGTAGAAGAAGGGAGCAGGCTTGCTCGTAAAGACTTACTTGAGGTCATGATGGGCGACTATGACCGGGCCTTGTTGCTGCAATACAACATGTAGCAAGGGAAAGGCTCAAGCAAAAAACCGACAGGGTATCAGGTAAAAGAGAAAGGAGAAGAAGAAGATTTCCGAATTCCTAAAAGAAGCACAGAGAAAAAGGGTCAGACATGGAAACCACAGACGGTATTGGGCGGGGGCCAGTGCTTGATTGGATTGATCGACAGGCATGCAACTCCAAGTATGCTTTTTCGCTTGGCTGCCAACCATGACTTGGCTAGTGTCCGGGCCAGCCAAAACCAAGCAAAAGCAAGGACAGCGCCCAACACGGACAATAGTCGCGGTGAGGGTGGCGAACGTCCCAGCGAGCACACGAGGTATTCCTCAGCAATAATGGAGAGCGGCGCGTACTCAGGTGGTCTTCGGCAATGCGATGCCGCCAAATCGGGCGACTGGAGGCCGGCAGAGGAGGTCTTGCGGGGGCGTCTTAGCAAGGCACGTACGCTGTCGAGAAATGCTGTGCTTCGTGTCCAGCGCTGGTTCTGGATCTCCAGGAGACGGGAGTTGGGGGACGGTGGAGACGCGATGACGTTGCGGGCGAAGGGGGAGGGCGAAAAAAGTAGAGCAAACGGCGAAGGGGAGAGCGTGTCTCAAAGCCGACGGTGGAAATGGTGCGATGTAAGGGCGGCGATGGTGGGAATCCGATGACTGAAGAACGAAGCAAAAAATGAGGTTATCCAAGGCGAGGATGGAAGGTGGTGGAAATCATTCTGCCTGGAGTTTTTCTTCTTCTGTTTCGTTTGCTGCGGCTGCCAGCTGTCAGCCGCCAACGCAGTCAACTCCTCCCTCTCGGTCAGCCTCAGCCCCAAAATGCTGCAACCTGCAAGCCTCAAAAGCGCAGCGACCAGCTACACCAGGACGGGATGGGGATAGAGGGCGGTGGTGACTAATTTTTGGCGCCTTTGGGCTGCCCTGGACGCTGTGCCACCGCTGCTGGCAATGGACTTGGTCACCAGCTTCGACTACTTGCGGACACCACTGGGGCGCCGACCGCACATCGTCACCTCTTTCGGCCAAGATGCTGGGTATCAGGGCCAAGGATTGCCACTGCTTGGCCGCTTTTTGCAGGGAACTAATCTTGCTGCTTATACTCAGTAGGGCCCCTGAATATTGGACGCTCCATCGCCTGCCATTGTCTGCCCATTGCCTGATCATTCGTCCCAAGGCTCCGACGAGGGAGACGAGCCCATCGACGACCCTTGGCTCGAAATGACCTGTTTCATAATGGTACAGGTAGTCACTCACGCCTCGGCAAGCCTGGAGTCGACCGACGTTAAGCGTTTCATCAATCGATAGCTGATTCTTGTTTCTCACGCAAGCGCACGTGGTGCCGTTCAACGACGAAGCCATTATTCTCCACGGAGAACGGGCTGCTCAGTACTCCGGTATAGATTATGTCGGGCAGCTCAACAAATCACAATGATCTCATAGCGCGCCGGCAGTGAAAAGGATTCAGGACCCGATGCGACGTCACTAACCTAGTTGTTCCTTGGTCAGGCTGCGTCCACATGGGGCGCGGTTCCTTCCCGCCAGACCGACACGAGCTTAAAAACTATTCTGGGCAGGGCCCTGCAGCGACGACGACTCTGGAAAGCTACGGGCGCTCAGCGTCATTCAACAAAATTCTGCTCAGGGGCAGGGCAAACTCGACGGCGCAGTGAGCATTCCGTCCATGCAGGCCAGTCGACTTTTACCAAACCAAACCAAAGGCGGTGTTGACAACTGCAAAGAGTTTTGTCTCGCATTGTTTACTTGGACCGTTGGCGCAACTACAGCATGTGGAATTCGGGAGGCTTAGACTTCAACGGTGCAGCGCAGGCTTGTCTGTCAGTGTCAGCAGCCCCGACGTTATGCGCCGATTAAGTCTGCCCACGGACGCTGCCATGATGTACACGGCGACATCATGACCCTCACGTGAATCAACAGACACAACAATATTTGCTGCTGTCGCCATCTTTACGTGCTCAAGGCTGCCTCGTTCAGTAGGCACCAGACAACTAGTTATATACACCGAAACCGCGCAAGGCGCAACTCAAGAACGAAGCCTCGCTCACTCACCACCTCTCTCTTCTCATAACCTACTAATAATGCAACTGCAGCCGAAACAAGCGCTTTGCATGAGCAAATAACTAGGCAATCCTCATGCCGCAGCCTCGGATCCACCGCCCTCAGCTGCTGTGGAGGCTCTTCTCATCCTTCTTCACAGCTAGTCGTCACGCCCCAGAAATATTGCGGCGCAGGCAAGTTTGCTGGATCCAGCAACGAATAATTCATGGCTATTTTTGGCAGCTCAACACAAAACAGTGTTGTCTGTCTCGTTGCCAGGGCGCTGGAATGCGATTCCATTCCGTCCACGCGACGGACATTATCAAAGGCAAACGTGAATCAATCGCCCGACTATTCATCGGAAATAAAGAGGGCAAGTATTTGACAGACATCCCACCGATATATTGCCCCGGTGAATTTTTGTCATCGTGCCCACATGGTGGTTATCGCTCTTCCGAACCGAGTGCTGTGTTCTCTCCGATCAAATCCCCTGTAAGGCCCGGGCAAGGGCGCAGAGCTGTCGCAAGAGCGGCGATTTTGTCATGTTTGGACTCTCACGCAGCGCACAGTCTCTCCATGCAAGGCTCCCTTTGAGTGCAGCCTCGCGACATGCGTCTGTTATATGCGTCTAGCCTTGCAGCGTTGTAAGCTCGGCCCACGTGGTCCTGTCACCGCGGGGAGAAATAACCCTTCTGATGCGCTCTCGCAATCTTTTCCTTCTTAAATTTGCCGTCATTTCTCTCGGCACCATAGATGCGTATATAACACCCGCTGCATAGGCGCGAGCAATTTTGCCCGCCAGTTGTCGCTGCCGCCGAGCCCGAGCGACGTCGCATCGGAGGTGGCCTGGTCGGGCTTGCGCGCATTAACGCGCCACGCCCGAATGCACAAAGAAGCGGTCATGGAAGCGCTAGAAAAGGGGCACGAGCTGGGGCAAAACTGCAGCCAAGAGAAGTGCGGTGCTCTTCGGCTGGAGCGTTGCATTGGCCGCCATTTTCGTTTCTTCTTTTCGACCTCGGTAGGCTATCTCTGCTGGCCTTGCATCAGGCCGGGATCACGGGAGCGCCGCCGACTGGCGAACTAATGTGAAGCCAGCAAAATAGATGCACATTTACGGCTCAAGTGAGCTAGTAATTACTCTATTCAAACACGTAAAGGAAATGGCAGAGAAGAAGCAAATCCGTCATTAATGGCAAGGCCTTTTCTCGTTGCCCAAACCCCGCTGAGTCGATAGGGCCTGACTCACTTATACAGCGCCATCGACAATGTAATGTTTCACGGCATTGGTGCCGGGCACTTTCTTTCTTGTTCTATCTGCCGTACCGTGCATCCAGTAACTGCTAGTTACCACCCCGGACCACCTGCAGGGTTTGGCTCAGCACGACGCAGCCGTGCGGCCTCGGCCTTCGGGGCATGTGGTTTATAGTACATGTTCATACCCTTGGATCTTTGATCAACATTGACGAGAAGGAAAAAAAAAAGAAAAGAGGACACTATGAATGAGGGGAAACAAAAGCAAAAAGGAAGATGCGAGTACATTGACTGACCGCCATGTGCGGCCACTATACGTCTACTTCGCCAGCCTGCTTGGTCCAGAGTTGCGACCAGGTCTTGTCATCTAGCGGCACATTTTCGTCGGGGGAATGTGCGGTTTGCGGATGCCTTTTTCTTGTCTCGGCTCTTATTTTCTTCTTTGCCTTGTTTCTTCCAAAAGCCCTCTGTTCGTCGTCGACCGACATTTTGACAATCCCTGCCATGGAACATGAATTTGGCGCTGCGGCGTATGTCTGTGTGGTGTGCGTGCATGCCAGCCCCGTGTAACCTGTATGTCCCGGCGAGGTGGGTGACCCCGGTCGATCCGACGTGCTGGTACAGGCTGTCGATGAGGATGCCTGTTGCATTCTGCATGCAGCTCCTTGCCTGCCTGCCCCTCCGCCACCCCAGTCTCTTGCGTCACTGACGGTCTCTGTTGTGCCTGCATGTATCACAGCTGCTTGGAGCGAGCATCCAAGCGCAGGCTCCGTTTCTGATATAGCAAGTAGTTATGGGCAGGCAGTCTGTAAACATCCAGCCAAGCTTGTTTCAGCAACCTTGATCGAACGTGCCCTATACAAGACATCAGATGTCACTTTTTTAGCAAAACTTATACACCGCACATTCGCCCCTCCGCCCCCGATCGTCTGATCCCTCTCACCCCGGTAAAGTTGTCCATCCAACGATTATGTATAAGGAAAAAAAGGGCTGAGCAAAAAGACCAAGGCTGTTGGGCGGACGAAACCAGGCCCTCGCACCCATGCTTAGCCCAGCAAAAGCCCAAACGTGCTAATGCGCGGCTAGTTGCCAGAGAAGCCCCTGGGAGGAGAAAAAAAAATTATTGAGGCAGCACGAACCCGACTAGCCGGAGCCGAGTCCCAAGAACCCGGGACATGTGCGGATGCATCCTTTCCCGGACTCGAGCCTCCTTTTTTTCTCGACGACTACATACTTTACGGCCTTTTGCTTCAATAGAAACTCGACTAAATAACAAGCCCACCACCCTGTCCACCCCCTGAACAATATACACACCCCGGCTTGTGTGCTCCCATCACCAGCCCTAACCAGCTGTGATTAGTCTAGCTCTTATTGTACTCCGTGTTGTCGTGCGCAATGTGCTTGCGTATAGCCGCTTGGTGCTTAACCGGCTGGGCAATTGCTCGTCACGTCGTCGCTTCCACACCCCTCTCTTCTTCTCCCGCTCTTTCGTGCCGTGTTGAGCTAGACAGGGGACGAGTGAATTGTTCTGCGCTAGCTTAGCCAAGAGAAGAAGAGAGAGATATTAGATTGGGAGAGGAACAAGAGAGACAGAGGACAGAGAGGTACCAAGTAGACAGAGAGGAGAAGCGAGTTTGCTCCTGCTTGTGATGCAATGGCAGTGCCTTTTTTTTTTTTCCTTTTTACACACTTGCTCTTCTGCAAGTACAATGGATAGTCGCAACATCACAAGCGGGTCCCCCAACGTTCAATTCCAAGAAAGCGAAAACCTTATTCCTTTCAACATGTTACGCAGCATTTCAGCATGTGCGACGTTTCAAAATTACACCACCTCGCTAAACCATCCACCCTCAACTTTCTCTCTTTCCCTCTCCCTCTCCCCAAAAAACAATGGTGAAGAGTCCAAGTCGGCTCGACGTCCAGCGACTTACCAAATTGACCAATCAGAGACCAGCTCAAAATGGTCAAAATCGGTGAGGGTCACATCGTCCATTGGCCCAAATGAGCGGGGCGAATCACCCTCTCAGCCAATCAGCCTACCCTGGTTCACCGAAAATGCACACTTGTACTTGACGATGGGTGTAAGTGGGATCGCATTGGCGGCGGGGGAGCGCTTCTCTGATATGGGATGGGAGCAACTAGGAGAAGAATCGGCCCCAATGGAGGGGGAGGGGGACATGGGCCTCTCCCGTTGGGATGGGTTTACTTTTCCTCTCCTCCTCCTCTTGTTTCTTTTCCTTTTTTCCTTGTCTTCTCCAGTATCTTGTCTCAATTGATTCACTTGCAAAGAGAAGAAGAGCAAAGCTCGAGAAGCTTATACAAGAGCAGAAGCTATTGGCTATACACAGTAACAACCAACCACACCAAGCCAGACAAACAAGCATCACACATTACATGCTATACACACCTCCACACCCTCCACACCCTTTCACACGCATTTGACTATTGCCATACCAGCCAATTTACTATAGCCACCCTGCAAGGTGGTCAGTCCCGAGCTTCGTCCCAGGCAAGGATTCCCGTTCCCGTCTCGCAGCCAGCGCAGAACCGGTTCACTATACACCCCCCTCCCTTTCCCCATCGGACAGGGCTTGACAAGGGCCCCAATCAAGAAAGGGAAAGATACCGGAAAGAGACAAGTTCCTCTGCTCGTGTCTGCAGCCGATATCTGCACAAGCACGCCGTTTCAGTCCCACTGAATTCCCGCCCACCCCGTGACTTACACGGGCGTTCACTCACACCCCCCGAGGCTCACTTGTCCGGAGGAAAAGAATGGAGTCGTTCCGTGGTGTCAGATCCCACTCCCGCATTCCTCCCCCTTCCCCCTCCTCCTTATCTCACTCCCACTCCTCCCCCGGCCCCGAGGACGACGAACTCTTTGATCAGTTCTTCGACTTCAACTCCTACTACCAGCAGACCCGGGAATCTTCCCTTGGCAACGTTGCCTTCTCCCCTTCCTCCATCACCGAGGCCTCGAGCTACTCTGGCTGGGAGCTGCCCGAGGGCGAAGACTACCATCTGTGGTCGAAGCAATTCGGTGACGTGGACTCATATCCCATTGACGCTGCTAGCCTCGAGGCTCTGCAGTCAGACTTTTACATGATGAACGCCTCGTTTGGTTCAGACAACGAGGAGGCACCATCTCCCCAGTCCGACTATACCACTAGTCACTCCCCACCGGAGCTAGTTCCCGCCGGTAGTGCCTCCCCGTCGGAGCATTCTGGTTCGTCGTCGGTCATCTTGGATGGCGTTCCCGGTCACGATGAGCACCATCAGAGGGTTGCTTTGAGCGAGGCTAGGTCCCACGACGACGAGTGGACCTACGCCCAGCACAACTACGCATCCCCCAAAGCGCTCCCGGTTGGGTATCCAAGCCACATCGAGGTGCATGATGCCAGGTCGCCAGACGTCGCGGCCAACCTCAAGCGTCGCCGCTCCAGTAACGAGGTCGAAAAGAGGCACCGTCACCTCGTCGATCCCCTGCAGACAGCTGACGTCCGCAAGTCGGGTGCCTGCGTACCCTGCCGCGTGTCCAAGATTCGTGTAAGTCAATGACAAATACACCCCTTCCCCCCCTTCCCTTCCTGCCTGCCATGCAATGCAAGCCATATGCTTTGCTGCCCAAGGTGTTCTGTTGCTGACTTATACGCCTGTTGCGCTACTGCAGTGTCATGAGAATGGTGTCTGTCCCACGTGCCGGAAGGCGTTCCCGGACCATTCCCACCTTGTATGCAGCCGTGTCACTCCCGGTATGACACGGCCCGTGATGGGTAACATCCCAGGTACGCATCGGGCTCCCACCCCCCTGTCACCGATAAGGCCACCGTAGCTGACCCCGTGCCCCCTCCCTGCCTTTAGACATTTGGTCCGAGTCTGCCGCTGAAGAATATGAGCTTTGCAATGGACCCCGGTTCCTCAAAAACAAGCCACGCGAGATCCTCCTCTACCTTGCCAATGACTCCTCGTCCTCGCCCCTCAGGGTTACGGCGCAGAGATATCATCCGAGTCAGAACCATGACTCGGACGCCGTTCGCTTGATCGATTTCCCCCGCGACATGGTTCCTAGCCACGAAGAACTGCAGGGGTGGGTCGAGATGGAAATGAAGCGTGAGAATGAAAAGAAGTTCAAGTGTGCGCTCCAGAACTTCATGCTTGCTTATAAGCTCGACGGCAAGGGCCTGCCCCGGGTAAGTGGCTTCCTTCTACGCGCATTTCTCGTTGCTAACGCATCACAGCATCGCCTTGTCAGTAACGTGCACAAGCTCAACTGCTTCTTCCGCATCTGGAAGACAAGTGAGTTTTGGTGCCACGACCCTACCAACAAGTTCGTCGCTCTTCCCCTTTCTCTGCAGGCCACCTTGAGGAAAATCGCTCGAGAGGCCGCCCGCCGTGTCGAGCATGACGTCCTCAAGGAACTGGATGAGATTCTGGCCCAGCAGGGTACGATGAAAACCGATGAGCGCCTGGCCCTCTGGGCTAGCCTGTGGCAGCTCATTCTCATCTACCGTGAGACGCTGGCTACATTCAAGAAGCACATGGGCCGCATCTACAAGACAGCGGATCAGCGGGACCCGATCGGTAAGCACATTGTGTGTCAAACATCCATGGCATCCACTAACAAGGATAGTTGCTGAACACCGTAAAGCGTACCAGTGGATGACAGACATGGTCTTTCCTCTGATGACCACCTTCTATCACTACCAGTTCCGCACCAAGAAGAGCCTGGAGGTCTCGCTGGACTGGCTATCCTCTTCCAAGTACCCCAGTCATGCGCGCAAGAGCAAGCGGCTACAGGTGGCGGCGAATATCCTGTTTGACACGCGCAAAGACTTTTACACCAAGGTGCAGGGCTCTCCCAATGAGATTGACAAGCTCCTGGCCGTTCTCGTCGTCAACCATGAGCTCAAGAAGCTCACTGCCCGACGACGCAGCACCAAGTCGAGCAAGTCCAAGGGGAAGCATGATGATGATGAATGCGATGATGATGAGTAGGATTTTTTTTTTTTGGGACGAATTTCCTTTGTTTGCTTCATGAATTTGCACTTGATGACCATTTGTCGGCGGAAAGGCATTGCGTAATGATGATTATGAACTCAGTGACCAAACAGCGGTCTAATAAATTGTTGATTCTTCCATTTCAGTGCAATCGTTGCAACCAGTGCTAGAACACATGATTGGTGATTCGACTGTAGTGTTTTTGCGATGGTGTGCTAGAACACACATCTCGTCGTCTCTCGTTATTGGCGCGTGAGCTCCTTCTATTTCTTATAAATCGTAACCGAGACCTTCTTCGGAACGTCTTCGTCCTTGCCCTTGGTCGCCGTCTTGATGCTACCGATCAGCGCTTCCTCGTCTAAGCGCTTGGCGTAGTCAGCAGCGATGCCGATCGACAGCCGGACCACATGACTGTTCTCTTTTTGCTTAATTTCGGACTTAAACTCGACCCCGCGCTTGAGCTGTGCCGCATTCGCCGGAGTGAACGGGAAAATATCCGCAATCGCGGCCGCGACGGCGCCGAGGTAGCGGTTCCAGAAGAGCGCCGCGCTGCTGTACCGTCTGATAATGGCGGTGAGGCCCTGCTCGAGCTGCGCGTCTGCGGGCGAGAGGAAGGAGCCCCATCTCGTGGCGAGAGCCAACCCGAGCAGAGCGCGCGAAAGGTGCGACAGGCCAGGGCAGCCCGGGTCACGGATGATGCTCGTGTGCAGCGCAATGGAGGCGTTGGTATCGGCCTCGTGGCCAGCGCGCGTCCAGAGCTCCTTGATAAAGAGGTATCCGAGCCCAGGTGCGAGAATAGTCGGCGTGCTATCCACGATGCCAGCGTCAGGCAAGCTGGACCTTAGCAACTCGAGGCCGGCGTCGAACATGGGCTTCTCGTCCGGATGCACGTTGGCGAGGACAACGAGCGGGTTCGTCTCACGGACCTGCGGCGGAAGCGTCATCATAAGCGCGCCCTGCCGGTTCGAACCGCCGCTGAAGGTGACGCGGCCGATGTTGGGGACGGCGGCGACGAAGGCCTCGACGACATGCACGATGGCGGGGAACTGCGCGCGGCGGCGCTTGGAGAGGCCGTAGATCTTGCCCCGGTGCTCGGTGTTGATGTTGAGCATGCGCCGCGTCTCCTTGAACTTGCCGCCCTCGACGGTGTACGTGGAGATGGAAGGGATGGGGTACGGCTTGATGGCGTCGTCGTGCATCAGCATGGTGCCGTAGCCGCGGAATCCGCCGCCGCACATGTACACGTCGACGTTTGCATCTTCCCCTCGCTCGTGGGCGTCGCGGATGGCCTTGAGCTTGGGAAACTTGCTGCACAGGCTGTCATATACGCCCTTCAGTCCCGTCCGCAGCGTCTCAATCTCGACCTGCTGCGTCTCGACCGGCTGCTGCTCCAGGACGCGAACGAGCTTGGCAGCGCCATACGGAAGGCTCGCACCTGCTGTGGCAGCCGCGTCCATATAATTGTCCGCGCTGGTGTCCACCCACGTCATCTGGACACTGCCACCGCCGAGGTCAAGGAAGAGCGCCCCGCGGGGCACGCCGACAAGGCTACTCCGCGTGCCCATGACGGCGCCGCAGAGCGTCTCGACAGCCGGCGCGAGGATCTGCACCTCCAGCCCGTTGGTCGAACTCCGGATGGCCGCCAGGATATCCGGGGCGTTGGCGGCGCGGCGCATGGCCTCTGTCGCAAAGATGTACATCTGGCCCTGCGGCACGCCGTGCGCGACGGCAACCTGGTGGAAGCTGGCGACGGCGTCGGCGACGTCGGCGATGGTCTGCGCGGGGAACACGAGCCCGTCGCTGCCGTCGGACGCCGGCGTGAGGGCATCAAAGAGGGATATGGCGGCGCGCGTGGAGAAGAGCGGGTTGAGCAGCCGCGAGAATGGCGGTGCGAGCGAGGTGATGGAGAAGCGGACGCCGTTGCTGGTGATCCCCGGGTCAGCACTTGCACCGCCCACATGCATCTGTTTCCTGGCGCATGCAGCTTACCTGCCCATGTCTACAATGGCGTATAAGTGGTTTGCCGCGTCCGGCTTCCATTGCGGCAGTTTCTCCGCCAGGTTGTCGATGGTGACGACGTCAGCGGCCGCCATGGTGCGCCGAGTGGGGGTCTACCACACGTAGACTGAGCCTATATTGTGTATTTATACGTGTTACCCGCGAATCAATGAGCCTCGAGGCCTGAAGAGCTGAATATATTCACACGGCCCGGCTATAACGATCTCGTGGAATCCGAGGTTTGGAGAAAGTTGGCAAACCGTTTGTGGTGGGCGCAAAATAATTGCGGGGCACGAGCTTTCCGCCCGCAGCGCCGCATCGTCTGCGTTTCGCCTTTTTCTTTTCGCCTCGTCCAATCGCACTGCAACTTTTTTCGTCTTTTCTTTCAACTATCCCCGGGAATCATGCCCTTTGCATATTCCAGCCATCCGGAAAGAGCACGAGCCCGAAAAAAAAAAAAGCAAGTGATGCCGCACGACCGCAAACAGCTTTTGCATTTTCGCATCTAGCCGCCTGGGCCATCGACCAGCACCAACAAAAGGCAAGCCAACCGCCGCGGTGGAGCGGGGGTGGTCGCAGCGCACCGATTTTAGTGTGCGGCGGGGTGACGAGGCTGTCCTGGTGGCGCCGATACCTTTGTGAGCTCACAGACTAAAAGGGTCTCTGCTTGTTTGCTGAAAAAGACTATTGGTCTCCTTTTTTCTCCATTTCTCGTATGGTGGATACTTCTCGTTTGTTCTCCTAATCTTTGCGATGAAAACGGTGGTAGTTGGGTGCTCTTTGTCCGTACCAGCCACCACACGTATTCACTGCTGATTACCGTTCATGTGTGGACGAGCTTACGAAACGTAAACTTGCTGACAAGCCCAACAAGCAAAAGTGAAAGTAAAAAAAGGCAAAAATGGATTCACACTAATCTGTAAAGGACATGGGCCTGAAAAAAAGAGAAAAAAGAGAGAGGTTCGGGCCGTCCATGGAAAGTGAAGTGACACGCGGTGAGGCTGGGCAAAGAGAAGACAGGCGCTGCGGCAAAGGGCCATTGGCCAAGAGAGGATGCGCTTCCCCCTTACATGTAGAAGCGTCTGTTGGCTATCCATGCCCGATCACTGCTGCCGTTGACCAATTCATGCCCCATCGCGTCTGAACGGGTCGCAGGTTGCATGGTACGTACGGGAACGCACATCGGCTGCGCGTTGCCTTGCTACATACCCGCCCTCATACATACAGTGTAAGTTTCCAGCCTCTTTTACGTGGCTGTCTGGCCGGGTGAAAGAATAAAACAGGCCAGGTCGGAGCCAACGTGACCATGTTCGGAGCATTGTGTCCCATTTTCTCCCCCAGCCAGCCAGCCCCCCGAAATGCGTATTCAAAGTCTATGCAAGTTACTCTCTCCAATTTTATTTTAACCTCCCGTCTCAGACAGGGAAGAAAGCGAAAAGGAAGGCGCAAGTTTAGACAACTTTCAGGTCCGAGCACAGCCAAGTCGTAACCAAAAGGAAGCAAAGCGGTGCCGGCCTGGGGTCGTCTGCATGTAGGTCTCGTCCAAAACGACCTTGGGCCCGCAACTTACAGACCACGGTGAAAAGGCCAGAGCGGGGGCGGCCGGGTCGGAAAGAGGCTCAGCGAGAAAAGCTGTGGTCCAGTCGCTGCGGTGTGTACGGAGTAAGGAGAACAGAGATAGCCAGGGCCCCAAAAGCAAAGCCCAAAAATGAAAGTTTGCTGTAAAAACACCCCTGTCATGCGGCCCGGGACAAGTCGTCGCAAGGTACGGATACGCGGGGCGCCAAAGCAGTGTCAGAGAGAGACATGCCAGATTTTTTTTGGTGCCGCAGAAGAAAGTATGTGTGTGTCTATTAGCATGGGTATGATGGTGTGTGTGTGTGTGTGTGTGTGTGTGGCCCAGTTTGGAAACGGTGAGAAAGAAGCAATTACGAAATCTGTTGATGCACGGCAGTAGCACGGAGAGAGGGAGAAAGACTGAGCGAGAGCGTGGGTACTTTGTACTGGTGAGCATCGTGGGGATGCGACGAAGATGCTTACTTCGCCGTAGGGTGTATGATGCTCTTCTTGCTCCTTACCCCCTCCCGCCATTGAATTATGGTGGAATTATCAGCTACTATCAAACTGCAGCGCCGCTGAAGTACATTCCAAAGGCTTATTTAGCAAAGAACCGACGAGCTGTAGCTGTCAATTGAAGATGCGCCGCCGCGACGCCAAGGACGGACGGCAAGATGCGAGGGGTTGGTGCGGCCGCGCGCCGCAGGCCGGGTCCGGGGCCCTCTTTCGGATTTGCTTCTGCCAAGTCCCCTCATTAGCCGATGAGGAAATGTATCAAGAGCCAACTCTGCTCGTTCTTCGAAATGAGGAATTGGAAGCTAAACTTTGGGTCTGCTTTGAGGAATGGGTGTGCTGCTTTGTCTCTTGCGGCATGTACGTCATGCAAGGCCGCGAGACAGCGCAGCGCCGTACTTGTATCCCCGATGGAGGGGAGGGGGGGAGTTTCTCTGTTTTCATCGTAAGACCCGGGGAGCTCTTTTTGCATTTCCGGATCAAAGCTGGGGAGAAGAGGGTGGGAGGGTGCGGCGAGTAATCGACTTGGGTTGGGGATATGGGGGTTACGAGTGCGGACGATGCTGCTCGAGGGCGAGGGTAGACTGCATGACGCAAACGAGAGCTTTGGTCATGCCAGGCCACTTGCTCGTCGAGGCACGGCACCCGGGCACTGATGAGGATTGCCGGGACCGGTGGTGGGCGTGGCACAGCATTGCGGCCGGGAGCAAAAATCAGAGGCAGATCGACATTCGTCCGCCAACACCCGGGGAAAGGAAAGCGAAAATGTCGCAGCGAGAGGAGAGACTCGACATACCATCTGTTGTTTCTGCCGCGTGGTCCTCCTTGCGTCAAGCATACGTGCCCAACGGCGGGACTTTGGCTGGCACTAACAGCGAGACGGGCGAGGCCTGCTCTGCTCTTGCGGGAGGCGACGAACATCCCAGCAGATGCAAATGCAAGAGCCGATCTTGTCTGTCTGCCTATCTGTCCGTCCGTCTGTCTGTCTCGGCCACTTGTCGAGAAATGCGACTGACCGACTTGACTGCCCAGAGAGAGAGGACGAGAGGGACCAAGTGCTCCGCCGCCACACGCGGGGAAAATGCGGATTGCTACGGAGTACAGTACGCGCATGCATTGCGTCCTCGTGGAGATGCGCCAGGTTTTGCGATCAAAAATGGCCAATTGGTCACATTGTCTCGTCACCTGTTGCGATTTTTGTGACGAGGGGGCCGAGGAGGAGAGAGGCTCACGTCCAATCACTGAGCACAACCGGCGCATGGCATCCAGTAGCTAGCCATGCAATGTGAATGTGGTGTGGATGCAGAGGTGTGTGGGCGCACGGCAGCATCGGGGAATATTCTTGGGGCCATGCCGTCGAAGGTAGCAGCAAAAAAAAAAAAAAAAAAAAAAAAAAAAAAAACGGAAATAGGCTGTTTGTAGCGAGGCGGCTAGAGGTTCCTAAATTAAACAAGTGTACTCCGTATTTTGCAGGGTGATTGATGTGAGGTATGTGATGTGCAAGCGAGGACCAGGTTAGTTTGGTGGTTGGACGTCGTCAAGTATCGGGAGTATAGTACATCGTGAGGTTTCTTTTTATGGCCGTCTGCATTCCGGGGTCGAGATTTTGAATCACCCCATCCATGCGCTGTTTTGCAAATTCTCCGAGTTGTCTTTCGCCTTTTTACGCAGTACGTTTTATTTATTTTTTTTTTTAAAAAAAAACCCGAAATGACGGGCGCAGCATGCTAAAAATGTCTCTTTGATTTCATGTGGTCGGGAGAGCCGGGCAGCGAAAAGTGTGTGTGCAAAGTCCCCCTCGGTCCCCCGGGCTGGGGACGCTACGCCGTACTGGGACTAGCGAGGGTGTCCGCCAGGCACGGCCCGGTTGGTTGAGATGGGTGTCGAGTCTCCACTTTCTTTAGTGTGTGTGGAGAATTTTTCTTTTTTTCTTTCTTTTTTTCTTTTCTTTTATTCAGAACCGCGTAAATGACGCGTTGGGTTCGCGTTTGACGCGTCTCGCGCCAAATGTCAGAGTTCTGGACACTCCCACATTCTTTTTTTTCTCCCCTATTGCCACGTCGGTTTTTTTTTGGCGGGGGGTGACGGGAGGGCAGCACTCAATGCATGCATAGCTGTTTGCCGGCTCGACGGCTTCTGCAGCTGTGTATTGTATTGCGCAGTTTGCCACGAATACGCTGACAAAACGTTTCTTGCGTCCACATAGTGTGTTTTTCTTTCTCTTCTGCGCTCCCTCCCTTCCATCGCAGCCCGACTATACAAGTTTGCAGTGGTGCATCTCGGGAGGGGACGGCGGAGAGAGGGGAAAGGGCGTTGGGATGGATGGATGCACCCATGACCTCGGGCGTTGTGATGCGAAAGCTGCAGTGGCCGGCTGTGCGATTGTCTCGCCCCGGGGAAAAGAAAAAGAAAAGAAAAAAAAAATAGCAAGCCCACCAGGCAGCGAAAGCGAGAGAGAGATAGAGAGAGAGAGACGTGACCTTTACTCCGTACCCTTGGTGCTCAAGTAAAATGTATGTGTGTGCTGCCAGCCACCAGCCACCTGCTGCGAGCACACACACACTTTCTCTCAATTGTTCCAACGGTCCCGCTTGTCCCGCTGTCGGGATGAGACACCAGCGCAACGGCGTGCTGGGCAAGCAGCGGCAGATACGTACCGAGGGCAGCGAAAAAAAAGAAAAGAAAAAAGTAACGAGAGTCGATAATTTTAGGGGGTGGGAAATGTGCTTAAATTGGGACTCGCTCTTCCAATCGCTGTCATTGCAGAGAAACTGTCTGTAAAAAAACTGAGATGGTCTCGGTGCGGTCTTGTCGCTGACCGCCGGCCATGGGATGCAGATGGCCCACTGCGTACTCAGTGTCTGTAGTAGTGTCTGTAGTAGTGTCTGTAGTAGTGTCTGTAATAGTGTTATTAGCAGTATCAATATCTGTAGTACTCCGTAGTGTTAGTTGGTAATGTTGGTACCTCAAAGAGCCCATTGCCCACTGCCACACCATCTCCAGCCACAGCCCAGCTCGTTTACACTACGACATTGGTTGCATGACTAGATTCCTCCCGGCCCGGACTAATCTCATGTCCAATGCCTGAGAAGGAAAAAAGAGAATCGTGGGCGCTCGTGAAAATCAGCACACCACACGTTGTCCCATCAGATGATGCTAATGCTAGTTCACAAGCCCTGAGCTGAGTTCTCTGGTGACTGTGGCTGGTGGCGTGGCGCACGTTCCGGCCGCGCGCCATGCGGCATGAACGGTGGGAATGGGAAGACGGGAGCGGCATCAAGCCGTTGATGGGTTGATGGGGGGTGTGGTGACACTGCGTGACTGCCAACTGGGGTGTGAGGGTTGTTTAATTTATCCCGTATTGCGGCTTTTGATTAACTGCCCAGGTACTCCGTATAGGGAGTAGATGCTGAAGATGTGAAAAAAGAGAGAGAGGGATTTAATTGGGAGCAGCGGGCGATTGAAATTAAACGACTTCATGTCCAGTGTTCAGTGTTCAGTGTCAGTCAGTCTCATCAAGATCCCCGAGTAAACTGTGGCTATGCTGTGTACCGAGTATCCGAACTCTGTAATGGAACTCGAGCTCTTGTCGCCGGGAAAAACAGAAACAAACAAAACAATCTCGAAATTGCGTGGGCTCGGCAATGCTCCCCCAAAGTCGACAGTCAATGTCAATCCATCTCCAATCCCTGCTCTACCCTCTCAGGGTCCCTGCGAAGGAATAAGAAAAAAACAGGGACCTCATGGAACAGGCTCGACGCCCACGAGGACCCCTCTGGCCATGTTCCTTGGTTCATTCACTCTCGTTCCTCCTCTTCCTCACATCCGTCTAGGTGTGCATCTGCCCATCTTTCTCCTCCCCCGTCCCCTCCTCCCCCGGTCCCCTCCCCCCCAAGCGAATGCAGCATGCACGTTGAGCCGGGGACAGCCCCTGGATGGCCTCTTATCGTTCGTGGCGGTAAATTAACTGAGCCTGGCCTAATGATAGGATGCGCTGCTCCCCATTTTGCCCTCTCCTGCCGTCCCCGCCGTCCCGTCCCCGTCCCCGTCCCCCAGCAGGTTTATTGCTTCGTCGTCGGTGATCCTGGTCAGTGGTCAGTGTCTGGGTCCGGCCGGGTCCCGGTTCACCGCACCTGTGCTGGGATGCTGGGATGCTGGGCGAACTGCGCTGTCCCACGGGGGCCAGGCGCTAGGAAGAGGAGAGGACCCTGGCAGCGGCTGGTTCCTTTCGTTGCCGGTAGTTGGGTGAACACAGGTATACCAGCACCTGTAGTTACTCTGTGCTTGGGGGTTGAGGTTGTATCGTACACGTCAACCGAGTGCCGCACAGGCGTACCGAGTACTGGTGAATGCTCCCTTCTGTGATTATGATGCTGATGTTCAGGCTTTGTCAGCACAGCCCGTCTGCCGTTTGTCGACAGTGACAACGTTGGCTTTTTTTTCTTCTCTCGAGTACGTACCTCTCACGTTCTCATGTTCTCACCTCACCGGCTTGCCAGCTGCCAGCCTACTTTCACCCCGGCGTGTCGCAGCGGTGGATGCACAGGTTGCAGTCCTTTTTAGTGGGCTGCCCAAACTAAACAACTGAACCCAACGCCACTTCACCCCCCCTGCTAAGCCCAGCAAGGGCCCGGCAAGCCCAGCCAGCAGCCCACGCCCCTGGCAAACACACACAAGCAGCGAGTACTCCCCTGTCCACACACAAGTACCTTTTCGCGTACACAAGTACCTACCTGCTCGCCCCACTTGGCCCAACAGAGCGTCGGCAGGCCCTGCTCACCACAGTGCCTTCACTCTCGACGCTTCTCTGCCACCTGCCAGATGCCAGGTGCCCGCCAAAAAAAGCCCGCCAGCGTCCAGGGCCCGTTTTCTCCTCTGCGCCCCGCCCAGCTGGCAACTGGCAATTGCGCCCAGGTCACCGCACAAGTCACTTTTTGGGCCTGTTCAAGTCACTTTTCCACCCAACAAGTCACTCTCCCCCCCTCTTAGCACAGGTCAACTCCCAGTCTGCCAGGCCCCAACCAAGCCGCTCAAGGTATCCTCCTCCCATGCCCGCTCGCCTGCGCTTCCCACAGAGACCCCCATCCTCCTCCATCCTCTCTCCTCCTACTCCTCCTCTCCCCCCCTCCGATTCGCACCCCATTCCAGTCCTTCTTTTTTCCTTTCCCTTTTTGCGCCCGTCCCATCTACACGACTTCTCCGGCCTGTGGAGAGCTTCTTTGTCTCGAATATCAATTTCCAAGACGTCGGCGACGCTTTTTCTTGACCCGCGATTACTTTTCCGACCCTCGCTCGATCCGGTCGCCGTCCCGACCCGCCGTCAGCGCCCGCGCAAACGCTCACCCGCGATTCACCAATTCTCACGACTTCCCCAGCCCCCGAATTGCGCCCCTTCGCTCGCGCTGCGCCGGCCATTTCAACCTTGCGCGACCGCTTTCCCATCTTCTTTAACATTGCGATTATTGAATCCGACCGCAACTATACACAAAATATCCCAACCTACGCATGTGCGCCGGGCTCTAGTTCGCTGCCTAGGCTCACTGAGCTGCGCTATTCCTGTCAGTCTCTCGACAGCGTTCCGGCCGCGACTCAGTCGCTGTCGCTCGGCCGTTTTGGCCCAGCAGCCTGCCTGCCTGACTGCCTTGCGAAATACAGACTGAAGAAAAGTCCTTCTGAGACGTTTCTTTTCCCCTGTCGCGCTTCCGCCGTCCATTGTCTGGCTTCTCGCTTGCTTTTTTCCTCCGACACCCTGCGTCAGGTTTGCTTATTTTCTGGCATCCGGCCTCTACATTGCGACAGTAGCGCCCGTGCCCATACTCGACCACCAAGACGGGCCCCGAAAGCCTTTTGCGTCCTTTGCATACCATCCCATCTACCATCCCCGCCATGCATCACCCCTTGCGCCAGTCTGCGGCCCAGCCGTCGCGGGCCCTGCATCGCTCAAATAACCCCAGCACCCCGGAGCCTTCTGCCTCTGCCGCCTCTGATGCTGCTTCTATTTCTCATCCTCATCCTCCGCCTCCCAAGTCGCCTGCCCGACCGCGCTTCCGCCTTCGCAAACGAACCGCCTCGAATCTCTCGGCCCCTACCAAGCAGTTCCTCGCCTCAGTCGCAGCCGCCGATGTGCCTGTTCCAAGCATCGAAGAGCCTAGCGTGCTGGACGAAGACATGATTGATTCCGCCTACCCAGCCATTGCTGGCCACATTGAACCCGTCGAATACTACCACTCCGACCGACAAGCGTTTTCCGAGCGCTCCTTTTCGCCGCCCAAGACGCCTGCCCCCGACACCGTCCCTCTCCTCGAGCCTCACCAGTTCCCCGATTGGTCCCTCGAGGGATCCATGAGCAGCCTGGAATCCAGTCCCGAGTACGAGTCGAGCCGCCCTTCCACTGCCCGATCGACACAGACGAGCTCCTCGCTCTTCAGCAGATATTCCGTCACCTCTGAGGAGCTGAGCCAGTGTGTCAGCCCGGAATCCGAGTGTACGGATCGCTTCGGCACCTTTCTCTCAGCCGAGGACGCCCACCGCGCCACCAAGCCTCGCGCGTCCATCAGAACCAGAAAAGCGCCCTGGACAAGATCCATGAGCCACCATTTGTGGTCGACTTACATGATGTACCTGCAAGATCCCAAGGTCACGCCGTTCCGGATCGGCAAGAGTGGCATTCCCCCTCATGGCGTATGTCTCAGAGTAGCCCGCGAGGCTAAGCGAAGCTGGAGACGCTCGAAGCCTGTCAACCATGGTCCCAGGAGCCGCAATTCCACACCGACGGCCGACTCGATTCGTCCCGCATCCCAGTGGCCTCATACCTGCGCCGCCACCCGTGGCCACCTCCGCGAGCTGTGCAAGACCAGCACCGCTTCGTCGGCCGCCCGCAACCACCACTACATGGCCAACAGCCCGACACCCTTTGGCAGGACCGCCAGCCGCTACTGGAGCAGGCGTTCGGCGCCCCCCAAGCAGCAACAGCAGCAGCCGTCTGTCTTTTCCGGCTCAGACATGGCCATGTCTCTGAGCCTCAGCACAAGCGAGTCCATGCAGCCCAATGGGCCGCTTGCGCAACTCGGCTTTTCTCGGTCACAATCCGATGCCATGCCCTCTCTTGACGTCGAGCCGGCACCTCTGCTGCCCGCGCGTCCGCCATCAGACACTCCCTTTGTCGTCAAGAGCTGCGGCCCCAGTGTGGCGAATGCGCTCGAGGACCCATTTGGCCTCAGCGAGGAGCCCATCCGCCAAAACCAGACGGCAGGGGCACGTCAAGGCCTGGGGTCCCCGGCCAGACTTGTCCAGAGCCGGCCCAGCTCCCAGAAACGGCGCCAAGCCATGCTTGAGCCCCGGCGGCGCAAACGCCCCAGCCTTGGTACGGACTTCTGGACCGACCCATCCGAGAACCACAACGACATGCAGGGCTCTCGTCCCTTTGCCGAGTTTTGCTCGACATCGTCTGGCGACCGGGACGTCTTGTTCGTCCCGCGCACCAACATCCAAGAGCTCTTCGAGGCCGGTCAGTCATCGCACGCCGCCCTCAGCGGACCCGTCACATCCCAAGCCACTCTCCGCGACGGCCCCGCAAGACTGGGCTCTCCTTTCGGTGGCGCTGGCTCAAGCCAGTCATTTCCCAACCGTTTCTCGAGCCCTGGTCTCATCGAGATGAGCGCTCTCCGCCGACCCTACGCCACTGTCCAGGAGGGTGTTGAGAACAACAGCAACAGCAAGCCCACCCTGGCCAGCCGCCTCGCCTACATTGACGAGCGTCTCAAGGAGTTTCGCCGACCCGAAAAGGAGTCGCGCCGCTCCCAGTCGCCTCAGTAACTGCACCGCCTACACACACATGGCAAATCAACACATACATACGATCGCACCTGGTGGACAGCTGGACTGCAGAAATCTGCACTGTACTAGAACTTGCATCTACCGCCCTCCCGACAAACCTGGGCCTACCCGAGTATTGTCTTGTTTACTGTGGAACAAATATCTGAGTTTTTTTGATTTAACTACTGGATTTTGTCCTATTTTCTCAGACGCCCGAGTCAATGACCGACTTGGGTTGTCTTTTTTTTGCATTTCCTTTTTTCAACCTGACGACTTTTATGACTTGAACGACTTTTATATACAAGAGCGATGGCTGTTTTTATCTATCGGTTTCGTTTCTTGCGAGGAACGGTTATTTTTTTATCATTTTTTTTGCTTAATGTACTACATTGGCAAGGTGTGGTCTGGCTGCAAAGTATTTGCTGCGGACCAACGTTTTGCTGAATGTTGATTTTTGTTATGTTTTTTTTTTTTATTATATATTGGGAACACACCGGAGATACAAAACGGCAAAAAAGATTGCTTGATGAGGTTTATGAGGTTTATGAGTTTCTTTTTTTTACATCTTTTTATATCTTCTTTTTTTTTATTACGTTTGATATCTTATCGCTGTTTGATAATCGCTCGAGAGATGAATTACATACAGTTGACCACACATTTACTGCAACGCCTTGTGATGTCAATGTTTCGTTTTTCCTTTATTGAGGGCGGTATTACATTTATAAACATTATTATATAGGTGTCGGCAGCGTATCACGACCTGCGGCGCTTCTGCCACTGTAGTTGCCGAACCGGGACACGAGCGGCCGTCCCGTCCCGGTGCCGGAGGCCGTCGTCACCCTCGGCGTCGTGTCCCGTAGCGGCAACGTCTTCGGCGGCACGGCGGGCGGCGTCGGCGCCGGCCGCAAACTCGTCGTGGGCACGTACGCATACTCCCCTTCTCCCTCTATCCCGCCGCACCCCAAGTCCAGGTAATCCCCCGCCCACTCCTTCTCCCACTGCCTCGTGTCGTCATCGCTGTCCCAATCCTCCTCCTCCTCCTCCTCCTCCTCAGCATCACCCCGTTCATCATCGTCGCTGCCATGAGGATCGAGGTCGAGCATCGAGCCGGTGTCTGCGGCCCGCAACCCCGCGCCGGCGTGCGGGCACGGGCCCTCCCCCACGGCGGCGCGGTGCGAGTGGAACGAGCACTCGCGGAACCCGAAGGCGCGCCCCTCGGCGCCGAGCGCGTTGCCGGGGATGCGCAGCTGCGGGTTCTTGAACCGCGCGTCGAGGTTGGCGGCGCGCATGCCGCGGGCGTGCGTGGCGTAGTCGGCGGCGAAGGCGGGGAGGGCGCGCATCATGTCGCGGAGTTGGCGGCCGGTGCTTTGGTTCCCGCGGTTGCCGGAGCCGGTGCCGGAGCCGGAGCCGGCGGATGCGCATGCGGGCGGTTGTTTGGCCGTCGTCTCGTGGTTCTCGTGCCACAGCGAAAACGCGACCATTGCGACGGCCCAGCGCCGCAGGCGCACGGAGCGGCCGGCCTCGCACCTCGTGTACAGGTATGCGATGACGGAGGGGCTCACGTCCCAGTCGCAGCGGAGGTAGACGTCCTGCACGGCGTCCATGGCGATGTCCTGGAGGACGTCGAGGCGGAGGTGCGCGGCGAAGAGGTGCAGGCGGATCAGCGCCCAGTGCAGCAGCTGCATCGCGTCGCCGCCGTCGGAGGCCGCGGCGTGGGCCGCGGCGGCAGCGTCGTCGAGGTGGCTCCGGAACGAGGACGGGCGGTGCAGCCACTCGACGAAGAGCGCGAACATGGCCGTCGACTCCCCGGGCAGCCAGAGCGTGGCAGGCCTGCGGCTGCCGCTGCGGCTGCTGTAGCTGCTGCAATGACCAAAGCAGCTGTTTGGGTGATTCGCGTATGCGCCGCTGTTGCTGCTGTTGACGTACACGTCCCGCCGCGCCACCGACGACGGCGACGGCGTAAACGTCGACGACGGCGACGAGGACGTGTACGAGCACGGAGAGACCGCCGATGCCGACGCCGACACCGGCGCATGCTGCTGCTGCTGCTGCTGCTGCAGCTGCTGTCTGAAAAACGGCGAGGCGGCGCAGAGGAGACGCCTGTTGACCGTGAAGGCCTGGCGTTTCCGCCCGACGAGCACGGTGACCATCTCGTCGGCGGCGGCGGCGCTCTCGCTGCGCCGGTGCGGTGGCGGTTCGCGGCGGCTCGGCCTGGCGGTGGTTCCCGTCATCATGGTGGGCATTGCAGGGCTGGAGTTGCAATGCCGGTGCACGCTGGTGCTGCGCGATGGTTGCCGCATGTTGGATAGAGAGGAGCTGCTCTTGAGGCCGGGCATGGGGATGTTTTGCGGAAGGGCGTCTGCTTGCCGCATCCTGACGGACGATACGTAGGGTGATATATATAATACCCGTGTGTGCTGGTTTCGGGGGGTTATGCCGAAACTGTCTGATGTTCCGGCAATCACAACACTTTCAAGAATCCCTGTTTCCCTTTTTTTTTTTTTTTTCGGTAAGTTGTTTGCTTTGCAGGCGGAAAAAGGACTGAGAATCGAGTTCAACGGCCTGCTCGATGCTTCGTGGTACGATGGACGGGAGAAACATGGGCAGCTGTTGCGTGGTGGATGTGGGTGTGGAGGGGGGGTTTAAGGAAAAGGATCGTCTCACACCAACGAACTTGTTGCTACGCACGAGCTTTTCTTGCGAGGTAAAGAGAGCTAAAAAACCAGGGATACTGAGGTACTAAAACCTCGCCGATCTACAAAAAGACGTGGGTAAGTTGAAAATAAAAGAGAGCCATGGGAACAACAAAGTCCGTCTGGGGTTATGCCGGCGCGCCATCGGCAACGCAGGGATCAGCGGCTGCGCGGTGCTGCTGCAGCTGCATCCCGTCCCACGTACCTTGCGTTCCGCTAAAGAAGCTAGCTAGCCTGCTGCAAGTGCTCCCTCGAGGATTTGAGGCTTGTGAGTTCTGAAAAAGTTTCGGTGAGGCTGCAATGTCGAGATGATTTCGCGTGCAGTAGTCTGGTCTCGTTCTAGTTAGTTCTCTCGATGGCGCACCGGCCACATGGGGGTGGTGGGTTATGAGTGAGTGCAAGGCTACGGGAGAGGGGGGGGTTGACTATGAACCTGCCGGTAACTAAAATTGCAAATTGCTTCTTTCGCAAAATTGCCATATCCGCTTCCTCCGTTGCTTCGTTATTCACTTTTTTTTTTTTCGCGAAATCTTCTGTCGCGGGGGGCTTATGGGTTTTTGCTGTGTTTCGCAGTGACTTGCATTCGCTGATCATAATAGCCTCTGCCCAAGTTCGCTCAGACTTTCGATTTCGCCCCTCCAGATATCCTCCCCCCGTGCGACGAAACAGAATACAGAGTAGGATTTAACTCCGTACAGTCTTTCCAAAAGAAGACGGGGGGGCTCCACGCGCAGTGTGACATGCCGAAACTTTTCTGCGCCACGGCCCGTGTCCGGCGGCGCTCTCGGGATGGGGAAAAGTAAATGTGGATGGACAGCGCCCCCGTTTCGAAAAAAGTCGGGCTGGGGTCGTCGTTTTCCTTGAGGGCTTTCGGGGCAAAGAAAACGACGATGGTTCAGTCCTCTTCTCGCTTGGTAAACGAGACGGGAAAAGGAAAAACAGTGCCGTCGTTGACACGGTTAACAACCCTGGCGTCATGTCAAGATGGATGGGGTCACCCTTCATCTCGCCACGCTATCCCCAACAACGGCAATGATCCAATCCCGCCACTCCCAAGAATCTGAGGCTTGTTAATTGTGACTCGTATACGTAGAACGAGCCAGGAGAAGCTGTCAGCGTTTCATCCATTTGCGCTAGTGCGAAAGGGAAAGTTAGAACGACAGCAACGACGAGCAGCTAGCTAACACGGCTGAACACCAACGAACGGACCATGCCTTGGGTGGCAGCGCACTCTTCTTCTCCCGTTCTTATTCCAGTTAGTTCTCCGTAGGATTACGCGAGTTTTTTTGACTATGGGTTGGGGGAATTAAATGGGCAATGTGTGCGAGCGGCGCAGGCGTCGGAGTCGCCCGGACTGTCAGCACAAGGTTGTGCGTTGCGGCGGAGGCGTCGGAGTCGGCCGGCCGGTCAGCACAAAAGTCGTGACTGTTCGGTGTGGCCATTTCGCTTCCCGGACTGAGACTTTTCTGTAAGAGATAGATTTCGGTAGAAGTCCGTCGAGGTTCATCACATCTTTACAGTAATACAACCCTTCCCCCCCCACGCCAAGAACCAACATCGACGTCGACGCATATACACTATATAGCCCATCCCATCGAATAAGACGAAAATACCAAGACAAGACAAGACGCATGCGTAAAAAAAAAAAACACACTATCAATATCCACAGAATAGCATGATCCTGCGCTGATAATAAAAACTCGGACTATAGTTATACATCCCCCATCTGCATTGCCATGCATCTATCTACGTCCCCGTATTTCCCACTCACACCAGATATTACCTGCAAGCCACAACTATAACAAACCCAGACTATTCCTTCTCCCTTTTTTTTTCTTTCCAGAACAATTTTTTTTTTTTCACCCTCTTCGCTATTTGAGAGAAAAAAAAGAACAGGGACAGGAATTCAAAACTTCAATTGCCACAAAACCCGGCCCCCCATGCAACAACGCCTCCGCCGCCGCAGCCACTAACGCGTTTCACATCCGCCCGCATGACGACCTCGTGCCCGGCCCTTTCATCTCACTCACTCACTCCGCGCCTCACTGGCACGCTTTCACTGAACAACAAGTCGCAAACCCCAGTTAACACTCAACAATCGTAATCCAAGAGTGCGAGAAAAAAAAAAAAAAGAAGAAGGTGTGCTGTTGTTTTATGAGATGTGACAGGCCAGCCATCGCGCGCACACACTGCCGAAAATACATGGGATGAGCGGCGTTCTTGGCAACGCCATTCAAAAATTTATTCACTTCAACTCAGCTCAGCTCATGGTCATAAACCTCTTCACTATTGGCAGCAAATGATCGCTCGTCTATCCCATTGTCGTAACTATAATGAAAAAAAAAAAAAAAAATTTCAAGCCCACGTGGTCCTCATACTACCTACCAAAATTCTGTCTTTTTAGCAAAGCGCAATGGCAGACAAGTGAGCAGCGCCATGCTGCCAAGTGCCCATGTTCCACCGTAGCTAATATGCATCCTGCGCACGTCGTAAACAGATGTCCCGTCCATGGTCAGAGCTTGCTGCGACTCTGACTGCAGGTCGCATCGCCTCCGTCGCATCGCCTTTCGGTCGACACCCTCGCGTTCGGTGTTTGGACTCCTACTCCTCCTTGCCCCGCTGCTCACCGTCTACATCCATCGCCGTGTCGGAACCGCTCCCCTCGCTCCCATCATCCTCGTCTTCAATCTCGATGGGTTCGGCACTGCCACTGCCACTGCCACTGCCACCGGGGGCGCCGGCGCTCGTAGTCGTAGCACCCGTCGGCGCCTCCGTAGCCCGCACCGGCATCGTGTACGACCCGGCAATAGACATGGGCAGCGCCTGCCCGCTCCCGGACCGGACAGACGACGCCCGCGCCGGCGACGACGACTTGGCCGCATCCGCCATCTCGGATGTCACCGGCGACTCGATCTGCCCGCCGCCCGGCTCCGAGAGCTGCACCCGCTTCGACGGCGACTCCTGCCTGCTGTGGCTCTCGCGCCCGCTCGCCGGCGTCGGCGTCGGCGTGCCTCCCGTCTCCGAGCGCGGCCGCTTACCCGCAGACGCCGGCGTGTTCTGCCTGCTGCCCAGCATTCGCATCTTCTCCTCCTCAATCTCCGCCTTGGAGCGGCGCTCCCGTAGCCGGATGCCGTATTTCTTGCGCGTCATGCTCTGCTTGTTGTTGTAGCCGTTCTTGAGGCGCGCAATCTCGGCCTTTTGCTCGTGCGCCGGCAGCTCCAGCGCTTTCTTCATCTGCGCGCCAAAGTGCGCCTCCGCCCGCGCCATCTCCTCGTCGAACTGGCGCCGGCGCTCCGGCGTCAGTCCGGCGTAGGGATCTTTTCCTGCCGACGACTGTGTCGACACCGGCGGGCTGGACCCGGGTGCCGCCTGCTGCTGCTGCATAGCGGCGTTTGTTCTCGCAACGGCGCTGGGGGCAGGCTGCGAAATGCTGTTCTGGTACTGCTGCTCCGCGTCGTAGAGCAAGCGCATCAGGGCCTCTGCGACGCCTGGCGCCGTGTTGCCGCATACCTGATTCCTAGTGTGGTATTCGAGGCCATCGCCTCCAGTAAAATGCTGGCCGCAGTACACGCAGTACTTCAGGCCAATCTCGGATAGCGGTGGAGGCAATGAACCGCAGCGGCCACTCTTTTTATGCTGGTCGTATGTTAGCGTGAACTCACACGTAGACGTCACTCCAGGGAAAACATACAGCGTTTAAAGCTCTGAGGCTACCGCAAGGCCGTCTGCAAAGATCGCAGAATCTAATGCCCAGAAGGTTGATCTCATGCTCCGTCGGCACCGGCCCGGGATACGGTATCGACTGCGCGCGCCGCTGCGCCACCACCTGCATGTCCGCCTGCGAACGCGCCGAGTACTGCGGCGGCATGACGTTCTCCGGGGGCCGCGGTATCGGGTTCGCCGTGGGCATGACCCTCTCCTGGCGGCCACCGCCGGCGCCGGCGGGCGGGTTGTTCGCCGTCACCACGTCGCGGACGTCGTAGCCGAGGCGCTCCGCGCGGCCGAGCGCGTTGACGAGCTGCTGGGCGGGGATGGACTCGAGGCGCAGCGAGAGCACCTTGTCGAGGAATCCCGGGCTGAGCTTGGGCAGGAGGATGGGCGCGATGAGGTCCAGGTCGGTGGACTTGAGGTGGTGCGCGATCTGGGTGGCGGCGTGCTTGACGAACCGGGCGCCGTGGTTCTGCACGCACTTGCCGAGTGTTTCTGGCGGTGTCCTGTGGAGAGCCGTGCTGCACTGCGAGGATGTTAGTTGACGGGTACGGCCGTATCAGCCAGACGAGGCTGCGTGTGTGAGGCTGTAGCAAAGACCTTGCACTTACAAGAAATGAACTGTGGTACTCGGACCCCACGAGGGTCGTCTCCCACGTCTCCCGTATCGCCTGCCGCAGCACCGACGGGTCATACGCGAGCATCATGGACTTTGCATTCGCCACGGCCGCGCTAAACGCCTCCTTGTGCGCGGGCACCTTGTTCGGCGAGGGGAAGTCGAACCTGCTCGAGCTCGTCGGCGTGGACGGCGCCATGGCTGCCGTCGTCGGCGGTGGCCGGCTGGTGATGCGCTGCTGCTTGGGGGGACGTCCTTGCTTGATTTGCAGAGGCCGGAGAGGCGGTGCCGAGCCGTAAGGGGGAGGTCAGCACGGAGGCTTTGAGCGAGGGCGCGCCTGCGGCGGTGGCCGGTGATGGTCTGGTGCCGGGGTTGCGCTCCGTCGAAAGAAGACAGAAAAAATATGAGAAGAAGTCTGTGCCTTTACTGCAGTCTCGCAGATCTGACAAGCTGTAGATAGTGGAATGCCCCTTCTCGGTTGCGATTCATAGGCACAAAGTGAAGCCGTGGACCCTGCCTACGGTGTGATGCGTTTGCGCGAGTGTCGCCGCACTATGTCCAACTGAGACACTGCCGATTATCCAGCCCGAAAAGGATACGGATTGAATAAAAAAATAAAAACGACTATGTCGCGGCCCACGGCGCTACTGTAAGGGAGCCGCGCGATAGCCGGAGCCGAAAATGCAAATAGTGATGCCGTCGCGCGCAACTCTCCCGTGAGAAGCTCTTCGCGATGCTTGCGCGTTTACGCCGCACTCCAGTCAAGCAGAAACTAATAATTGTCTATTTCTGCCTGGTTAATCAGGCCCAAAATCCACATTCATGTTTAAGGGGGGGTTTAATAACTAAAGTGGGGCTTAAAGGAAGCTTAACTGGTGCTTTGTATTCTAATTAATGCTAATTCTCACTACGGAGTAGCAATACTGCGACTATTCTGTACCCTTAATAGCTCCGTCGCTGTCTTGGAGCCGTGGAGCCTAAAAGCCTAGCCCACTTGTATCCCCTTGCAATTATTTCTCCCTTTTTTCGACTTGGACTACTCCTTCTTCACCGTTGCGGCGTCCATCGGTTCAATGTCTTCAAGTTCTGCGTCTGCGGGCGTCTCGCACTTCAGCTTCGGCTCCGTCACGACTGGCATCTCCCTACTCGCAGTCGCGGTCGCGGCGATCCCCCAGAATTCATCACGCAGTGCGTCGAAATCAACTCGTCCACACGAGTAATAGGCGACTCGCGCGAGACAGTAGTCAATCGGATCGAACCACTTGTTGCGCAGTCGCGCCGGGTGCTTCGACTGCACGGTGCGGACCGTCTGCCGCGGGTACGCCCACTGCGACCCGAAGAAGCGCTTCTTGTCCTCGAGCTTGCAGCACTGCATGCGCTGCAGTCGGCTCTTGACGATGGTGTCGCGCTGGTGGATCAGGAAGCTGTAGCGGTTGATCCAGACCTCGTCCTTCCACTTGATCTTCTCGCCCTCTCGGCGGTACAGCAGCGGCCAGGTAGGCGTCGGGGCGAGGCCGAGCTCCATGGCGCGCTGGTGACGCCGGATCCAGGCGCGGAAGCCTACGTCGCTGTGGCCGATGTACTTGTCAAAGTAAGGAATGATGTTGTCGAGGTCAATCAGGACTTTTGTCTCAGCCGACGGATCATGAAGAGGCAAGTTGTCCCATGCTCGAAATAATTTGGTATAATACTTGTCCTCGGTGGTCCATGAAAATTTACACACACAAGGCGGCTTCACGTTCACTTCCTTTTGCGTTGGCTCTCCGTCGCATGTTTCGCAGCAATCATCGACGTTGTAAAGGGTCGTGCTTGGTTGTTGACTGGCAGCCATGTTTCTGAACGGTTGGGTGACAATTAACAAATGATTGCCATTTAGCAAAGGATGTGTTGATACGGGTATGTTTTTCTTTTGTCTTGCAAGGTGACGAAGCTCTTGCCAGAAGAAAGATGTGATGCTGCGCATGATTAACAATAGAGTCACTTATAAGTGGAAGGCATCGCTTGCTGCTCAGCGCCTTCCTCACAAGTTGCTCCGAATTTTGAATTCACTGTCACGAGGCTGAAACTGAGCGCTAAACCTAGATAGAGAGCGCAACTTTTGCGAGTGCGAAGAAACAAATGTGAGGTGGATTTACACATGTTGACCGTGAATAAAATGGGGGGATAAAAGTGTGAATATTATCATGGGTGAATGGCCAAGGCCGAAATAATTACTGCTTAGCTGACAAAGCTAGCCGTACTATGATACTAATAGACAATACATAATTTCAGTCGTAAAACATTTCTGCGTCTTCCCTTTCGCACGCCTGCTTGCCGCCTACTCGCCAATGCACGCCACCATGAGCCGGCCGTAGTCGCCCGAGGTCTCACTCTTGATGCGACTGGCCAGGCTTCTGCGATAGCGCTGCTGGTAGGCGCCCTTGATGTTGGCGAGCTCGTTGCGGTCCCAGTGGTAGCGGACGACGCGGCTGACGAGGAGCTGATCCTTGGTGCCCATGCCGGCCATGGCGTCCTCGAAGAGCTGGGCGGCGTGCATGTACTTGTCGACGGCGTGGCGGAGCTGGAAGAGGAGGGCGTCTTTCATGTGTCCGGAGAATTCCTATTCCTGTTAGTGATCCCGTTTTACCCGTGATCTAGGTGCTGACTTACCGATTTAACAACATCCTCGAGGTCGCGGTTGAAACGCTGCTTGTAGGCGTGGGCAATGGCTCGCAGCTGGTTGTCGTTTCTGCTGCTGAAGATGCTGCAGACCAGAATCTCGTCGGTGCCCGTCTTGCCCTCGGTGGCCTTGTACAGCTCCATGACGTCGCCGTCGACCTGCTGGGGGATAACGGGGGCCGAGTCCTCGGCGCGGGTGGCGGCGAGGACCATGACAAAGTGGCGCTCCGTCTTCATGCTCAGGTCGCCCTTGACCGTGTCCTCGAGGCTGCGGTGGAAGGTCTTGTAGTAGGCGGCCTTGATGGCGTTGAGGTCGGCGTTGGAGCGCGAGAGCAGCACGTCGTTGAGGACGATCTCCTTGGTGCCGGGGCCCGACATGCTGTCAAAGAGGTTGTAGACGTCGGCGAGCAGCGGGCCGCGCGCGATCTGCAGCAGGCCGGACTCGAAGTAGCCGCTCGTCTCGGACTTGAGGTCGTCGATGAGGTTGCGGCGGTGGTTGTGGTTGAAGGCGTCGCGGATGGCGTTGACCTGGAGGGGGTCCTTGTTGGCGAGGATGTGGATCAGGGCCTTTTCGTCGGTGCCGAAGCCCTTCATGGCCTTGCGCAGGCCGTCGGCGTCGGGGGAGGCGTTCCAGTTGATCTGCTGCGGCGGGCCGTAGCCGAGCGACGGAGCCGTGGGGGGTCCGGAGGGAGGCGGCGCGCCGTACTGGCCCGGCGGAGGGGCGCCATACGAGGGGTTGTGCTGGTGGCCGTACTGGCCCGGCGGCGGCTGGCCGTAGTGCTGGGGAGGGGGCGGCTGTCCATAGGGTTGCTGGTGCTGGTGCGGCGGCGGGTAATTGCCCGGAGGAGGAGGAGGCTGTTGATAGCCGCCGTGCTGAGGAGGGTACTGCTGGTGCTGAGGCGGGTATTGGCCGTGCTGGGGAGGGTACTGGCCGGGAGGAGGCTGCTGATAGCCGCCATGTTGCGGGGGATACTGGCCGTAGCCCTGAGGCGGAGGGGGCTCTGTAGAGGAGAAAACTCGTTAGTGAGGAGGTACGCGATGAGGGCGTGTTGGTTGCGACTCACGGCCGTATCCGGGGCCACCGTATCCTTGGTACGACATTTGAGTTGGAGGTCTACGCGGGGTGAGGGGTAGCAGACGAGGGGCAGATTTGGCGGGGTGCGACGGTGAAGTGAATGCGGCGGTAGAGGTGAGAAGTCGCGATTCACAGCTGAAACTGGAATGCTTGAAGAGAATAAGAAACAAAGAAGAGTTAAAGCCAGAGAGGCAAAAAATTTGACCGAGGGATGATGACGATGACGATGGTGCCAGCTTACATATGCCAGGCGCGGCAGGCCCCATTAACGGCCAGCCTGGTGTGGGAATCGGGCGAGGGGTACTCCGTAGGCAGGCTACAGGCTAGTCGAGGCGCATGCACATGCATGAGCTGGCCCTATAGCAAGCAGGGCTCTGCCACGCTAGAGGATACTCGAACTACGTACTACGTTATGTGCAGTGTCTAATTCTGGGGCAAGCTGGTGATCCCAGAGGCAGCCAGCTTTTATTTTCTGGGCTCTTCTGGTGAGGCGGCGAGGGTATTCTGTCACAACTCGAGTATGCCTCGGGGCTCGACACCCCCACCAAGTGGCAGCCTTGGGCTTGGCTTCAGCCGTTGTACGAGGGTAACGGCGGGTATGCCGTGGTAAGAGCCCTGAAAGGGACACACACATTTTTTTAGAATTTTTTTACCTTATTTCCTCCTTAGAAGAGAATCCGATTTTTCCTTTTTTTGCCTTACTTTCTTCAAACAGATGAGCCGTTGTCTCGATGGGTGTTTCGATGAGCACTGCGTGTCTGGGAATATTGCGATGGCGGGGCAATTAGTTAGTATTATTACTGGCTGAGCCACCTGAGCCGCGCCACCTCGAGCACCGCCACACAGGGCCGTTTACAGCAACTTTTCAAAGCACTCGCCACGCAATACGGAGTACTCCGTACAGTCTAATGATCTGATCAGGTTGTGGCTGAAAAATCCGGCTGCGGCCCGATGAAACAATATGAACAAAGGGGGGATAAAAGTTTATTCTGACGGGATATGGACGTAATTTAAGTAGGTAGTTTACAAGACAAGCCATTGGTGTGGCTAAGAATGTGAAATAGCAGGTGGCTGGGGAAGCCTTTGTTACGTTGTAATGGTGGGAAAGACAATCGACTTAGGTAAGCTGTAACATGCAGTGAACCATCCGCTATAAAAGAAAGCCCATTTTAGTGCCTAAAACAGCCCGCTAAGCGCCCCACTTCTACCACTGACAATTGCCTGTAACGCCTGTAGATCCCCTGTACGGTGCCTGTTCCCGGCCCGCTTCCCCCCTCTAATAGACTTTCCTCTTCCAGCCATGGCCGCCCGCCAACCACCAATTATTTTGGCTTTGCCAGCCACCAGCCATCTTACATTTTGCCAGCCTGCCATTTTCTTTGTTCAAACGGACCCCATCATGGACGAGAGGAAAAAGGCCGGTATGCCCATGCATGTGTCACGCAGGGAATCTTTTTCTTTCTGCATATTCGACTTTTTTTCAAACCGCTGATCGCTGCCTCGCATCGATTTCTCGCATCGGCATCTTCTTCCAACGGACAAGAGATAGCTTACACCTGACTTGCATTCACGGTATAGCTTCAGCGGCATAGCTGCTCCCCCTCCTCCCTTCCTCTCTTCCTCCCTACCTCTCTTCGCCTCGACTTCTTCCTATTCTCCTGCTCCCCCCTCCTCCATCCACGATGCGTACCTCTGCTACCCTCCTCGTCGGCTGCGTCGCCGCCGCCGCCGCCTTCCCCCGCGTCAAGATCGACAGCGCCCCCCGCGACGGCGGCATCTTCGACTTCGCCGTCAACGCCAACCAGCGCGTGCCCTCGTACTCGGTCGTCCCCCTCGAGCCCGGCCCGACCACGCAACCTGGCGAAACCACCGGTAGCAATGGCGGTGGCGGCGGCGGCGGCGGCGGCGACAACACAGGTGGCGGCTCCAGCAGCCCTACCTCTACCGGCCGCAATGGCGACAGCGGCGGTGGTGGTGGCAGCTCGCCCACAAACGGCGCGCAGACGGTGACGGTTACAAAGACGGTCACGGAGACGCAGTCGCAGTCTGCCGTTGTCAAGTACGTGACTGTGACGGCGGATGCCAAGACGGTGACTGTGCCGACGTTTGTCACGGCGCTGCGCAACCAGACGGCCACGGTGGTGGTTCCTACGACGGTTGTCGAGCCCGGCACGACCATTACTGAGAGTGTTCCCCGTACGACCGTCACTGTGGTCTCGCCTCCTTCGACGGTTATCGAGTCGACGACGGTGATTGAGTCTTCGACCCCCAGCACATTCGTCGTCGGCGTTCCTCCCGCGCCTACCGGCTCGACCAACGCGACCGGCTCGTCCTCGACGCTCCAGACTACCGTTGTTTCGCAGACGGTTACTGTCATTGAGGGCAGCCCTCCTCCTGCCTCGACTGTCGAGGTTACTTCGACCCTGACGACTACTCCTACCGATGAGCCCACACCTGCGTCGAGCAGCACGCCGGTCACGCCCTCTGAGCCCGCTGCCACGAGCTCCGGTCCTGCGACGTCTGAGCCTGCTGACACCAGCACTCAGACTGCAGCCCCCTCGGATCCCGCCGTCACCACCAGATCCGAGCCTCCCGCCGTGACGACCTCGTCCCAGCCCTCCGTGACGCTGCTCACCACCACCAAGTGCACCAACTCGACCGGTAGCGTCTCGACTGCCACTGCTCCCAGCACAAAGACCTACGACAACGGCATGTGGCATCCTCCTTACCCTGCGTGGACTCCTCCCGCGAGCAACGCACACGCTCGCCGCTAAGCAAGCACACCTACTATGAATTTCTATTTGTTATAAACGGAGTCTACGATTACGATTACGCAGAACGAACCTCACCTCACGGCACGAGACACGCCACGAAATCACATGAAGTACACACAAAGACGAAAGACATGTCTACCACGTTTTCTACAGAACAAGGTTCTTTTGTCAAGGATATAATCGCTCGCTTTCGGGTTTTCTTTGTCTTGGCTATTTTTCCATCTTCTTTTCCTTTTTTGGGCTACAACTGACGCACGGTTTAACACAAGCACAACGCCCAATGTGCTGTATATAACAGACATCTTGGCCGGCGCTATTACATTTTCCTTGTACACTATTGTTCATATTTTTCATATCGTATTCATAGCAGACAGCTATAGTTAATATTGCCACTTTCTTTTGCTTTTCTAATTTTCGTCTCGTATCATCATATTCAGAGTAACACAATATGTAGCGCACGTGCAAGTTGATGCGACATGCAGCGACAAAAACGGGCCGGTTAGTATTGTTGATGCCATCTGAATCTGCGGCACCCCGATGTTGGGCAGGGTGAATGTGAATCTAGGAGGGCACGAATTATGTCTTTTTCACTTTGTGAGGTGCGCTGTACAAACGAAACGGGTTTGTGCAGCTCAGCTTCGTGGACGTTTCTGGGCATGTTTAAGTAGAGGAATACGGGGAGGGGAAAGGTGTTCGTTGCAACTTGCATCATTCATCGTCGTGATACAAGCTGTCTACAGCATCCTCCACTTCTACAAGGGCATCATCTCGATATACATGGCAATGTCATCAGGCTTCATCGGCCAAGAGCTCGACACGACTACTTCGGAGCCACTCCCCTCAACCACATCACTGCCCACGCACACATTGTCTCCCTCGCCAGGCATCACGACCAGCTCTCTGCCCCCCACCAACTCTCCTCCAATGATCACGTCCGACGCCACGCATAACACGCTCCTCGTCATCCTGCTCATCGTCTCCCTCGCCGCGAGCTTGGCGCTCGGCTGCCTGGCGACGTACCTCTTCCGGCGCCACGCGCAGAAGAAGCTTCAGGCGGAATATCAGAAAGAAATTGCGAGCCGCGCAGGCAAAATTTGATCGAGAGCGGCACGCAGAAGAAGATTGGAAGACTTTTTTTTTTTTTCCCTGCGATTTTTTTCCTGCTGCGGTTAAATGCTTCAGACAGGCTGGCTGGCTGGCTGGCTTACAGCAGTCGAGGCGGTGACCGCGGACCGGGGGGATATGCGTGGATTTTTATGTGGGCGTGGGCGAATGCGGGATTATACCAAGAGAATTTGCTTTACATGACTTTCGACGAGATTTGCTAGGTTTGATATTATATCGAAATGAAAATGCTGGAATTACATGCGCCCGTTGTCGTGTGTACCCAATACAGTCCAGTCGGGTACCTGAGATTAAGGCACCATGCCAGGACTCAATTTAGAGACAAGGGCACGCCATGCATGCCCCGGATATGCACTGCTGTCCAAGAATTAGACCTACCAATTACCCAACTAGTTAGTATTTAGAGCCTTAATTGCCTCCTCGGCAACAGCTTGCATTTCTACCCATTCACCGACTTTCTCTGCATTCCTCGTGTTTCCCCAATCGGATGGAATGCACCCTGCTGCGGTGCGGTGGGGAGCGCACACTTGGGCAGCAATTCACCGACATGCGCACACTGCACGCTATAGCTGCACGGTAATTCCTGGCTTTTTTTTTTTTCTGTGATACGAAGGAATTATATTGTGTGAGAGGAAGTGGGTGTACATGTAGCTGGGTCTCCCCCAGGATTTGGAGGTTTCTTGATTCTTCCAACCTCGAGTGCTGAGGCTCGTGGTCGGAGTCGACTTCGACGACCATTTTTCTTATTCAGACCCTGACATAACAGCGCTTTGGATATTCTTCTTTAAATCGGAAGAAAAATGTTTACACGTCTCAGCGCAGCTTCACTGCTGTGGCTGCTGCTCCTCGTCACGCTGCAAATCCTCTCCGCCGGCGCCATCAACACCCCAGCCAGCGACTTACAGCACACCCTCATCACCACGCTCCCTGCCATCAACAACGACCTCGTCATCTCCGCCACACAGGACAGCGTCTACCGCCGAGCCGAGGCCGCAGGCTCGTCGTGCTCGGAAGAGGGCCAGTGGAACTGCATGACCACCTCCTGGCAGCGCTGCGCCGCCGGCCGCTGGAGCGCGGAGATGCAGTGCGCCAGGGGCACCAGCTGCTCGCCCGCGGGGCTCACGCGCGACTTTCAGGTCAACCACGACGGCAGCGTGAACGGGCAAGGCGATGGGAACGGCGCGCAGACAACCAGTGGAGGTGGCTCAGTGACGACGAGCCTGGGCGCGAAGGCTTGGGCGTCGAATCTTGGGGTTGTTGTGGCCTTTGCCGGTTGGTGGATGTTGTGATGAGGATGGAGGTATGAGGATGACAGAAAGGGTCAACACTGGCAACACGTGCCGAAAACTATTTTTCCTTTGTCATATCACGAGTTACAGATCTTCGCTTTCGATCTTTCATAATATATACAAAACAAGGGTTCAAACAAAACAGATTCGCCGTCGTGTCATCTGCCGGGTAGCCCTGCATCTTCTCCCCAGCGACTTGGCGAGCCGTCGTTTCGGTGATCCTTCATGCTCATAAACATAAACCAAAGGATTTATGAAAATCAATGGGGACTTCTTCTACTGTTATTTTAAATGCTTGAGACGTCTCACTATTTGCATTTGTATTTCCATTCCGCCGCCACGAATCATGTACGCATCACTCCGCCGCAACACATCGCGTTTCATCAATCGACGTCCGATACAAGCGGGGGAGATATTCGGAGCAGTTGGTTGCCGTATTTGCGTTGTATCTCCGGTGAGTGCCGCACATCGCGGAGATGGCGCATCTGTCAAATTTGGAATCGTGCGACGCCGAAGCCCGGTTCCGAATCGCGATTGAATCCCCTGGAGTCTGGACAAAGTTGGCGTCTGCAGTTGTAACATGACAGCATGGTGCATCACTTCATACCGAAAAATTACAAGTTCTGATCTGAGTGGGTACTTTGAACTTGATACCACTTCTGCGGAAGCAAGGGGGGGAGGGTTTGGGAATGGCTGCGGGAAAACAGGGCTGATATTGGGTGAGCGGCAGCACCCCTGCCAGCTACACACTGCACTGACATGCAAAAGCGCGCATGGTCTGCTCTGAGCGCCTTGTACAGTACAGAGAAAGAAATCTGCGCCTTTTATCGGTACCCAAGCACCACACCGGATGCAACGTCTCCGCCGCGGGTGAAGATGATGTGCATGCGCAACGCCTCCCGCTGTCCAGCCGCAATCTGCACGGGGCAGGCAAGTTGTTCTTGCCTGCCATTATTGGATATGCACGTTTGGACATGGGAAGCGGCAAGCCAACGACATACAGCGCACGCTACTATCTGTATTTACAGGGATCTGGGAACACACTGACAGAGGGAGCCGTGCAGCCCGCCCGTCCCCGGTGTCCGAGCACAGAAGCTCCCACCGCACGGTGGCGATGGATTCCGGTGCGGCTGAGGGAGTTGGTGGTAGTCTCTCGCTCGCCAGTGGGAGTAGAAGTCATATTTGAGATGTTATTTTTTAGGGAAAAATAGGTAAACAATGCGTCAGACGGTGCGAGTTGGAAATATAGTTTAATGCAGACAGGTGGCGAAGTTCGTATCTGGAGTGGGAAGCTCGGAGATCGGAGAATAAAATAGAGCTATGACATCAAAGAACTATAGTATGTTATCTTATACAAGTGAAGTTGGACCTCCACTGGCCATGTAACCGCGATGCTGATGTTGGATGGGGCGGTGAGAATGTCTGTGTCCTTCAATTGGCTACGGGGAAGTAGGGTATGTGAAGATCACTATCATGATGCGACTAACCAATGATGCAAAGCATATTTTATAACACACACTGGAATCAAAGAAAGTAAATATTATTACGAATTATTATATCCGAATACTAGATAGCCGAGATGAAGACCTCCCCTACGCCGCGGAGTCCTAGCAGTGGTTCTTCTTGCCCAGCTGGCCGCGCATCGCTCCTGGGACAGCGAGGCTGGAGTGCACATCGGCAAAGAACATGGCCGGGTTCTCCTCAATCTGGCGAACGTGGAACCCGTCACCCGTGTCTTTACCGTTTGCCATGACGCCAGTGCGGAACGGCCCCGTGAGGCACCCGATGCTGCGTCTGGGACCGTCGCCTTCGCCCTCGGGGTTGGGAAAAGCGAGGCTGCGCAGAAAACCCGACGTCAGAACGTGGGTTGAGGAATTGAGGATGGAGGGTTATACATACCGAGGGGGCCCGGCTTTGCCCACGGCGGCCTCGTGGATGTGCGTCGCCGACGTGGCGGGGGACTGGTAGTCGCCGCGGAACCCCGTGATGGTGATGTTGTAGCAGATGACGTTCTCGCGCGAGTTGACGCCGAAGTTGAAGGTGCCGCTGCTGCCTTCCAAACCGCCGGTGGGCTTGTTCTGCGCGTCGACCACCTGCTTCGGCTCCGCGAGGACGTTGTAGGTCGAGGTGAAGGTGAACGGGCCAGCGGCCTTCTTGTCGTCGTGGCGAGCGGCCAGGTCTGCCGGGACGGCGGATGCGACTGCGACAAGGGCGAGACTGAGGATGGAAGACTTCATGATTGTGATTATATTGATAAATATATGAGAAGAGTGATGAACAGCTACAGTAACTGTCCCAAGCTCTGGCTGGCGCCTCTAGCATTTATAGTTGGGATCAGCCGTATATACTCTTGTCATTCACGTCAAGGTAAGCCTCGCCGATGTATTTCGCCCTCTTGGCTGCTTGCAATCTAAGCAAGGCCAAATACGAGCTGCCACGAACAGCCAAGAGGCTTGGAGGCCGGCAGTCAGTATAAACAACTTGCCGGCCCAGCGCTGTTTGGTGTTCACTTGAGATGAAAGCGCATTGGTAAAAGCGCCACGCCAAGCGGACTCAGCCCGATCCAGACCGTCTTCCCACCATCACAAGTAGACCCAATCGAGAATATCGTTCTGCTGGCCCTCAATTCCCTACCACCTAGACCCAGTAGACACTGGCTCGAGAAAAAAGTATAATGCTTTTTATTCTGGACCGGTAGAGAATTCGCAGTGATCATCGTCAATGCCGTCACGCCGGGGAGACTCAGAGCTGCCCAACTGATCTGCGCCCTCCGCGCCAAGATCGTCGAGGCGGAATGATGAGCAGCCGGGAGTTTTACAGCGCGGCGCCAAGATGGGTTGAGCATGATCCGAGGATACAGCTGCAAATCTGCTAGGCAAAACTAGCAAACAAAGCTTATTTCCCCAGCTCGGGGCCGTTTTGAGCATGCTTCTTGGATAACCTTAAAAGGAGCCCCGCCACTGCCAAGCTGGACTAGAACGGGCAGCTTAGCTTGGAAAACTCAGCCTTGGTAATTTACTTTTTCTCAGTTTATAGACTATAACTAGACTATTTCATTGAAGCCGGAGCATTGTGAACGGAGAGAAACTTGGTGAGTGTGGGTGAAATTGCTGGCTAGAGGTGTAATCACTCCAGCTTCGGTGGGATTGACCACGTGATGACATTTACATTCCTTTGCAACAGCACATCCGATTTTAGTCTTGTACTGACAAATCCATTCTTCAAATCTGACATTACCGGCAGGACAATGGTAGAGTTGCAGAAACCTACCGCGGTTACATTGAGGCGGTGATACTTCAGCTTCGCGCTCAATGCGATCCCATCAACCCACGAAGCTTACCACGCCATTTCTGAAATCCTATACAAATCACCCATCAACGATGGAATCGCACTCCCTGCAACGCTACGTTGCAACTTGTGTCTTCTCTGGAAAGTCATGGCGCCGCGGTTTGCAGTTTTCGGCAGCTGGGTGAGGGTAATTCCTTCATTCCCCACACGCTGCCTTCCCACCACGATGGTTATTGCTACGGTATATAATGTCGCTCACGCCCGATGCTAATGCAGGCACACCCTTGCGACTCGGTGCGACTTTGCAGTAGCGCCACGAAATGGGCCACGTGCCGTGGTGTCGTCCCGATAAAGGAATACAGACTTGAAGTTTTTGGAAATAGGCGTTGTTCCTTTGGGAATTGGTGTCGAATCCAGCGTTTTGTGTGGATATGGCTTGAATTGCAGCGGTGCGACCATGCAGCCTTGTTGCGTATCTGCTTAATCTCTGCAGCGCGTTCGGAGAGAACTTGCTGCGCCAGATTCCATGTTTGCAAAATCACACACTGTGCTATTCAGTTCTTGTTACAAAGCATATTTCGGTATATTGATATCCTTTGCATTCTCCGAGCGAAATATGCAGCTGTTCCTCCGTATGACGTGAGAAACTAGCAGACCGCCCAAAAAGGAAGATGCCTACAGCCATGTTCGGACTAACAAGGGTCGGCCATCACCGGATTGGCGAGACGGTGGAGCACCGATATGCGTGGAACGGCAGCTAGACGGCGAACTATTAGCTACAGATGGGTTCTCGTCCAGGCACCAGGAGCTGTTCTCTGCAGGGGCTCCTGGATACTTGCTCCGCTGCGGACGCCAAGCTATATCGGTATTATCTTATAGACTCGGTCTACTGCTGAGGCATCGAAATCTGTGGCATTAGGGCCGACTGATTACTCCTAAAGTAACGTTGTAATAGTTTATGCTGATATCAATGGTCTGCTGACGGATGAGGATGGTGCAGTGAGATGTTGAGGCCAAGTTATAAGCTCGATTGTGTATAATAAGAAGAGGACTGTCGCCGCGAGGTAGACATGATATTCCTCTTCGAGCAACAGAATCACAAACACTACAACCTTTCTTCGAGAAAACACTTGCTCAACAAACAACAATGAAGTACTCGCTTGGTGCACTTCTGTGCTTCGGCATCACCAGTGTCCTGACCACCCCTCTCGGCCAGACATCGTGGTCCCCTCTAGTCAGTCGCGCAGGCCAATGCCGCAGCAGCTCCGACTGCGCCGCGGGATACTGCTGCTCGCAGTACGGCTACTGCGGCCAGGGCGCCGAGTACTGCGGCAGCCAGGGCGTGTGCGGCAACACCGGCGGCCCTTGCGGCGGCGGCCAGTGCTGCTCGAAATGGGGCTACTGCGGCTCCGGCCCCGACTACTGCGGCGGCGGCGGCGGCAACCCCCCCGGCGGCGGCAACCCCCCTCCCACCGGCGGCGGCGGCGGCGTGACCTGCACCTCGCGCCGGCTCTACCAGGGCGACGGCTCGACGGGCGCGGGCTGGCCGTCCGACTCGACCTGGTCGAGCTTCGACACGCTGTGGAACGTCAACTCAAACCTCATCAGCCAGTCGTGCACGCAGTTCGGACAGGCCAACAACTCGCCGCAGGAGACGGCGCAGCTGCGGGCCGCCATCCTCAACGTCGCGGCCTCGTCGGGCGTGGACGCGCGCTTCATCCTCGCGACGGTGATGCAGGAGAGCAAGGGCTGCGTGCGCGTCTGGACGACGTACGGGTCGGTGCCGAACCCGGGCCTGATGCAGGACCATAACGGGTCGCACTCGTGCTATAACGTCAACCCGTGCCCCAACGACCAGATCGTGGGCATGATCAGGGACGGCACCACGGGCACCAGCTCGGGCGAGGGCCTGCAGCAGATCTTGAACAGGCTGCGCACCTCCGGGTCGCAGAAGGTGTACCAGGCCGCGCGCATCTACAACTCGGGCAGCATCCCTCCCAGCGGGAACCTGAGCGAGGGCGGCGCGACGAGCTCGTACGCCTCGGACATTGCTGACAGACTTGGAGGGTGTGTCTTTTAAGGGCAGCTCTGCGAGCCCCGACACCACATTTTTCCTTTCCCTGCACATATTTTTGCCAGTTACACATACTTTTCTGCACATGCTTCTCTGTACATATTGCATTTTATGTAGTTGCGCGTTCCGAGTTACCGCAATTTACCTGAGTTACTCATACTCTTTCAGAACAACTGTCTTTCTCGTCTTTCTCTCGTGGTGACAGGAAGTAAACTGTATCTTTGTGGATGATGGGTCGAGTGTATGTTGTCTGCTTTGGCCTACTTCTGGCCTGCCACTTGTAGCTTGACGATTTTGAAACCGTCATGTCGAGTCGTGCTTGGTCAAGATATTAAGGAGCCTTTTTGTAGTCTTGGCGCCGTTAAATGCTCCGTGTTCTGCAAATGCTGCTCTACGCGCCTCGCCCATGTCCGAAACAGACTTCATTGATTTGCATGTGATCTGATGAATATGCTACGGCTGGACCGGCCAGCACAACGTTTGAAGGCCATAAGAAAGTGCATGAATATGACCTCTGCAACGTAGTCTGTTCTTCGAGGAAAGTGGCAGGTAAGAGCTGCAAGCACGAATGGTGCGATTTTTTTTTTTTTTTTTTTTTTTTTTTTTAGCGCCCTGGCCCTTCTGACGCTTCGCGGGCACAGACAGCTTGTGTGTTGTTTGTACGCGTGTACGGAGTATGGAGGGTACTGGCTCATTAATTTGCCGCAAAAACCTCCAATCTGCGAGGCGAGGCGAAGAGGGCGGGCTGTTGTGGTGGGGAATGCTCGGGAGGCTCTTGTTCCTGGTCATTATTACTTCGATCGCGGGATGGACCTCTTGGCTGGGCCTTGCCTCATTTCGGGGGAAGTGGGTGGGAATGAGGGCGGAAGGGGGAGGGCCAAGGGAGGAGCCCGCGTATCAAGATCTGACAATGGGGTGTTTCTCGGTCGGGACTGCGTGGACAATGACACGCATAGTGGTAAGGCTAAGAGGGCGGAATGGAATCGCGGACTAGTCAGGTACCCGGTGTGTGATGTTATTTGTTATACTTGCTGAGACTCGTGACCGAAATAGATTTCTGCGTCGTGAGATTCGTACGATGGGCTAAACTAGTAAACTAGTCGGTTATGGTTATGTAGGGCCGCGTCTTGGGTGAAACGGCAGAGCGACGCAGGTCGATGGGTGTGGGATGGAATCAACTGGACGACAGCGAGCGATGCGCCAGAGCAAGAGCCCAGACTCGACCTCTCATTGTGCGGTCAAGACCGGACCGGGATGGAGACCCGGGAATGCAACCCTCTTGAATAGTTAGTTTCAATGTAGGGTTGCACAATCTGTTAGTTGGAGGGGGGCGATGGGACCCAGATGCGAGGTCGGAGCAGAGTAGCATCGCATCTCGGCGACCACCTTTTGCTTTCTTTTTCCTCGATAGTGAGGACGGACCGGGTATCCTAGTCTTTCCCTTTTGGGCGGCTTTGGAACCGGCAGAGCCAGTCGTTTCCTCGGGCCTGTCTCTCTGAAACGGTCCTGCAACCGCCCACATTCTGTGACTGGGGTCAACCCTGCATGTCTTTAGTCCCTCGTTTGGCTTAAGCTATGGAAATTGTTCTGTAATTTTGAAATCATTCTCTGTGTCCGTTTCTTCAGCGAGTTCCCTTGCGACTCCATGGTTGATTACGACCCGGATTTTGTCTGAATGGTTGGATGGCAGGCTTCCGACCTGGGAACCGCACAGGGACTTGACCTAGGGGAGGCTCGTATCACGGTTATCACGGTAGCAGAGGCCTGTGTCTGTGTGTTGCTGTCTGCTGGGCCTTGTTGTTGTGGAAAGGTGTATTGTATCCCACATCCGCCAGGTAAAGCCGGCGGGACCACAAGCGGTGTTGATGCAAGGCGGCCCAGGGACAAGGCCCCCTCCCCTTCTTCCTTTCAATCGTGCCGCCGCCCCTCATATGCGCGTGTGTGTGTGTGGCCGGGAGGGTGATACCGTCTCCAGCGCTTGAGGCGTTCGGGCGCAATTAAACCCAAAAAATGGCAGCCAGGCCCGTAGGTGGTTGAAGAATAAAAGAAGAGAGCTTGCCGGGTCTAGTGGCATGTTGACTTTTCCTTTTATTTTGATTGCCTTCGTTTCTTCTTTTTTCCTTGTCCCTTCTAATTGTTTCCTTGTTTTATATGCATTTCTTTGCGGCTTGGCTGAGAGACATTGAGATTGGCGTGTCATGAAAAAGCATACAGAGTTCAATAACTATACCGGTCGACCAGCAGGCTGCATCCAAGCACTCGGGCACGCAGACGGCGCACATACGCACGCATTCGCATACAAACTTCTCTGAAATTCTTGACACGACGACCACGCACGCTCTTCTTTGTTGCTGGTTTCTTACGACTACCTACAGCGTATACGGATATACGCCACAGCTGAGCCACAACTCAGCCACAGCAACCAGCCACAGGCAGGTTAGCCTCGACAACTGACCCGTGCCTGTATCATTGTTTCACTGAGACGGCAAATCTTCGTCCCAACTGGCGGCTCGTTTCCTTTCGAGTCAGGCAGACAGACAAAAAAAAAGAGGCAAGCCTCGGTAACAGACTACGGGACATTGAGAGTCCCAGTTCCACGTTGCGCCCCTGGCTTGCTTGGGTGTGTGTCGCGTGGCGTGAGCCCCTGCGTCATTGCTTGGTCTGCTCGTACTGGGCTAAAAATAAGTGTGGCCTCGGGAAGGAAGAAAAAAGGTACCTGATCATCACGGCCAATCACTCGCGGAAAACAAGTACCCCAGGGGCTCCTAGCGGGCTCGGGACTTGCTTCAGCGCACTCTTCTAGCCTGTCAGTGAGTGACCGCCCGCAATGTGGGACCGTCGCAGAGCTGCCGCCAGTGCCAGCGCGAGGGGTACTTCTGGCGCAGGTGCAGCGCCGCCGCAGCTCCAGGTACCGTCTTCAGCACAGGCACAGGCTCAGGCTGCACAGGCGGCTTCCGCCTCTCCTGCTTCTACATCAGCCCTCTTTGGCTCTGCTCGTCGCCATAATAATAAGCAGCGCCTCCTTCTTCCCCGACATCAAACGAAACCAGCATCTGCATCGCCATTCTACATTGTTCATCCTCAGCTCGACGACGACCTCAGCGCCCTCGGCATCACCACAGACGTTACGTACAAATATCGCATCCACAGGGGAAAGGCAGTCCCTCAGTCTCTTTACCCAGAAGAGTAAGTTCGCTTTGTACTTTGTACTACTGCCACCGTTACTCGTTACTTTTACTACAACACCATACGCACGCATCACCACATCCGTTTGCTCCATCTACACAGACGGCTTCAACCTCAGTCTGCCTTCTCAGCCTCTCTCCCCTACCTCGCATTACTCGCATCTTGTTGCTTGTATTAGTCACGCCCATCTTTACTTCCTTCACTGCCACTCTCACTAGTCATACCCTGCTAGCACCATCCGCCACCTGGCTAACACTGCTTCTTTTTTATCAACAGCCCATATCTCTCTCACCACGAATATAACAGCAGCTCAGCTTCCTCCCCCGAGCTCAACCCTCCTCCACGCAACCCTCGCCGTCTGCAGCAGCTGCGTTACCAGACGGCCTTTGCCCCCGCGCACTCGTCCTCAGGCCTCATCCCCGACGACAGCGACCCCGACAGCGACGCCTCGCCCACTACCATCCACCGCGGCGCCGCTGCGCTCAACATGGCCCGTCCAGCTGTTCAGGTGCCCGTTGAGCCAGTCTCTCCTCCCAGCTCTCCAGAGACTGCCGCCTGGCGCAGCAGGTAAGCACGCGCGGCCTCGTTTTGGCCTTTCCCGCCCCGTCCGAGCACCAACCACTAACACAGCCACCTCAGCTCGTACGCAGATCCGGGCAGCATCTCGCCCATAGACGACGACAACTCTGACGCCTCGCTCGAGGATTTTGTCCGCGCCATCAAGGGTACTCGCGATGTAACGCCCGCGCCTGCTCCCGCAGATCCCCCACGATACAGCCAAATTCCCGTCAAGCAGCGTGACCTGCCACCCCTCCCCAGTGCTGAACCTGATGACCGCAACCTGGCCGAGGAAAATGCACCCACATACAAACAAAAAGCTTCACAGCGAAAGCCAGTCGGCAGTCGAAGCTCACAGCGGCGGCCTCCGTCTCCGGTAGAGGCCGTCGCTCCTCGGGCTCCTGTCCAGCGCCCGGTACAGGAAGCCGTGATTCCCGAACGCATTTCGTCGTTTGGGCAGCGCACAAAGCAGTTGAACCTCACTATGGGTTCTAGACCTCCATGGCAAGGCGCAAGTGGTCGTGAGCGACAGGTCGATCCAATGCATGACGACCCAAAAGTTTCTCCTCTAAGGCTTCCGACCAAAGGCAAACGAAACGCTCTCAAGAGCGAAAGCCAGTTCCGCAACCGCCTGTCTCATATTGGCAGCCCGCGTATGGATGGCAGCAGCAGCGCTGGCGCTGCCATGCGCAAGCTCATCTCCTCTCGCACTCACAAGAAAGCGAACAGCGTCGCGACACAGTCGCCTCGCGATCAGTATCATTCCGATGGCGACCAAGAAAGCGCATACCCCAGTCCTCCGTACGACAGTCAGGCGGGAATGGAATCTACTACTTCCTCACCTCAAAACTCTCCCGGCCATTCCATCACTATTAAGCGCAAGCCGCATCCGTTTACACATATTGCTGGCAACAGCCACGCCCACCCACTGGCATCTAGTCCAATCAGCGGCCAGGATATTCCGAAACCCCCTACACCTGACAGTCCAACTAACAATCACCCCGCGCGGACGGACTCATGGGTGCAACCAGTGTCGCGATTCAGCGTCACGACCTTTGCGCCGACCACTGTCGGCGGAACGCCGGACCTGACCTCCATCGAAAAATCTCCCGCCGTAGGGATGTATTCTCCTGGCTCACCTGTCTCTCCTCGTGGCCAAGCACTTAGGAGTGAACATTGGCGATCTGTGTCTGATGCACCCTCTGCTGCAAGAGCCCCGATGGGCGTGATGCCAGAGTCGCCCCCTTCAGAAAACGTCTGGAGAAACGCAGCCCGTGGTAGACCTTCCAGCGCCACAGACTCGCATCGTCGCTCTTCAAGTGCCTCGACGAGCAAGCCCCTGCCACCCGCACCGCCAGAGGTGTCTGCTAGCGACAGAGTGGCTCATCTCAGCGCTCAGCTCGAGGGCCTGGCCAACAGACGCCTAAACATAAACCGCTGCGTCAAACAGATGACGGAGCTCATTCCCATGGACAACCTTCTGGCGAGCTCAGAAGTGCAGCGCAAGCGACAGATGGAGAGAAAGAAGGTTGACGCCCTGAAGGCCGAGCTGGCGGAGGTTCAGCGCGAGGAGCACGAGCTGGGCCTGATGCTTCACCGGGCATATAAGCGCCAGAACAAGGAGGCTGAATACGAGCCGACTACACTCTGGGTGCGACGAGTCGCGGGCTAAACGGAATAGATTTTCAAGAGGTGGACTAGTACATATTTTGATGAAAGTTGTATATAGTATGTAAACACCGTTACGGCCGACAATACCACATGAGTTTTTGCAAGGGACCACGCAATAAAACATATTGATCTCTATAAATCGCTATTAGAAATGCAAATGTGACGTAGCCGCCTTGGCCAATGTCGTAGAGCCGTGGTAAACGACGAGATGCATGAAGGATATAAAGATGCCGTACGCAAAGAGGCTGGGAAACAGGATCGTGAGACCAAGCGTGAAGATGAGGAAGTGCATGACGCAGAGTATGAGCCAGATTATCCTGCGGAAATTGTTCTTCATGAGAGACTTGACTGCACAAATGGCAGAGGCGGCAATGTGACGGGGAGTTGAGGGCCTGGATGGTGGTGAGGGTGGTTGTGGGAGGATGTGGGCGAAGAGTGTGCGGAAGGCGGGTAGTATGTTCTCGATGAGGTATGTGACTGCTGCGTTGGCGTTGGGGAGCCATATATTGTATATCCCGAGGTAATAAGTCATCAGGGAGAGAGCTGTTTGGGCGAAGAACTGTTGTAGATGCCGTGCTGCAGTAGTCGCAGCTGCGCCAAACCGTCCTCCTCCTCGTCCCAGGCCCGTCACCATGCTCTCCACGCACGTCGCGGCGAACCCTCCCATCTCCCCCATAGCCCGTACGCCATCACCACACACCCTAGCCACCCACCCGGCAAGCCTCCTCCTCCTCCCCGCGGATGCACACAGCCCGGCCCGCCGCACCGGAGCCCCGCACCGCACGCCGACGCGGAGTAAACGCGGGACTGCTGCCGGTGCCGCCGCAGCCCCAGCAGCGACGAGGAGGAAAACGAGGACGGGGAGGGTGAGCAGCGCGAGGTTCTGCCATTTCGGGAGGAGGCCGGGGAACAGCCGAAAGAGGGTGACGCAGAGGACGATTCGGCTTATGGCGCCGGTCTTGCTGCGCGGTAGGAGAGGAGACGTTGCCATATTGAACTGGATGTATTGCACTGCCGAGAGTCATCGTAATTTTGATTCTTCTCGGAGAGATATGCAACGGTAAGTGCTTGGGGATTCAAGGCACGTTATGTACTGGATAGATCTGTCTTTGTCTCTTTGTACCCATTGTTCTCGTATTGCATGTTCGTTTGTGGTTTTCACGATATCAAAGAACACAACTTCGCGCAAGGAACAAAGGGGTGGTACGCTTACTTTGTTGATAAGGCTATCAATACTTTGTTACATGCCACGGACGAATGAAGCATTTAATTCGCAAGTTGATTGATGTATGTCCAGAGAAAAGGCAAGTACCGAGATATATACATCTACACAATCTGCGGCAATCTGGTGCATCGTAACAAATCATCGTCCCTCGTCCCACCACCCTCACGACAAGAGAAATTGCATCACCACCGCGTGAAACGACTCTGCGTCCGACAGCTGCGGCGCGTGACCCAGGTCGCGAAACTGGTGCAGGCGGCCGTTGGGCAGCTGCTTCACGACCTCCGGTCCGAGGACGTCAAAATGGCCCAGCTTGGCCTTCACACCCGGCGGCGACCACTGCGATCCGATGGCCGTCTTGTCCTTGTCGCCGACGATGAGGAGCGTCTCGGGCGTGAGGTCGCCAAAGTAGTGCGCGACGGGCGACGTGAGCACCATGTCGACAATCTGCGCCTGGTTGGTGATGAACTGCTCGCGCTTGGAGCCGTTGTAGATGTTGACCAGCATCTTGACCCACGTGTCGTAGGAGCTCCTCCACTCGCCGACGTAGTAGACTTCCTGCTCGTAGCCCTTGATGGACTGGTAGTTCTGCGCGCCCTCCGCCTTGTAGCTGTCGTCGAGGGCAATGTAGGGGACGCCCTTTTCGACGTAGTCCTCCAGGCCGACGGGGTCGACAAGGACGAGCTTCTCAACCATGTCGGGGTATTGCAGGCCGAACCGGATCGAGAGCATGCCGCCAAGGGAGTGGCCGATGAGCGTGATCTTGTCGATGCCGAGCGTCGCCAGGAGCGCTTGCGTGTTTTTGGCGAGCTGATTGGTGCTGAACTGGTAGCCGGTGGGCTTGCTACTCTTACAGAAGCCAACCTGGTCGGGGGCGATGACGCGGTAGCCAACGCTGGTCAGAACGTCGATTGTCGCTCCCCAGGTAGGGCCGCAAAAGTTCTTGCCGTGCAGGACCACCGCGGTCTTTCCGTTTGGCGTGCATCTGGGTGGAACGTCCATAAAGGCCATCTCCAGGTCCTGGAGCTGGTTGTGGAAACGGAACAGCTTGACTGGGTGTGGGTAAGTGAAGTTGGACCCGTTGAGGTCATTGTCAAGCGTGCCGTTGACAATGTGGCCATTGGTCTGCGCAGAGACGAACCCGGCGCATAGCAGACCGGTGGTCACAAGGCCAGAGAGAGAGAAGCGCATTGTGAGGTTGGAGTCGGGTTTGTCACGTAAAGATTGAAGCAGTGCGATAACGCGAAAGCGCTGTGTAAGAGGAGCACTGAGAGTCTTATTGTCTGGTCGCCGAAACAGAAGCTATCGTGGTCGGCGGCGCAAGCTTTTCAACCAAGACTGAAGAATAGGCAGCTCAAGTCTCCTTACCCAGAAACAAAAGCACACGTACGTAGGTGGAAGATGCCCTGAATGGAGTGTTGGACGGACTCGCTATTCACAGGGAACGCCCGGTGGAGTCTCACTGGCGTGGGGAGACCCATGCAAGGAGGTGGGGAGAGAGGCTTAATGATTTCATCGGCTGCTGCCAAATGTAGCAGGTGAACCAGAGTCGCTGGAATCGTCGTAGCCTGCCATGGAGGATTGCGTTAGCTTTGCGCTTGCCCAGGGCTGGGCCAACCACCCTCTGGGATTACTACCACGGGCATCTCTGTGGCTGCTATACAAGACGGGACTTGTCACCCGTCGAGAGTTTGCCTTTTCCTTCTCTCAGCAAAGCCCGTCACCAGTCAAGCGAGACCCTGCCATTTAGCATACAGGTCATGATGTCCCATTGTGCTGTAAGTTTGAGAGCCGGGTGCCATACGAGTGTGCAGAAAGGCGTGCGAGGGCGTATAAAGGTAGGAGGTGTGCAATACACGGGCACATAGAAGCAGGTATGCGAGGGCGCATGGAAGACAGTGCAAATAACCTCGTATAAGGTAGCTATGCACCTCCTATTTTCCTAGCCCTCATGAAGGTAGATGCAACCTCACTTGAAGGTAAGCGCAATCTCCTACTTGCATACGCCGACGTGTACATCTACTATTTACGCCCCTAAATATAGGTACACTAGGGCCGAGATGCACGGTTTCGTCCGACATTTCTTGAATAATGCCGGAGATGGCCTCAAGAGTACTGATCCAGGAAACCCACGTATGTTTTCTAGAGTGCACCAGCATAAATGTTTTCAGGGGGAGAAACTGTATACAAGTGGGTGTATTTCTACTTCTAATTCCCGTATCCGTACTAGGTCGCCGTCACGAAAATGACATTCCAGGTTGACAACTAAGCAACCCATCCACACAGCTATCTCTTTCTTTTGGCTGACAGGGTCATATGTTGCAGCACTGCATTTCGGTGCTGTACCTGGGCGACAGCCGCAGCACCCGGTCCGAAGATGCTGGCCAGGAAAATCGCCTTCCAGAAGCCGATACTTAGACTCTGCTGGCCGTTTCTCCGGGATTTTGGTGCAGCAGCCTCGCCCCTGTTCCAAGCCCATACCAATAACGCCACTGTGGAGATTATCTCATTCGCAGTCATGAACAGCGCGACACCCTGCTGGATACTTTCAACCTCCACAAAGACGCTTCGCCATATGGCTGCGACAGGCCACAAGGCGCCGACTGATAAGGAGGCGACTATCGGTGCAGGTAGTAGCTGAGGGAAGAATTTGGCGAGCAGCACACCTGATGTCACTCCCAGATGCGGCAAGGCAGCTATCCAGAAGGCGACGTTGTAAAGTTTGTTTAGTTCGCGAGCTTGCTCCGTGCCGGAGTCTTCCTGTCGACTGCGGCTTCGCTCGCTACTTTGTTGGCTTTTGGGACTGAGAAGCGCGTGCACTGCCGCAAATAGAAGCGGGTGGAAGAGGCGAATTAAAATCCAGGTCTGCTGAGAAAACAATACAACTTCAGCATCCGGCCTGCAGATTAACATAAGGAGTGTTGGGATTCCGGTAGAGAGGATGAATGACCAGGGCAGCATTTTGATTTCGGCAATATCCAGCAATGAGGCCGAGGAAGGTGCGGGTGCGTCGCGAGGTTCGGTTGGAGTCTGTTGCAGGTTGGAAGCACACCAAGCCGGAAGGCCCAAGGCAACGGTCATGAACTCCATGATCAAGCCCCATATCACATATTGTCGGCTCCGTCGCGGGGGGTGAGTGTTGGCCAGACCTTTGGTGCTCGGCACGGACTTAAGCAAAACCAAAATCCAGGCCGCCATCCAGAGCCCAAAGAAGTGGCCCCCTTGCATGAAGAGGCTGAGGTTGCGAGGGTCGAGAATTACGTAGAAGACGCAAATCATGACTGAAAAGTTGACATCCAAAAGGGCCATGCCAGTCCAGCTAGTCCGCAGCGGAATATCGGTGCCTGGCAAAACCGGATGCGCAGAGTACACATTGTCCAGAATCAATCCGGTCATGCCGCTCTGTACACTGTGGAGCAGCGGTGCAAGGAGAGCACCGAACGAGAGCAGATATAATGCCATTGAAGGTTTCGACATTGCCGACATTTTGTCTCTTCAATTTTCGTTTCCTGTTGATATATAAGGAAGAGATACTGAACAGACAATTCTAGTCTGCGCAGCAGAGTGGTTGGGAGATGGCAGTTGTATATAGCTACGCCTAGTGAAGCGAAGCCTTAGCTCCAGCCACATTGGTTCCACGGAGAATGATTGATTATACGATACAAAAATAAGGGAACCGAGCCGTAAATCGTCTTATCCCCCGCATCTATTGCGCAATTGGGCGATTGGTCGACAAGAGTAGTATAGAATATCTTTGAATCTCACCACACTGACCCGACGGACATGATTACGTGATAAGAAAGGAACCCGAATTGTAGTTGAAACTAGTGTCTCTCCCCAGCTACGTCGCACACATGCTTCTAAAATTTCGTAGTAGCAGCCGAGAATTGCGGGCTACGTAGTTCTGCTCCAGCCTGAACTGGTTGTCCTCGAATTAGCCAAACTAGAATGACTGCTGCTTCCCGAGGTGTAGATAACTGAGGCGCAGATGCCGAGCACACGGTGCTAGGCCAACAAGATGCCTGCGGAGTGCCGAGGTAGTGTTTTATATAGGATTAATTACAAGAATATATACAATCAAGACGCCAGCCATGTCTGGCTGAACTGGGTGCATAAACGCGAATAGTCAAAACGAAAGCAGACACAACAATGGCCTCGCGACGAAACGTGCATATCCCGTATTACATTACCATTACCCTAGGCTCGGTCATGGTTTCTTCAGCCTTTCTTATTTACTATGGGTTTCCCAATGGCGGTCCAAACCAGCCCCTATTTACTACCACAAGACACTTCTCGGTAAGAGTTCTTGATACGATTACAGGACTGCATGCAGTATACTTACCAACATGCTAGGACGGTTCTCACATTTTGGATGTTCACGGTAAAACTGCATCGCCCTTGATGTACCGATATTTGCACACTATACCTGCCGCAATATGGTCTTGTCTTATGCCGCTACAACATGTGGACGCTTTCCGCAAGAGATGGCCTTGGCTACATCGGTTCAACGGCTATGTGACCGCATCGGGCTCATTGCTGTTCAGCATCACTGGATCTTGGCTACTTGCAAAAAAGGTTTCCCACAGCCACGAAAATATCTTCCACCTCCATCGGTTCCCCGGCCAAATCCCTGTGGTGTGGCCCACGTTTGATCTCCTCACCTGGAGCTTGAACCTTCCATATCTGGTCAGCCTCTTTTACACTGTCAAAACTGCCCGGAAAAGGCAGTTTCAGCGCCATCGGCAGTGGGCCGTTTTCCATACTGCGGTGGCCTATCTGATCAGTGTTGAGCGCTTTCTTCTGCTGTTATCATACGGGCTGGGCTGGATCGCGGCAGCGCTTACTGGCAACCAGCTTCACCGATTCTTTCTTGCAGAGAACACTATGCTGGCAAAGGCAGAGCTGGAGCTCGACATGCTTGCGTTGGTCAATGTATTCGCCCTCTTTACAGTTGTCAGTTGGCTGGTCAATGAATGGCACCGGGCAGGGCTATTGACGTGGCCAAAAGCGTCTTCGGACACTCCTAAAGCCAAAGTTTTATAGAAACGTACCGGTAAAAATATTGGACGAGAATCAAAAGCATTCGATGGCAAAGCTTATGCAGGGGGCAGTCGAGTTGACAGAAGCGCAATGTTATGATGGAGGTCGCCAGTGTAAGCATAGCTGTAACTAAGGGTTAACATTTTATCTAGCGCCAATGTAAGACGCGCATAGCAGAGACGAAAATCTTAACTCGCCTCCGCCTATTTTCGTCGATGGAATTTTAGCCATTTGCAGTGCATCTCTCGAGGTTAGCCCCGAAAGTAGTAGAGCCACACGAACGAGCCACAAACTGCAATCAAGTCCTGTTTTCAGGGATAAAAGCGGCACGGAAATGTATTCGCTAATCTAACCTGCCGCTATTTGTTCAGAGCCAGAGTGCACTGTAGAATAGTGCATCATTTCTATTAAACGAAGTGAAGTAAAATACCTGAGTAACTTTGGTCGCCGAGTTACCATGTGGGATTTGACTCTTGCGATACTGGCTTCTGCTGAGATATGGTAGTTAATATGCGCGATGCGCCACTAATCAAATAACAAAGATACAAAGCGGGTAGTATTAATCACCTAGTGTATGCCTTCAACCTTGTACATTGTGTCTCGTCGTTGAGCTTCTCTCCAGTCGGGCTAGATTTAGCCGCACGCAGCTACGATTTGTCTGCAGTCCCGCCGCACTGAGGCGGAAGCGGAGAGTCTGAGGACGGGCCGGCCCCGAGGCTCCGGGCCCGAAGCTAAACCCGCGAACCGTTGGACCGAGGCACTGTGCTTTGGAACCGCCCCTAAGCCTCGTTTAGACGGCAAGCCAATGATTTGTATACAGAGCTATTTATTTTATGCTGCTTTTCCACTTCGTTATTTACTATTTCGTCAGATTACTTCCAAATCCTTTCGATTTTCTCCAATCGCAGCCCAACCCCCGACTGACTGTCCATCTGGGCAGAGAAGCACCGCACTCCAACGCAGCAGCATATAATCTTCGCATAGTTACCACGGCCATGGCAAACCTAGACTACGATGTCATCATCATCGGTGCCGGCATCTCTGGCATCAACTTTGCCTATAGACTGAAAGAGCGCAACCCGGACCTCACATACTGCATCGTCGAAGCGCGCAGCGAGATTGGCGGAACATGGAGCCTGTTTAAATATCCTGGTGAGCCTCCAGTAGATCCATTTGTCCGCCAATAGTTTCTAATAGTGAATTTTTGCGCCCAGGCCTTCGCTCGGACTCTGACCTTTACACCTTCAGCTTCCCCTGGAAGCCCTGGAAATCCACCAAGTCCATCGCGCAGGCGGACCTAATCCTTGAATATCTCCGCGAGGCGGTTCAGGAACAAGGCATCGACGAAAAGATCAAATTTAATCACAGGGTGAAGAGTCTCAACTTTAACACCAGCAGCAAGACCTGGAATTTTACTTGTGAAGCAGGTGAAAAGATTGTCAATCTCCAGAGTCGCTTCGTACTTGTCGGCACAGGATACTATGACTACGATGAGCCTCTACAGGCTGAAATCCCGGGCATCAGCAACTTCACAGGGCCCGTTGTCCATCCGCAGTTCTGGCCCGAGGACCTTGACTACCAGGACAAGAACATGGTCGTCATTGGCTCTGGTGCCACGGCCGTCACGCTCGTTCCTTCTGTAGCCGATAAGGTCTCTCACGTCACCATGCTGCAGCGCTCGCCCTCGTACATTCTTTCTGTCCCGGGTGAAGGTTTGTTTGAGAAGATCTCCAAGGCTATCCTACCAACTAGTCTCGCGTACGGTCTTATACGCTTCAAGTGGACTTTGTTAGCCTTCCTTCTGATACAGATTTGTCGGGGGCTACCCAATCTGGCGCGTCGCGGCATCCTACGACGCACAAAGGGTGAGCTGCGCAAAGGCACAGCCATGGACCCTGACTTCACCCCTCGCTACCAACCCTGGGACCAGCGCATGTGTTTGTGCCCCGACGCCGATTTCTTCCGGGCCATCAACAGCGGCAAGGGCAGCGTAGCAACCGGCGAGATTGAGACTATTGGAGCTAAAAGCATTAAGCTCAAGTCTGGTGAAGAGTTGAATCCTGACATCATTGTCACTGCCACGGGCCTCAAACTCGCTCTTCTTGGCAAGGCTTCGCTCTTCGTCGACGGTAAGCCCGTCCACATCCCCGACCGCTACGTCTGGAAGGGCACCATGCTGGAGGGCGTGCCAAACCTGTTCTTCGCCTTTGGCTACGTCGACGCCAGCTGGACGCTCGGCGCTGATGCGGCCGCCCAACTATCCAGCCGCATCATTACGGAAGTACACAACGCTGGTAACAAATCCATCTGCCCCCGACAGACAGCAGATGAGCTTCAAAACATGAAGGCTCAGCCCTTTTTTTATCTCCAGTCCACATACGTGAAGAAGGGGCAGAGTATCCTCCCCAAGGTCGGAGATGCTAAGCAGTGGCTACCGAGACAGCTCTACTGGCGGGACATATTAAATGCATGGTGGGGGGATATTCGGTCAAGCACAGAGTGGTCTTAGACAACGAACTGTCTTTTAATTAGCTATATTATCTATATAATCTTATAGGTAGTTATAGATAATAATAATATAAGTAGTATATTTTCTTCATTTATTTATTTAGGTATCCTTTTTTATGTTATTTTATACTGATAGCGTAGTTATATATGGCATGTACATATTATATACACATTATATACACATTATATACACATGATATTCACACTATATATATATATATATATATATATATATATAGTTATACTATAGTTATAGTTATAGTTACTCTCTAATTCTAAGTATCTTTACCGCCTTTTAGTATGTAGCCTTGCTTTGATCTGCCATAGCTTTCCCCCGACCATGGCTGAACTTCTTGTCCTCTACATTAGTTGGTGGAATAACTTCACCAGTAGCGTCTTCAAACCCCGTACCCCCACGGAGCCGGGCTAACCACGCAAGAGATTGACGGAACTACGGAGATCGGGCTTGGCTCAATTGGGCAATTTGCTTTAATCTCGGCGGCGCATTCTCTAATATTTTGGCGGGGTGAAGTCCAAGAGAAGGAGAGGGAGGAGGAAGGGTCGCTGGAAATCCTTCAAAGCTCATATCCGCAAGACGACGCAGTACGAGGTGTACTACGAGAGCGAGGACTCCAAGGCTGAGAAGGGCCAGTTCAAGACGCGCGTGTACGCTGCGTGAGCTCACGGATAGAGGACACAAATCAAAAGCATTGAATACCCAGGGGTGTGTCAAGGTGCAAAACAAGGTTAAGTTTTGGAGTTGCTTTCTATACTTGCTATTCGGGGATTATTATTTTCATTCGTAATGCGCGTATGCTGCAGCACCGGGGCGTATTGGTGAAAGGTGGACGAAGGTTATTCGCTTTGTGTGTTGATATCACGACACTCTCTTAGTTGCAGAACGCAGTACACAATCTGCAGAAAAGTAATGAATATTTGAACACCAAATAATCATGGTTCCATGTGCAAACATCTATTATCCACAGGCTAGAAAATATACAGGAGTATAGTGGTACAGTACATATTAAAAATTCGTCGGCAGACACGGGAGGGCTCGCTCAGCTCATGCCGTCCATGAACTCGACACGGTCCAGCAGCATCTGACGGTAGCCCATGTACTCCCGCAGGCCCTCCCAGTCCGCGCCCGTCTCTTCTCCGTGTCTCCAAGGCTCCTTAAAGCCCCACGCCAGGGCTACCTTGTCAAGAGCAGCGCGCTCCTCCTCGCGCATCCAGCGATAGCGCAGCGGCGTGCCAGGCGTCCAGGTGACACGCTTCATCTGGTCTTTGTGGCTGAGTTTGGCAATCACACCAAGCGAACCGACAACAAATAGGTAGCCAGAGATACCAGCAATACCGATACCCGTGGCAGTAGTCATGTCCATGGTATTTTGCCAGTAGGCGGCGTACGCGGTCGAGATGCCGACGATACCGAAGGGCAGCGTCAGGAGGCCGATGGCCGGGGCGGTACCGTGCTTGATGAGCTTCTGGCGCTTAAAGGCCGGGACGCAGAAACCAGCCTCAATGATGCCGAGCGCGGCGTCTAGGTTCTTGGAGTCAATTGCCGTCTGCAGCGCCATGTTCACGACAGGGACTTCGATGGCGCGTGACGCAGCGTTGGGGTTGGTGCGCTCGTATGCGATGACGCCATTTTTGTTGACGGGCTTGCTCTTCTTGGCATAGAGCTCGAAGACAGCAGGCAGTGACTCTGCGCGGCCGAGCTGGTTCTGGATCTGAACGTAGGTCTCGAGCGACTCGGCAGTCATCTCAACGTTGGGGTTGCTGATGATGTTCCACGCCGAGGCGGAGATGCGGTTCGTGGCGTCGCTGATCCGGGCATCGATCGGGAGCTTCATGCCCGTTCTCTCGGCGCCGAGAGAGGCCAGCCGCGAGGCGGAAGCCTTGGTCTGCGCCTCGGCGCGTTTCAGCTGTGGGTGGATGGACGTGGCGGCGCGAAGGCACGAATCGAGCGCAGCCTTTGTCAGCTCCTTCTCGGGGATGCCTTCGATAGACAGGAACTTTCGGCTGCTGCTCTCTGCCAGGGTAGCGAGCTCGGCCGGGTCGGTGACGCGGTTCTTCGGAGCCACAGCTGCGGTGCCCTTCTTCGTCGAGGTGGGCTGCGCAGCTATGGGGGCGGATGCAGTGCTGCTAGTCCAGCGAATGCCGTTGGTTTTCCATGCTGAAGATTGGCGGGCTGCTCTGGTGTTCGACAGAATGAGCGGGCGGCCGAGGAGCTGGATAGAGGCGCCCGTTGAGCGCGGCAGCACGGCGCAGGACTGGCAGACGAAGCCGCTCACTGCGCGCGTCGAGGCCGGGCGCATTGTGGGTGCGACAGCGTGACCAATTGCTGTCGAATGGGCTCCGTAGGATTTTCGTTGATTGTACACGCGGAAACTGGCCCTAGGGGCTTGGGATCGTGCTTCCCTGGTGGCTGTAATCGGCACGGAGGTGAAGTGAAGCCTGGTGGTGATGGAAATGGGAAGAAATTCTTAGCCCTGTGATTGGGCCTTGTGGAAGTAGAAGGCCCCTCCACGGCGCATACCAGCTGGCGCCGACATTGCTCGAGCTACAGCGACTGCAAAAGTGGCAATATAATTATGTTTAAAATATTGAAAATAATTACTTCCAATTAGATGACCGCAAGATGCAGGACTTTCTTAATATTAAATACACTATGCAAACAAATACCCATACCTCAAGGCTGCCGCCGAAAGTACCAACTGAGGTGGGGCAGACGGCCAAGCCACTGCGTCTAACCTTTGGGCTGCTCTTGCGTGGCCCAGCGTCACCCCCCGATGACGAAACTAAGCATCTCACGCGAGAAGGCTGGGATTCGATTTCAACTTTTTACCTACACCCGATCGGCGCGTAACAGACTCGAAACGCTGCGTTACTGCTCTCTGCAGCCTCTTGGACCAGCCCGCGACGAAAATACAAGCGCCTAGAGGCCTAGACAAACGGTAACTTTCCGCTGGCTGCTTCAACGGCCACATCGTCCTGTCCCTCAACGGTCGCAACTGCGACGACGACGAGCCGTTTTGTTGAGCTTCAGCTTCGGACCTATACATCATGCCGGGGCCGCCTCCTCCGCCGCCCCCGCCTCCGCCTCCTGGCGGCGGTGGTCCCCCTCCTCCTCCACCTCCTCCTCCCGGAGGCGCACCGGGCGGTCTTCCGGGACGTCCTCCCCCAGGCCGAGTACGTTGAACGCATAATTTGAGACTTCTGGTTTGTTGATCACGCGACTGACTGTTCCTAGGGTGCTCTCCTGGCCGATATCAACAAAGGAAAGGCTCTGAAGAAAGCCGTAACGAATGATCGATCTGCGCCAGTTATTGGCAAATCCAGCTCGTCTTCCGGTGGACCACCAGTAGGCGGCGCGCCGCCCGTACCCGGCCTGGCGCCTCCGGTCCCTGGGAACCGTGCAAGGAGCAATAGTGACCAAGGCGCTGGGGCGAGTTCTGGCGGGATGGAGTCGGCTGCGCCGCAACTGGGTGGTCTGTTTGCTGGTGGTATGCCGAAATTGAAGAAGCGAGGCGGTGGTGTCGACACCGGACGAAACAGCGATTCTTCCTACCTATCCGATCCGGGCGAGACAAAATTCTCCGCACCAAAACCACCTGTCGCATCGGCGCCGGCGCCACCGTCTGGTGGTGCTCCAGCTATCCCTGGGAGACCATCGCCGGGTCTGCCGGTTCCCGGTCCCGGGGGTCTTAGGAAGACAAGCGGAAAGGGCCCGCCGCCTCCGATAGCAAAGAAGCCGCCTGCCTTGCCAACTGGCCGCAAACCGGCATTGAAACCTCCCACACTGCCCTCTGCGCCAGCTCCCCCTCCCCCTCCGCCGTCTGGAGCTCCCGCGCCGCCACCGTCACGTCCGACATCATCTGCTCCCGGCGCGCCTCCTCCTCCTCCTCCTCCGCCTCCGGCGAGCGCTCCTCCTCCGCCAACTGCAGCTCCTCGGGCACAGCCGCCGCCGCCGCCACCGCCGCCCTCGAGTGCTGCGCCATCCATTGCACAAGCTGTTTCACGGCCTTCTGGGAGATCATCGCCAACCACTGCGCCTCCTCCACCACCACCTCCTCCCCCAGGCGCAGCGCCCTCGCCACCATCGACGCTATCTCCGCCGCCACCTCCTCCTCCTCCTCAATCTCGCAGTCGTGGTTCTTCGCTGCGACAGACTATGCTAGATCCTAGCTCCTACACGCTGTCAACAAATGGGTCGACGTCGCCAAGCCCGACCCCCAACTCCCAAACCTCATTCCACTCGCCAAGCCCTAGCATTAGCGGTGGAGGACGTATTGTCATCAGCGACTCGAGATGGCAATTCAAAGAGGATAGCCAGCTGCCAAAGCCTAGAGGCTTTTCGGGAGGCAGCAGGAGATATAGAGCGGGTAGGGGAAGCAGCGTTCCACTAGACTTGAGCGCTTTCTAGATATTAATCACATGCATTTTGTACAATACGTGGCTGTTTCGTCTTCGATAATGAATTGCGACATTACAACTACTTCGCCTGTAGAATATACTTAATTGGTTCGAGACTTGGAAGAGCCACGTCACCATCACAGATTGAGTAAGCATACGTCAAAAGTAGCACAGAACGAGATTGCTGCTAGATGCGCCGTTTCCTCTTGGTCTATTTTACAGAAAGGCATGACATATATCGCCCATATAGTATACACAGTGCTCAGCCAGCAGCTGAACAGTTTCTTTTCTTTCTTTACATCGACTTGAGGTAGTTGGACTCCTTGATCTTGGCCTTTCTATCTTTGCGCATGGCGAGCTTCAGCTCCTGGCGCTTCTCGGCGGCGGCGAGGTTATCGGCAAGGCTGCCATTCTCTTTGCCCTGGATGTTGATCGATTGGTGGTGGAGAGGAATCTTGGGCTGGAGGGCTTCGACATCGCCTGAAGCGAGCAGCTCAGCCTCGAGGATCTTCTGGCGCTTGGCTGCTAGTCGTCGCTGCTTCTTCGATTTCGCTAGAAGGTTAAGATATCAGTACGAAGAACTGTTTTGAGGTTCATCTAGCCCGGTTTCTAGGGGAAACATACAAAATTCGTCACCAGCTCCGTCGTCTTCACCCTCGGTGCTCTTCTTAGTGACGTCGAGGCAAGACCACAGCCACTCGGGGTACTCCTCGTCCTTCTTGGCGACAGGATCCGCGCCGCCCTTGGTGTAGTTGAGGCCGGTCAGGATGGTGCCCTCGGGGCAGCTGGACCGCGGCGCGGCCTTCTCTGGCGTCTCGCCGGGCGCCGTCGTGGGCGTCGAGAGCGTGGGCTCGGCGGAGCGCAAGAACGGCTCGACGGAAAACTGGCGGCGGCCCACGGGGAATTGCCGACGCACGACAGCGGTGCGCAAACACCTTGTGCAGAACATTGTGATGTGTACCTGACCGCAGGGGGGTTGTGGTGGCTGCGGGGGGGTAGGTGGTTGGTCGTGGGTTTTTTTGGTGGTTGAGGCTGGTTAGGAGAGATGGCCGGCTGGCCTTCAGAAATTTTGGAGTGTTGCTGTCGCGTGGGGAGCCACCGGGACTGGCTGGCGCTGGGAGCTATGCGCGCCTGGGACTGCCATACAGCTACGACAACACTTTTTGGTTGAATTACGAATAGAATTTTGGTCAATCGATTGAAGAGTTTCCAAAGATGGATTTAAACTTCAATTCCATTCCTTTATCATATATACACTCTCGTGCAGAGTTCTACTAATGCCATATCCGTGCCTGTCCTGCATATCATCCGCAGCCGCCACAGCTATATGCATCGGTCCCTGCCGAGGAAAATGCCAATAAGTTCCGACAATTGCACAAATTCTATTACAATATCCCCCTTCCCCCATTATGAAGAGAACCGTCCGTGGTTCAGCTTGGCGATCTTGTCGGAGGTGTGCACCTTGGCCTCCAGGTCCATCTCCTCGTCCTTCTTCTCAATGTAGTTTTGTTGCATGAATTTCGTTCCCTTGATCTTGTTGGAGGCGAGGAGCTGCAGGTACTTCTCTGTGCGATTTAAATTCAATTAGCAACCCGTGATTTGGCATGGGGCGAGCCAGCAAGCTCGAGCAGGCGTCGTAGTGAGCTTACCTCGCAGGTCACCGCACTTCTCCAGGTGGTTGTTGCCATTCTTGATGTAGCATTTGCTCAATTCCTCGCCGACGAGTCGGGTCATCATGGCACCGACCCATTGTTCGCGGATGACGGCGTCCTCGGCGGCCTTGAAGGCCTTGGTGTCGTCAAAGTCGACGCCGTTGAAGGTGGGCGCGACCGTAGGCTTCTGGGCCTTGAACATCTCGGACTCTGGCGTGGGCATGTTGGCGGTATGTGAGAGCTTCCTCTTTCGCTGTCGAGCCGGGTGTCGGGCGGCTATTCAGAGGATCGGGAGAGGAATCGCGGATGGGCTGGAAAGCAATGGCTTGCGGCTTGCTCTTCGGCCTTGGACATCACAAACCTCTAGCGGCCTTTCTCAACTAGCCAATGGCACCGCCTCAATTGTCAGGCATCCGTTTTGGGAGCGCAAAGAGTTGGAAGTACCAAAGTACCTGCTTATCGGTTTCACCGCTTTCGATTAGCCCCACTTTATTTTTTGAAAAAAAATCTCCAGGTTCTGCCCAACCACCACGTAAAAAGACCCTGCTCGCCGCCCGCTCTGAAATTTTTCCCATCTCTACACACCTTTTTTTCTATACCCTCTTCCCTATTTTACCTGGGAAATCTTTTGTTGTTTTATCCTTACCCCTAAAACACATCACACATATTCACAATGGCCAAATCCGCAACCAAGGTGGCCAAGGCCTCCAAGGCCGACACTCTCAAGGTCAAGAACGCCGGTGTCACCAAGTCTTCTCAGACTCCTAAGGCTAAGGCCAAGGAGGCTGCTAATGCTACCGCTAAGAACATTGACAAGAAGAAGAAGAAGGTCGTCGAGCCTGAGTCTTCTGACTCTGACTCCGACTCCGACAGCGAGTCCGAGGCCAGCGACTCTGACTCTGACTCTGACGCTTCCGAGGAGGAGGCCCCCAAGAAGGCCGCCACCAACGGCAAGAAGGCCAAGGCTGCTGAGAGCGACTCCGACTCTGACTCTGACTCTGATGAGGAGGAAGAGGATGACTCCGACTCTGACTCCGACTCTGACGAGTCCGAGGAGGAGGAGAAGGCCGCCCCCAAGACCAACGGTGCCAAGACCAACGGCAAGAAGGCCGCTGAGGACTCTGACGACTCCGACTCTGACTCTGACTCCGATGAGGACTCTGAGGAGGAGAAGGCTGCTCCCAAGGCCAACGGCAAGAAGGCCGAGAAGGTAGGCGCAACATCCCAGCCTCTGAAAAAAAAATTATCTTAACTAACATGCATAAATAGGACTCCGACTCCGATGAGGACTCTGACGACAGCGACGACTCTGACTCCGATTCCGATGAGGAGGAGGAGGAGGAGACGAAGGCTGAGGCTCCTTCCAAGAAGCGCAAGGCTGAAGAAGAGATTGACGAGGCCCCCAAGAAGGCCAAGGCTGATGTTGACGCCGCAACCACTCTCTTCGCTGGCTCCCTCAGCTGGGGTGTCACCGACGACTCCCTCTACCAGGCTTTCGAGTCCTTTGGTGGTCTCGTTGGTGCTCGCGTCGTTACCGACAAGAACACTGGCCGCAGCCGTGGCTTCGGCTACGTCGACTTCGACAACTCTGAGAGCGCCACCAAGGCCTACGAGGCCATGCAGGGCCAGGAGATTGATGGCCGCGCTCTCAACCTCGACTACGCCAATGCCAAGCCTGCTGAGGCTAACCCCGCCAACCGCGCCGCTGACCGCGCTAAGCGTCACGGTGACACTCTCAGCCCTGAGAGCGACACTCTCTTCGTTGGCAACCTCCCCTTCGAGGTTGAGCAGGAGGCTGTCCGCGAGTTCTTCGGCGAGGTCGCCGAGGTCGCCAGCGTTCGTCTGCCTACCGACCCGTAAGTTGATTATCCATCATACTAGTACGCAAACGTGTTACTAACATGTCCTTAGTGAGTCTGGTAACCTGAAGGGCTTCGGCTATGTCACCTTCAACTCCATTGAGGATGCCAAGACCGCTCTTGAGGCCAAGAACGGTGCTGCTATCGGTAACGGCAGAATGTCCCGTGCCATCCGCCTGGACTTCGCCGGCAGCCGTCCCCCTCAGCGTGACGGTAACGGCTTTGGCGGCGGCCGTGGTGGTGGTGGTTTCCGTGGTGGACGCGGTGGTGGCCGTGGTGGTCCCCGTGGCGGTGGCCGCGGTGGCTTTGGTGGTCGTGGTGGTGGCCGTGGTGGCTTCAACTCCCCCCGCGGAGGTGGCTTCTCCGGCACGAAGATCTCTTTCGATTAAATGAGGTCGCCATGGCTGGGAAGTCTTTGATCGGAACTTATGAGTGGGCGTTGGGCTATGTGGGCTGTCGTTTCAAAACAAGTTGGCGGCTCTTCGTAGAGCTAGTGGGCTTTGAGAAAAATGCTTCGCATATAGAAGCAGTGATAGACCTGGGGGCTCCTATACACTTTGGGTAACCGTGGGCTTGTGGCTATGTCTCCTCCCGAGACCTATGAGGGCAATGATTTGAGTGGCTTTTTGATGTACTTTGACTACCCGTTCGGGCGGCTAAAGAGAAACAAACCAGTGGGCTTTTCTGAGGGATTTGAGCGGGCATATTGGGAAGATGGCTTTTGCTGACGTCGCTGCCTTTCGGGGCGGTGACGTCGACTGAGTGGACCAATTGATCGATTGAAAACTTCTACGGGCTCTGGGGGCTTATACCAAAAATGCAAATACTTGGCTGGGGCTCTGCGATGCACGTTGCTTCTAGGCAGCTCTCGTGGTGTCCACCCTTCCCATCTTTGTACATTTTTAGGTTGTATCTTTGCATGCTGTTATGAATCGGGTAAGTATATACTATTTGGCATATAACGAACTTTTGCGATTTGGTCTGTAGTTTTAGTAGTCCACTGGCGTTCTTAGGCTGGAAAAGTAATTTTATATTGTTCGATACGAATTGGTCCCCTTGAAGAGTGATATGATGTGCTCTGCTGGCGACCTCCGCGTCCTACCGCGGCGGACTGATGGGAACTAACCTCGCTGATGCAGATAATGCGGGATGACGGATGACGGTGAGTCGTGTGTTTATGTCCCCGTCGTGAAGTCCTACACCCATTTTACCGTGCGCTATTCTCCCTGGGCGATTGGAGGTTCGTGCCTTGCAGTGAGTGACGTAGTTTACAATCTTCTAGACTTTCACGGGGCGTGAGTGCCTCGTATTGCGAGTTATGTTTTGCCTTCTATTTCTAAGCACGGTATTATATTTGATAATAAACTTCATCACAACGTCCTCCCGTGTAAGTTCAGGGGCGACAGCATCGTCAAATCGTGCAGTCTCCTGTTGTAGGCCCAGTTATAACATGTCGGCCTCGCGTCGACAGACTTAGCCGACCGATTCGGATCGCTTACTTTGCGACTGCACCACACTTTGCACGTATCGTTTATCCCTCGTCTATAAAATTAGGTCCAGTCTATACCGAGTTAACAAATCAAGACTGTTCCCCCTCGCAAAGCCCTGAATGAGCCAGCATGAAGATATGCGTTGCGTTTCGGTGATGGCAGCAGGCATAAATGTCACCTGCCATGAAATATCCGCACACACAGTTTTGTCATACTTTTTTTTTTTGGCGTATATTTTCCAATCATTTTCTCCAAAAAACGTGAGATGTCTTTTATCGTGAGGGAAACAACATAGAACGCGTCCCGAATAGAGTTCGGGTGGTGGCACCTTCCGATCTCAAGGCTGCGCTATCAAGCCCGAGGAGACCGAGGATGCGGACTCTTTGGCATATCACCCGTAAAGGAGAGCTTCCTTTTCGGGGAAGAACTTTGTACGGCCAGAGGTATGCCTCTATTGCCGGAACCCAGGATAAAGAAAGTTCCAATCGCTTTAAAATGCTGTTACGTGACTTTGTGGCGCTAGATAAGGGTGCCGAGGGTCCGGTGACTTATACATAAGGTCTCTGCTCCCGCTCATTTGGTGTAGCATTCTTATCTCTCCAGTAGTCAGTTCCTTCAAATCTTCCGAACGTTGCTCTTGTGTCGGCCAATATGCAGCTGCCGAGACTCGTGCCCGGCATCCTTGTGCTCGTTGGACTATGCCATGCCAATATTCAAATCACACCCGAGCTGGTGGCTAATGACATCAAGGGCAGCGAGTATGTCTCCCAGATGAATTCCAACAATTCATTAAAACGCCAGCTTATGCATACACAGGTTAATGAATGTGCTCGAGGCTCTACAGCACATTGCCGATAAGAACAACGGCAATCGCGCATTTGGCGAACCCGGGTATAAGGAGTCGATGGAGTACATGTCCGAGCGACCCTCGAAGCGCTTCAGTGACAAATTCGACACCAAAATCCAGGAGTTTGAGTACCCGTACAACGACGTTGGCCGCACCGTACTTCAAGCCAACGGCAAAGCCGTCGAGGCGGTGCACATGAAGTACAGCACAGACACGTCGTCGGATGGCCTCGCCGCCGGCATCATCGACACGCCGGTCGACATGAGCCGCGGGTCCATGTGCTTCGAGGACCAGTGGAAGGGCATCAATGCGACGGGCAGCGTCGCGCTCATCAAGCGCGGCAGCTGCAGTTTTGTAAGCAAGCTCGAGCTGGCGCAAAAGCACGGCGCCGTGGGCGTCATCTTCTACAACAACGTCAAGGGTAGCGTTGATGCCGACGCCGCGGCGCTCTACAGGGACAGCCACAACAAGTACATCCCGTCAACTCTGACATCACTCGAGACGGGTAAGGGCTGGAGCGAACGGCTGCAAAACCACGAGCCGGTCCTCGTCTATCTCAATGTGAAAACGGGCGTAGACATGCGCAAGTCGTGGAACATCCTCGCGGAGACCAAGGAGGGAGATTCGAATAATGTCATTATGCTGAGCGGGCACCTGGACAGCGTGCCGTACGGGCCGGGTATCAACGACAACGGAAGCGGCACGGCTACGATGCTGGAGGTTCTCACCTCCGTGGCGGGTTACGCGGGTCTCAAGAGCAAGATCCGCTTCGGTTGGTGGGGATGTGAAGAGTAAGCTGACCCCGTTGAGCACAATTGCGAGACGGTATCGAGTTCAAGTTAACTGGGGCAATAGATTGGGACTGGTTGGATCAAGGTTCTACACCGATAACCTTTCGAGTGACGAACTAGACAAGATCAAATACCTCCTCAACGTTGACATGATTGGCAGCCCTTTCGGAGGAACTAGTTACCTTGCTTGGGATTTCCCAGGAGACAAGGTAGGAACCGATCTTATGAAAAAGAGCCTTCAGAGTTCAAGTGTCAAAACCGAAGAAGTGTAAGTCATGGCCTCGTTTTTGTTTTTTTTTTTTTGTTTTTTTTTTCCTCTCGTCGAGCTCCATACCGTAGTAATGAGTCCTAACACAATTCGTTCCAATAGACGAATAGATCTCGACTCTGACCACACGAACTTCTGGAATCGCGGCGTCTCCAGCACCCAATTATACACAGGCGGCCTGGCCAAGAAGGCCGACATGTGCTGGCACAAGGCCTGCGACGACATCAACAACGTCAACATCACGCTCCTCGAGAAGAACGCCAAGGCCGTGGCGTTTGCTGTCGTCTCCATGGCCATGGACTCGAGTGCCCTTCCGCCGCGCAACCACAGCTTCGTTTTTCCGTCGACAACTATACACGGCAGATCGGAGAACCACGGCGCATCGGAAAGCCACAGCGGGTGGTGTATGCATCTCTCCGGGCTCTAGGCGTGTCTTCATACGCGCAAGTTTGGTTCAAGCTCATTAAAATACGGGGATTCGGAGTCTCATGATAATAGAATTGCAGTACATATACTATGATGCAACGGTCAATCGATGTAGTGAGCCCGATGCGATGCAGTTTGGCAACCGGGCTGGTCCCCGCCACTGTTGCAACAGTCCCAGTAGAAGCCTTCGGGATAATCCTCCTTGTTCTCTTCCGTGTCAACCGGGCCCCATGTCTGTTCATCATGGTCAGCCCAAAAGTCGCCCTCTTCATCTACCTCCATATGTCCTAAAGGCATGTTAGCACTTTAGGCCAGATAAGCATCATCCAATCACCAATCACCGTCACCAATCACCACTCCAACGCCTTGTCTAATGATTTACCGGGATGGAAGCGGCATGCATCGGGCTTCGGCTCCAGCAGGGAGAAAGACTCCTCGCACCGCACGCAAATGGCCTGGTCAGCGCCCCCGGCCGAGGATGGCGCGCACCGCAGCTTCTCGGCCATCTCAACTGCCTTGGAGCGGTTGCGCTCGTCTTTGCAGAGCGCGACGAGGATGGCTCGGAGATGGGCCTCGCTCATGTTGGTGAACAGGTCGCTGCCCCCGCGGGTGGACGGCGCGGCCTGCAAACTCTCTGCCATTTTGGCGGCTTTGTCTCGGATATAGCGTTTTCCACAGAGGGCAACGAGAATGGCACGAAGGCGATTTTCTCTCGTATTGGCGAATATGTCTATGAGCGTTTTCGGTGGTCGGAGATATGAGCTGATGTGCGTTTGAGAGAATGAGTGTGGGGAAGAGGGGACGTTTGGCTGCAGTGATATCGGCCGCGTGCCTATATGTATCTGTACCCAGCCTGAGGCCACCAGAGAGTATGAACGCGTTTTATCGATACATCTCGGCTTTATTATGTGATTTGTTTTTTATATGTAAACTCCGTTTGGGATTGAGGCTGGAGTTGTATTCACATGGAGGTTAGGCCGAGTACCCAACAAGGTTCCCGCATGGGCTCAATACTCTCTTCATTCGCTTACACTGTCAAATGTGATCTAGTTAATGACCTTTGGCCTGCAGTCTATAAACTTTGGGTTACCAAATCCAGGTGTGCTGGTGGTAGCATGTCTGTTGACCACTCAGCCCTTTGCGGAGCCGGCATTGTCGCAGCAAGACCAGATGAGTCCGTCTGGATGAGCTTCCTTGTTGGCTTCGCAATCAACAGGGCCATGCACCATTTCATCGTGTACCCCCAACATGTCGGAATCCCAGTCCGGCTCGAGCTCGCCTACATTCATGACGGCGTGGTTTTAGCGAGAGAGCAGTAAGTGGCGGCATTACAATCAGAGCCAAACAAAAGGCATAACCTTCCGCATTCTGTGGAAAGTCGAAACAGATTATATACCATCGAGATCGGTGCAATTCTGCTCCAGCTGGTCTACGGTGTCAAACGCCGCCTTGCAAGAGACGCAGATAGCAGCCTGAGACGATTCGCTCGTCTTGCACTTTTCCATGAGCGCGTCCTTCATTTCTGTAGTTTTCTCCGACAACCTTATGTTCGTCGCTCAAGGCAAATCTGATGGCGCACAGCTGGTGCTCGTCCAGGTCCTGGAGCCCATTCCAAGTAACCATTTTCGACTCTACAACTTCAAAAAAAAATGCTGTCCTGAGTTGATAGGAGAATATTTATAAAAATAGAAGAAAGATAGGTAAAACACGCTTAGAGACTTGGATTCGCCTCTTGTGTGTGTACTGAGAAGAGGTAGCTGCGATGTGTTTCGTAGTGGCGGGCGGCGCTCCTTTTTTACTGTGTGCCGAGGGCACGTGTTTTCGGTTTTATCGATTGGAAAGGGGTTTTCTATTTACTTCTTTGTGATTTTGGACGTGGCCGGGACATTTAGGCCGGAATTTGCGTCTAACTCCGTCCTTGTTGCAAATTTCAACTTCCGAATACGTAGTGACGGATTCCAAACACAAATAACTGAGGCGCGCCGAGATTGCCCACTCTCGACACCTCCAGGCCTTCCAGACAACTGCCAGTGCAATAAATTCTTGTAAAATCGTAAAATTTATAACCCGTCATTTCATTTCATAGAGAAAGGCATCAGCGTGTTCCTTTTTTCAAGCTGCTCATAACTCATACCTTGCATTAAGGATGCTGTATACGATTAATACTCTGATCCGTCCGCGCCGCCATATTAGCTTTATCCTCAATAAATATAAAAAAATGGTATATTACATCATAGACTTCGTTACTCTCCTCGAGTGCTATTCAGTTAGTTCAATCTATATAATTCCACGCACAGCCGCACCTCAGCAACGTCCGTACCCGTGTCTTCTCAACGCCTATGACCATTCGTCTGCGAACTTGAACTTGAGGCCGTTGCTAATTGCCGTCAAATCTCCCGAGTTACACAGGACAACGTCGTCTGTTATGGTTTTTACTGGCGCTAGATCGCTAGAAAACTGCCTGGGCACATAGAAATGCCGGTGATAGGTCTTGGCCTCCATCTCGCGCACGGAAACGCTAGAGACCCAAGAATCTGCGTTTATGAATACAACGCTCGAATTATCGTTGCTCCAGCCCAGAAAATGACGATTGTGTTTGGAGCCACTAGGGAGAATATCGTGGAGAGTACTCTCGTCAGTGTTTGACTTGCTCCAGTCAATATTGGCCGCGTTGAATACAAAAACGGCAGAGGACTTATTGGCATTGAAGTTGATGATCGTCTCAATGGCCAATGTCTGCGCAACTGGCGACCAAAAGACTTTTGAGATTTCAGTCTCGTGCCAGCCCTTGCGAAGTCGGTAGTTCAGTGGCACTTCAGTTAATTCTATTCTTGCTGGGAACAGCGCTGCAGAATAGCGTTTTAACTTCTGATCACAAACAAGCCAGAACTGTTCTTGAGACGTTACTGGATCTTTTACAGCAACCCAGTGCCATATTTGTCTGTCGCCAGGCTCAAAGTTCCATGTGCCGACGCAGGTACCATCTTGGCAGCGGTAAACGGCGTCTGATTGGACTGTCGATACAAGTAACAGCTCGCTGTTTGTACTGAAACATAACTGTCTAATTTTCGACCTGAATTTTGCCCCGTCAATGCCTTGGACAGGGGTTGTTTCGCCGTTGCCGGGTGAGTACCGCCTGGCGAGAACTGTGTTGTGGGCATCAGACGATGCAATGATCCCATCGGCTGAAATAGCAATGTTTGTAACAGTGTCCGCGTGGCTGTGAAGGTCACAAACAGTTCCGTTCTTGGCAGCTGTAAAAGCGATCAAATTTCCATTATTTTTGCCTGCGACAGCAAATGGCAACTTTGGGTGTACACTTAAAACTTTTATCTTGGCGTTCATGTGTTTCTCATATTCACCATGTGCGACAGGTAAATGTGCTGCGTCGTCGCTGATACTAGCGTCTTCTTCGAAAGTTTTGCGCACGAGTACTGACGGAGACCAAACTCGCATGTTTGAGTCCATGACGTCCAAGACGCTAGAACCGTCTGATGTGAAGCTGAGAATCCTGAAGGAAGGAAATGGCGACAGAATGTGGTAAAGAATTGAAAGTGTCTCAAAATCCCAGATATTCATGTTACCATGTGTATCGGTCGTGGCCAAGGTACGGCCATCCGGCGAACAAGACGCGGACAAGAATCCGGCATTATGGGGTGACTCGTGCGATTGAACGAATTCAGTTGACCACGTATCATATAAAGCCAGTCCATGGTTTGAATATATAACAAGAAGAAGGTGGATGCTGGGGTTTGGGTTAAAGATGAGCTTAGCAGCAACTCTCCCCTCTTCATCCTTGGCCCATCCAATGAGCTCGATGTCAATTGCATCCCACAGGGACACTGTGCCACCACGATAGCCGACTGCTACCATCTCAAAATCAGGCGAGATCGCTGCAACTTGAGGTGCACGGTTCTTGCCATGGTTATGCATGGTGTCAACATCATGATTTTGGTACTTCAACGTCTGGTCTTCGAACATTTCTCCTGTTGCTTTGTCCCATTTGATAAGGTGTCCATGCTGCGAAATGCCGATGACATGAGCCTCTGACGTCACGAGACAAAGACACCTAAACCTCAGTCGATTCTCCCATATGATATTGCCCTGCATGTCTTGCATGACAATAGTCTTTGTGGTACAAGAGACGATTAGGCCATCCGTCAGATGAACAAGGTCAACTGGACTTGAATGTTGGATCGTCCCTTCATGTTGATAGCTTCGCTGATTAAACAAGTTCACTGTACCTGACTCCATGCCAACAGCAAAAGTGCTCTCACCGCTCGAAACTGCAGCTGCAATATCATCTCGAAAGTTGATGTTGGCTATACAGTCATCCCAAACTGAAGCACGATGACCATGAACAGTGAGTCCATCGGCTCGTTTCCCAAATTGGCGAGATACCGCGGTATCGGATGGGCACAGTGGAGGGATAATGAAGTAGATAGACGAGGGTTGCTTCAGTAGCGGCTCACCAAATTGAGTGACAAGACGATTGAGGTCTGTCGCCCAGTTGTCGACGTTGTGTACCTCGGAGCTGAGTGGTGAATGATATTTTGCTCTGCGGTCCAAGTATGCCCTGAGGTTCTTGCACACTCGCAGGAGGTTGTGACAATTGCCGCTCATCGCTACTCTCTCAATCCAGCTGAAAACATTCGTCTTCAGGAATCGATCCAATGCAACGAGAACCTCGTCATTTTCAGATGAGGCAGCGAATATATGCTCCGAAAAGTTTTCGATGGCGTAGCACATGAGCGGTGACAGGTCTGGGCGCGCTTGTTGTAGAGAACGCGATGTCCTTGGAGGCCTCAAATCATTGCCAGATAAGAGTTTCAGGCAAACAAGTGCAATCCGCTCGTGTGCTTTCGGTAGTGAGACTGTGAATTCACCCGCAGATGAAAGCAAAAACTCTCGTGCTGTCGGGTGAATCAGATCAACGGTATTGGAGGAGTTGACCAAAACCAACTGTCCGCATAGACCTTCAATTGCACCTGCTGTCTGAGGAACATCGGTTGCTATATCGTGATGCAGAGCTTCAGTAAGCTCAGCGAGGCTCAGCTTTCTTGTGGTTGCGACGACCCATGTAAAGACAGCTTTGGAAATGTGCTTCTCACGGCTGTTTGCCTCAATCGGTTCAATCGCTCTCTCGTAATACGGCTTCATTCCTTCCGGAATAGAGTTCAGAATTTCCATTCTACTCACAGTGGTGAAAACTCCTTCCAGTTCGTCGAGAACGAGTCGCACCCACAAGAAACAGGCATTGGACTTGCGAAGAATGTTGCTCGTGAGATCCTCAGCGCTTGACTTGTCTTCCAAAGACATACCATCGACTCGACTTTTGACATAGCAGCGAATATCATTGAGGCTATCTTGTTCAGGGATGTGGATAGAAGTTATCGTAGACGTAGGCTTGAGTGGCTTTTGCAGGCGCTGCATGTCGCGAATTGGCCGGCTGGTGACGAAGATCCGCAGAGGAAACAGTGGCCGTTCACCTTTCAGCATGGTGAAAAACTCTGCGTATCGCGAGCATTCATCTATCGCATCTACTACCCAATAATGCGGTACGTCGGATTCGATCTGCGGCAGTGTCAGCGTAAGGTACTAATAATTGAAACGGCAAGGCATACTTGAAAAATGCCCTTCTTGAACAACTTTGTCCAGACAGTCCAGGCGTCGTCAACGTCAAAAATTGACCCATCCTGAAATAACTTGTAAATCTTATCGCGAACGGTGGTACTGCAGAGTGCCATCTGATACGCGATTGATCTGAGGAATGGGGCCAAGGAGCGAGACATTTGACTACCAACGTGAAAGTAGTAGTAAGCGCATTGCAGGTTGTTGCTTTCTAGCTGCGACTGAACATGGGATGCAAGGCATGTTTTCCCGCTTCCGGGGTTTGCATGAACCCAGAAGATGGATACACTCTTAGGGCCGGGCCCAAACTCGGCATTCGTTGGGCTGTGGTTGGGACTGTAGGCGTCACGCCAGTCTTGGAAGTCGTCCCGTGCGTCAATCCATTCGCAGGAGCCATCCACGGTGTCATGGTGCTCATCCGGTGTGTCGGATATTCCCAGGTACGGCTTAAGCACTTTCATCTGAGCTCTTGCTTCTTCGGCCTTGGTCACAAGCACTGTAAAATCATGAGACGGCGTTCCTATAACAAGAGGTCATTACCTACCGTCCTTGAGAAGATCTTTTGCGGCCGTTGCTAGCGCATTTCTTATCAAAGTATAGTTTGGCTCTTCTGGGTTCTTGAATTTGCTAATATCGCAATGGTTTGCGGCGGCAGACTTGATTCTCTCGTTCCGAAAGCCGCTGCCTGTAATTTGTTTTGAGCGCCTATCCAGGCAAATGAAAGAACCATTCTATCACATACCTAGAACCGCTGATTCTTTATCAACGATATATACAGAGGACGGGCCAATTTTCGTTTTGATCGTTTCGAAAAAGGAATAAATTGAAATTTCATGTGCCCGCTTGCCAAAGTCATCGTTGATGAGCTTCAGCGTCTGGGAGCTCGTAGTCAAGTCCCCAACGTATTGACGACTTGAGGCGGCTCCTGATATGGCTAGTATATTTTTCAATATTGAAGCGTAGTTGGAGCCTCGATGGGGCGTGGCAAGGAAGAATATGGACCTGATTCTGTGCTTCCATGCGGGCATGTCCTGTGCGAGAATATAGGCCTGTGGGTATAAGAGTCAGAACACGAAGATATGGACGCTCTTTGTCTTACCTTTTTTATAACGAGTCCGCCCATTGAATGGCCCAGCATGATTATTGGTCTCTGTTTTCTGTCAGTTTTTGTACACTGATCCTGTCGCGCGCTTGATGTCTGACTTGTTCATTATCCGTCAAGTGCGGCGATATACGCATCTCCTCCAATAGTTCGCGGCCAAAATCATGAATATTGAACTCGTTTCCGCTTTTTATATCTGCATCGTAACCAAAGGAATGGATGTTGGCGTGCTCGAAACCGGGCTCGACCGAGAGCCAGAGCTGCGGCCAGAACCGCTGGGGATCACCGCCTTTTTGCCATGTCTTGACGGAGCCGCCACGAAGCCCGTGAACAAATATTATATCAATCAGGGGCTCTGGGGGCCTATGCAGAATAGATAGACCCCTGGGGCCACGCTGCTTCGTAATATCGTCCTTGCCATGGTTGCGTCGTCGCCGAGCCCAAGATATGCTGAATCGTTTCCGCGCAGCACCGGATTTCCAGTCGAAATCGTCGATGCTGGAGCTGCTATCATATTCTAGTGACGATGATACAATAGTCACAGAGCTTGTGGAATTTGCATCCGTACTAGTCGTCGTTTGCGATACTTTTCTCTGTGCGCCCTGTTTGCCGCGCAATGTTAGCCGCAGTGCCAATGTAGAGCCAGTCTCGGCCCAGTCCACAGTCCACCGGCCGCCAAGGTTCGCCTGAGCGTCGCGGAGCCCACAGCGCTCTCATCCACCCGCTCCGGGTGCTTGTAACTCACAGCCATTTTGCATGCAACCTTTAAACGTCTGCAACTGCGTGCAAATTGTTTACGAAAAGGCCCGGGAAATGCACATCAATGGAAAGCCAGGTCGGGCATCATTAATTCAAAGCTGAAAAAGGCAAACAAGGAGCCTGATTTATGAGGCAGCCCTGCGCCATGCAAACCACGCTGATGCATCAGTTCCCCGCACCGAGCAGCTCTTTGGCCAACCATAGCCTCACTTGAAGCGCTGGGAAGCGTTTCGGCACTGATTACCACAGGCTATGTTGTTGAACAGGGCCCCCAACTGCTTAGTCTTTACGTTTTTGATTTCTCCTTTTCACTATATCAGGAGTATTGGGTTGAGGCCATCTTAACCATCTATATATTCGATTTGTGTAACTTGAGATTCGTTGTTCCCGATCTGTGTCACGTCCGTTCCTAAAAATGGACTACGAGGCGCTGGATCGCGCCATCCTTGCAGGTGAGTTCGTTGCCCGAGGCAGAAAAATTTTCGGCGGCTAATAATCTGCAGTGTTACCCGAGAATTCAGAAGTCCTATCAATCGTTCAACACGGTAGTACAAATGTATTTACTTCGCTTCATATCGAAATGGTACGACTCGGCGCTAATACAAGTGATGGCAGTGGTCTACCGGCCTCAGGGTCGACGTGCTCGACGGAGACGACGAGAAATGCTATTTTGTAAAGGTAATTGGGCCCAAATCAGTTGAACTTGATTTTTTTTTTCTTCCTAAACATTTACCATACAGATCATCGAACGCGAAGAGCTCGTGGGTATGGCTGAGGCTGAATACGAGGGACAAAAGGCCATTGCTACAGTCATCCCGAACAATGCCGTCAAGCCTGTCGCATGGGGCTACTTTGCCGAGACGAAATCCATGGCATGGTTTATGGCAGAATACTGTAACCTCCGCGCGCGTGCTCCGCCCCTTGAACAATTCCTGCCCATCGTTCAACAGATGCACCAGAAATCCGTCTCTCCCACTGGCAAGTTTGGTTTCCATGTCACTCCCTTTTACGGCCCGCCTCCCATGACCGTCGACTGGACGGATAACTGGGAGAAATTCTGGGTCCGTGAATTTAGATCTGGGCTGAAGTATGTCGAGACCACCCGTGGTCATGATGCAGAACTCATTGAGATTGCTGAGGATTTCGTCCAAAAGGTGGCTTCTCGTTTGCTCCGACCTCTTCAAACAGGTGGCAGGAACATCAAGCCCAGTTTGTGCCACGGCGACCTCTGGGATGGCAACATTCAATTTAATGTCGACACCCAGCAGCCGGTGATATTCGACCCCTGCTCTTTTTATGGGCACCACGAGATGGATTTCCAGTGCATGCGAAGTCCTCGCTATATTATTGGTCAAAACTTTATCGACTTGTACAAAGAAAAGATTGGCGCTTCTGAGCCAAGTGAAGATTTTGAAGATCGCATTGCTCTTTATGCAGTGTAAGTGTCTCTGAGCACTGGCCGAAGGCCTACTAACCTCTCATCCTAGGCGCAATGACCTCATGGTCGCCGGTATGTGGCCACAATGGGCCTCTCTGGTTGACAAGTAAGTTGCTGATTACCGTTTACTGATCCTAAGCTAACAGCTGCAAGGGCCAAAGATGAAATGAAACGATTGCTTGAGAAGTATCCGGATGGCATTGCGGGTTTCACAGGATCCTTGGAGCCTACGGACGCCAACATGGATCGTATGCTCTCCGAAGTTGACATTTGCAACAGCGACTCAGAGGACTCTGCAATCGATGTCAAATCTCCCCGGGGACCTACGAGTGCTAGCAAGGATGCTCGAGATGATACTCGCCCGGAGAAACAGCGTCTGCCTACTGGGTCCGGTGAAGACGCACAGGACGTACAGGCATCTCTGGAGCACGGTGGCGGCCTTACCAATCCATTCACGCCTCCAGACACTCCAACTGACGCTTCCCGGCCCTCAAACACTGACAAAGAAAAGAAGCCCATCGTGGACACGCCACCCGACACTCCCACAGATGCCACTGGTCCTAGTAAAGAAGGCGAGGAAAATGATGAAATGTATCCAGAAAGCAAGGCTTCTGTTGCTTCATCCGAAGAGGCTTCTCCTGTAAGCGTGGATGATGCTCCCGTCGATGCTATGAAAACTCTCGCGATCAGTTCTGCCACGGAGTCCGCTCCAGATGCAGGTGCTCGCATCGCAGATGCGGCAACTTCGGTCGATAACACTGTTCCAGATGTATCGGCGGATCAAAAGACCGTATCTGAGCTTTCTAATGTTTCGGAAAACGCCGTCTTAGCTGAAGAGACAGATGCTACAGCCGGTCCTGCTGACACTGCCCCAACCACTACTGCCGTCATGAAAACAGAAATCATTGCAGCGCCACGAGACTTCATTCAGAACATGCCAACTGTTGAGCAACCGGATAATATTGTGGCTGCAGCTGAAGCTGAAAAGGCTGTGGCCACCATGACGACTTCCGCCGAGCCGTCCTCTCTTCCAGGGCAATGTGGTGTCGAGGCGGAACCTGCGGAGAGTCCCGCATCTCCCTCAGCTGGAAAGAAGAGGAACAAGGTGTCTTTTAAAACCCTGCGTCGCAAGCGCGCCAACCCTTATGGTTCCCGAGTAAGGCCATTTGGCCGAGCTCTGAGACCGAAAGGCTCGCAGAAGGCGGCTACGGGGGATTCGGCAGCCGCTGAGTAAAATCTCCTGTGGGTGTGCATTTTACAGTGGTTGGCGCAAGCTGGCTGCCGGCGGCTAATCTTGTCCCTCTATTCCTACCTTTGCATTGCTCTTGCTATTACAAAATACGAATTAACAACTAGCAATTTTTCTAGCTTATGAGATCTTTTCAAATTGATACGACTAAAGAAACAATTTAAAAACAATTTCTCTCTTCTTTCTTAGTGCATGTTGCCTCCCATTTTATGTGCTTAGGCTTGTGGTACATATGACAGCGCTCACGCACTCCGGTGACAACGGCAACCAAGTGCACACTGAGTAGCCACAAGGCCGGCGAAGCAATAATGCTGTCACAAATCACAAATGATCAATTTGAAAAATTCTTTTAAATTTTTTTAAAAGCGAGAATACAAATGTGATGTGATTAGGCTGCCGCTTGTGTTACACACCTGCGGGGTAAATATCCAAGTTTTGCTGGCACGCAGCCGGGCGCTTACAGCCGGTTGCCTCCTACACCGACCAACCTCAAAGAAGACATTCCGTGAGGGAGTTTTGCTCTGATCGGATTTTGTACGTTTCTTTATAAAACTTTGATTCTGAATTGCTTGCTTTCGCTCCCTCTGTATGCGTTTATTGTCGTCGTTTTTTCCACTCCCGACAAGCAATCGGGCAACCACTCGTTGCTAGACAGCCTGGCTGTCGGTAAGCCATGGAGCCAACACATGATGATCATAAACGGATTTCCACCACAGGAGAGATTTCTGTAACAAAATCTCCAATTGCAAGTCCACCCGCAGATACTCAAACTAAGCAGTCTGAAACGGACGTTCACGACCAAAAGACGCCAGAAAAAAGCGATGACGCTCTCTTGGAGGCTGAGCAGTCGCCACAGAGGCCGTACTCAGCCTTCAAGTTATGGCAGAAGCGTTTAATTGTCTCTCTCGGGGCCGCGGCAGGCTGGTTCTCCACGTCGAGCAGCTTCATCTTCTTCCCCGCGATCCCGTTCCTGGCGCGGGACCTGCACGAGAGCACGGAGCGCATCAACCTCACCGTGACGTCGTACCTGATCGCGTCGGGCGTGTTTCCGTCCATCATAGCGGGCCTGTCGGACGTGTATGGCCGGAGACCGATCTTCATCATCACGCTGGGGTCGTATGTGGGCGTGAATATCGGGCTGGCGCTGCAGCGGTCGTTTGGGGTGTTGCTTGGGCTGCGGATGCTGCAGAGTGCTGCGATCTCGGGTATGTAGTTATGGGTGCTGTGATATTTCTGGCTGCTAATATGCAGGTTCAGGGACATTTGCGTTTTCGTATGGGATTCTGGGGGATGTGACGACTCCAGCTGACCGTGGCGGGTTTATCGGCCTCATGTCGATATTGTAAGTGTCCGCGCTGCCTGGTTTTCTACATTCACTGACAAAGACCTAGTTTAAATACTCCACCAAGCGTTGCTCCTCTCATCAGCGGCCTGCTGCTCATCCGTTGGGGCTGGCAGTCCATCTTTTGGTTCCTGGCGATTGCCTCGGGGACCGTCTTCCTATCCGTCTTCTTCTTCCTGCCCGAGACGTGCCGGAACATGGTCGGCGACGGCACGCTGTCACCAAAATGGCACAACCGGGTTATATTCCCGTGGCTGAGCCCACCAAAGTCTGGTGTCGCAGCTGAAGATGCTGCGGCCGAGAAGCCGCGCCCGAAAAAGATGATTACGCCGGTGGAGATTTTGGCCATTTTCAAGAACCCGGCGACGACAATTTCGGTGCTGTGTTATGGTATATTTTACACAATGTACTCGTGTCTGCAGGCGTCGCTGTCTACCATTTTCGTGGAGCAGTATGATGTGTCTGGGTTGACGGCGGGACTATCGTATCTGCCGTTTGGTGTTGCAACCGTATTTGCTTCGACTTTTGGAGGTATATGTTCTGAGTCTTGCGTCGAGAATTATTTACAATGACTAACACGTGGAAAGGCATGCTCTTGGACAGCGAGTATAATCGCGCGGCCAAGAGCCTGGGGATAACGCTGGTCAAGGGTCGGTTGGACGACATGACGGATTTCCCGATTGAGCGCGCCAGGTTGAACCTAGCCAAGTACGCGGTGGTATTCTGCGTTCCTCTTATTGTCGGGTACGGATGGGCGCTGCAGTATCATACGGTACGTATGGAGGAAGTGGTGGCTATTGAGTGTCGTATGGCTGACCGTGTACGGGGTATAGCACATGGCGGTGCCGCTGCTGCTGCAGTTTTTTATCGGATTTACGAATCAGATAAATTTTACAGTAAGTATTTTAGAGACGGTACCTGAGAATCTGCAGCTGCTAATATATGTATCGCAGTCGTTGAACGCGCTGCTGGTCGACTACCACACGGACAGGCCTTCGACAATCCAGGCGGCCAACAACCTGTTCCGGTGCGAGTTTGCGGCGGGGGCGCTGGCGCTGCTGGACGTGATGCTTCGTCGTCTGGGAGCGGGGTGGTGCTTCACGGTGATTGCGGCGATGCAGGGCGTGGCGTTTCCTCTGTTGTGGGCGGTGGAATGGTACGGGATGGCGTGGAGGAAGAGCGGGAGGCAGAGTATCGGAGGGAAGAGGGGCAGAAGTTGAAGGAGGAAAATGATGAAGGGAGGAGGGAAATGTATAATTTTGAGAGACTTTGGGTGTAGTTTGTGTGTGTGTGTGTGTGTGTGCGTTATTTAACGAGGGTTGGTGTTGGAAGATGTGTAGGGATGAAAGTGTTGAGAGAGGTGAGGGGGAGGGGAAGCAGGAGGAGGAAAGAGTGAATAGTGACGCGAGTCGAGTCGAGCTTATCAGATCTTTTTTCTCCCTGCGAGACCCTTGATCAGGGCCCACCGAGTCCACCGAGTCCACTGTAGCCCACTAATGTGCCGGTTACGTGGACTTGGCCTGAGCAAGTTTACGAGTACAGAGTGCATGTACATAGGCAAGGTGACTGCTGCAAGTTATACGAGTTGTACGTCTCAGGTGAATCTAGATATGTTAAAACCCCCGTCTAGTCTTCAATGAAAATGCCAGATTTTACGATATGGAAGTCAGCTTGCAAAGTCAGCCTGGAGCTTAGTCACCTGGCAGGCTTGGAGAATACTTGTATAGCGCCGCCCTTGTGACGGGAACGGGGCTGTGAGCCAGTGAGCCAGTTGCGCCAGTGTGGCCGGTGACGCAACAAGAGCCTGGCGCGTGACGCCGTTGTCTCGAGGCTTGGGGCTGGCGGTGGCGGGATAAGGTACATTCACGGAACAGATGTACAGGACAAGACAGGACATCAGCGCCGTCAGTAGCAATAACAGGCCCAGAAATACGGCTGCAGGCAGGTGCCCAACGCAACCTGTCAATAACAAGTTTATGGCGTGGTAGCCCCCAACAATAACGCTACCCGTCTCCAGCACGTACCCCGTCTGCCGTCCCAGTACAACGTCTTATCCCCCGCTCACGCTCACGCTAGCCTGCCCGCCTGCCCGCTCATCACCAGCCCGCCGCCCCCCCGACTGCTCGAACAAACCTTGTGCTCGCAGCGGCTGTCCAACGCGCCTCAACTCTAACCCTGCGGCATCTCTTCTTTTGTTTATATGCCTCTTCTTCTTTAGTTTCATCATCTTCCATCTCTTTCATCAGGTCCATCTACCGCCCTTTCGTACCGCCAAGAACGCCCGTTTCATGCACCACCTACAGCCATCCCTCGAGACACATCTCCGCAGATCGCTTCTTATCAGCCCGATAGGCGGGGTTGCCTTGCCCAAACAGACCGCTTGATTCGACGTGTTCGGACTCCAGCCCTCGCTCCCCTCAAATACCTGCATCTACCCTATCGATAAAAACACCAAAACAGCCATCAGATTTCCTTGTCCATCCCATCTACATCAGTCTCGCTGCCATACATCCGTCGCCATGGACGAGTCGAGCCACAGCAGCAGACACCACCTCGGTCGCAGCGTTTCACAGCCCGACTCCCGGCCAAGCCCCGGCATGCCTCACAGTCGTCGGTTTGACGGTACGCACAATATCTTCCATCTCTTCCGACAACAAGAACAAGAACAACAACTAACACTGTCAGAATCGTGGGTTGAACTCTCCTCCCAGCCGTCGTCTTCCTCGCTCTCGAGCGTCGACAACGAAATCGTCACAGCCGGCCTCCAGGTCGGCGGCCCCTTCCAGCGTCGCCGACGACTACACCCTTCGGCGCGATCCCTGCCCGCGCAACAGACGACCTTGCGCGTCGCCGGTGCCACCAGCAGCCAGGACGAGGACGACGAGAGCGAGAGCGACGACCAGGACCACGCCATGACGAGCTCCGCGGAAAACATCCATTCGTCTGAGAAGGAGCCATCAGACGACGACGACGACTCCTCCGACGACGATGACGGCGACAACGCAACGACCCTCGGACGAGCAGCCCCCGCCAACGGCCCCGTCTTCCGCCCGCACCCCAACGCCTTCACTCATCCTCCCGCCGCCGTCGCCGGCCTCGGCCAGCGCAGCCACTCGACCAGCTCGGCCGAGCAGCCGCACCCGCACAGCTCCTTCCGCCGCTCCTCGTACCCGCACCGTTCTCAGGCCCGCCGCGGCGCCCCCAACTTCATGTCCCCCTCGTCCCGCGAGGACAACGACGCCGCGCTGCGCGCCTCGCTGACCACGCTGCTCTCATGCGCCGCCGCCGCCCGCGGCCTGCCCAAGAGCAAGGAGGAGACGGACGCCCAGCGCACCACCCGCACCGGGGTCGCCCCCAGCAGCCAGCCCATGGAGCTGCGCTTCATGCCCGAGTCCGAGCTCGCCGAGGACGACAAGCAGGCGTCTGCTGCCGCTGGTCCGGCAAACGCATCTCGTCGCCGCCGCGCCTCGCCAGGCAGGTCCTCGGGCGCCGTGTCGCCCAAGTCGAAGCGGTCAGAGTCGGCGGGACGCGCGCCAAGATCGGCGAAGAAGAAGCGCACGGCGGCCGGCAGCAGCACCGCCGAGGACGCCCTGCTGTCGCCCACGGTGCTCTCCTGGGTCGTCAGCGCGGGCGTCGTCGTGCTGGTCTCTGTCGTGGGCTTCGGCGCCGGCTACGTCATCGGCCGCGAGGTCGGTCGCGAGGAGGCGCGCGAGGCCCTGGCCGCCGGTTTGGGCGGTGTCAACGGTGCCAACGACACGGCGTCTGCGGGCAGCGAGGTCATCCGCACGTCGGCCGGCCTGCGCAAGCTGCGCTGGGGCGCCGTGGGCAGGAGCATCGTCGCCCAGGCATAAAGAGAAGGGAACGAAACGGAATCATATACACGCACGCACGCGCAGGACAAGGGAAAATGTACTGCGCGTCTGATGATTTACGGCTTTGATACGGAGTTGGTTTGCTTCGAGATTGCTTTGCATTTTTAGGAGATTTTCTTTCTTTCTTTTTTTTAATGTTGCATTCAACGACTTGGCTTCCTTGACGTGGGTCGCAAAGGTTTGCCTGGCTTTTTCTTTTCAATTCTTTTTATTTATTTGGGATATAGGCGCTTTTTACTGCGCATAGCACAAGTCAAAATTTCAATGAATAGGTACATGGATGGCATCTGCTGTTGAAGAGCTGTGGTTTATACTATTGTTTTAACACTGTGAAGGCCTGAAACTCTGTGTCACGCAACGCAGCGGGAAGACTGGAGTTGGATCTCGCGTTCTTATTCGCGTACCCGACGGGCGAAATCGCGATGCTGCTGCGCCGTGGAACCAGAGTAGCAATGTCGCAGAAAGGGAAAGCAAGATTACCTCTACATTCGATACAGAAGGAAAACAACACGCAACGAATATGTTTTCTGCCATTGGCTGATGCCCCGTAAAATCCGCACGACAGGAATAACAGGACAGGTAGATTCCGCTACGCCCATCGCGTGTTTTCGGCGTGGAGTGGCCGCACATGCCCAGGGGCAATTGTTCCATCTTTGCCAGGGTGCGCGCTAACAGAAAACTTGTTAGGGGAGGAGAGGCAGCAGAGGTTAGGGGGGGAATGATAGGCTTCAGCCCAGTATCCCCCAGTATATGGAGTGAAGGGGGACATGCGGGCTCGTATTCGCATTTATTATGGCATTTTTTTTCGCCGCATAGGTGGGGCCCCTGGCCCGGCGTTGGCGCGCCCACTTGGTCCCTGCCCGCCTGCCTATGAGAGCGCCCCCAAAGATTTTGTAATTTGGTACAATATTGTCTGGCGATCCACGTACTGTCCTTGTTTGTCTCATTCTCTTCCTCTTCTTCTTCTCCTTGTTCGAGCTTGTTGCTGTTTTCTTCTTCCATTCATTCTTCATAAAGAGGGCGACATCTCATACACTCCTTTCGACTACCTGCCTCTCAATCCGAACTCAGTCGATTGGAAACGAGCCAAGCACAGCAACCCCCGAAACCGCCCCTCGATCTCTACACACACAACCACCCCCCCATCATGGGTTTCGTCGAGGTCGTCGCGAGCCACCCGCTCGTCGACCAGTTCCGCGCCCAGAGCACCGCCGTCCAGGGCTCCATCCTCTTCTTCGGCTTCATCTTCCTGTCCGTCGTCCTCAATGTCGTCAACCAGTTGCTGCCGAAGAGCAAGACCGATCCCCCCATGGTCTTCCACTGGTTCCCCTTTATCGGCAGCACCGTCACCTACGGCATGGACCCTCCCGCCTTTTTCGACAAGTACCGCAAGAAGGTCAGCGCTAATTCTCCCCGCTCGCGGCGGTTTCAATTATGCGGAGAGAAAGGCAACTAACGCGCAGTAGCACGGTGATGTCTTCACCTTTGTCCTCCTCGGAAAGAAGACGACCGTCGCCGTCGGCCCCGCTGGCAACGAATTCATTCTCAACGGCAAGCTCAAGGACGTCAACGCCGAGGAAATCTACACTGTCCTCACCACCCCCGTCTTCGGTCGCGATGTCGTCTACGACTGCCCCAACGCCAAGCTCATGGAGCAGAAGAAGGTATGAAGCGCGCCGCGTGGTCTTCCTACAAACCAACAACTGCTAACAACCCCCTAGTTCATGAAGATTGCCCTCACCACCGAGGCCTTCCGCTCCTACGTCCCCATCATCTCCCACGAGGTCACCTCCTACTACAAGCGCGACTCTGGCTTCAAGGGCGACACCGGCGTCGTCGACATCCCCAAGAAGATGGCCGAAATTACCATCTTTACCGCCTCCCACGCCCTCCAGGGCAGCTCCATCCGCAACAAGTTCGACGAGTCCCTCGCCGCCCTCTACCACGACCTCGACATGGGCTTCACCCCCATCAACTTCACCCTCCACTGGGCCCCTCTCCCCTGGAACCGCCGCCGCGACCACGCCCAGCGCACCGTCGCCAAGATCTACATGGACACCATCAAGGAGCGCCGCGCCAACGAGGACGACGAGCTCGACATCATGAAGCACCTTATGAACTCGAGCTACAAGAACGGCACCCCCGTCCCCGACCACGAGGTCGCCCACATGATGATTGCCCTCCTTATGGCCGGCCAGCACTCTTCCTCCTCCACCAGCTCCTGGATCATGCTCCGTCTCGCCCAGCACCCTCACATCATGGACGAGCTCTACGAGGAGCAGGTCAAGGCCCTCGGTGCCGACCTGCCCGCCCTCCAGTACGAGGACCTCGCCAAGCTGCCCCTCAACCAGGCCATCATCAAGGAGACTCTCCGCCTGCACGCCCCCATCCACTCCATCATGCGCGCCGTCAAGCAGCCCATGCCCGTCCCCGGCACCGACTACGTCATCCCGACCTCGCACACCCTCCTCGCCGCCCCCGTCGTCAGCGCCAGCGACCCGGCCTACTTCCCCAACCCCCATCTGTGGGACCCCAAGCGCTGGCTGCCCGGCTCGCCCAACGCCCCCACCGCCGTCCGCAACGACGAAGACGAGGAGAAGATTGACTACGGCTACGGCATCGTCTCCAAGGGCGCCGCCTCGCCCTACCTGCCCTTTGGCGCCGGCCGCCACCGCTGCATCGGCGAGCAGTTTGCCAACGTCCAGCTGCAGACCATTGTCGCCGAGACGGTCCGTCTCTTCCGCTTCACCAACGTCGACGGCAGCGACAAGATTATCGGCACCGACTACGCCTCGCTGTTTTCGCGTCCCTTGGAGCCTGCGCAGATCCGCTGGACTCGCAGGGATCAAAACTAGACATATAAACTAGAAAAGGAAAAAGGGATGGAGAAAGAGTGGTAGAAGAAACAAAGCAATCGGGTTTCTGGGTTACATTGGTTGGAGTTGTATATTTTTTTGTCGACTTTTTTTGGGATGACCGCGTCTATATGTTTTCTCTGGGATGACGACGGATCACGGCCAAAAAGAAACTTAGATTAGAGCTTGGCAATGAAGCTCAAATTTTAATACATAATCTTTTTGCATGAATAAAAGCTGAGAAATAGTAACCATGTCTTGCGTTGAACAATGTGCTTGCGTGGGAGGTATATATCCTGTGTCGTAGCTGGCCGAGGCCAATCCTACGTTGTAATACTGGCACACTCTTTCTTCATCTCATGTCGCAATTGATACAGGAGAATTGACGTTTATAAACATGACTGTTTAGATACATGTTTGCTATAACAATATATGCTATAAAATAATGTCCGACAAAAAATACCAAGTAAAACCGCTATGCCGAATCCAAATCACAGAAACAGTAAACAAGGTTTCTAGTTCTTGCCTCTATAACGCAAGAAAACGCCAGTATAAAAATTCATCAAAAAAATGCAAACGACACGCAAGAGGTATATCAGCGACACCAACATGACAGAAAGGGTCATGAAAAACACACACACAAGGAAATGGACATTATGATTCCGAGCATCATCAAGCTTCCAGGTTCTGCAGCGGGACGTATCCATCGTCGCCTTTGCCGCCGCGCCTCGTGCCCAGCACCTCGCGGACCCAGCCCGCGATGCCGCTACCCCCTTGCCAGCGCAGACCGCCCGTCCTCTCGGCGGCGGCCTCGTCCATCCAGCGCGGGCGCCGCCAGAACTTCAGGAGCAGGCTCGAGACCACGACGCTGACGGAGGAGCACGCCATGGCGAAGCCGGCCATCATGGGGTGCATGTGCCAGCCGAGCGGGAGGAAGAAGCCCATGGCGACGGGCAGGCCGATGATGTTGTACAGGCACGCCCAGGCGAGGTTCATCTTGATGCGGCGGAAGATGGAGCGAGTGAGGGCCAGCGAGGCGGGCACGCTCATCAGGTCGGTGGGCCGCATGAGGACCACGTCGGCGGCCTCCATGGCGACGTCGGTGCCGGAGCTCATGGCGATGCCGACGTCGGCGGTCGCGAGCGCGGGGGAGTCGTTGATGCCGTCGCCGATCATGGCGACGACTTCGCCCTGCGACTGGACCTGCCGGACGATGGACTGCTTCTGGTCGGGGGACACGCCGGCGAAGACGTCGTCGTCGTGGATGCCGACGGCCGCGGCGACGGCGAGCGCGGTGGAGCGCTGGTCGCCGGTGACGATGGCGGTCTTGATATTCATGCGGTGCAGGACGGCGACGGCGGCGGCCGCGCCGTCCTTGATCGTGTCGGACAGGCACAGGTGGCCCGCGTACTGGCCGTCGACGGCGACGAAGATGTTGGTGGTGCCCGCGGCGGAGGAGCGCGCGCTGGGCGCGAGTTTGCCGGACTTGCTGCCCGCGGCGGCGTGCACGTTGAGCTGCTCGGCGGCCTCGACGGCGTCCTCGGGGACGGGCACGCCGTTGTCGTTGAGGTGGGCGAGGTTGCCGGCCACGACGCGGTAGCGCTTGCGGTCTGCGGAGAGGGCGGGCTCGACCTGGGCCACGACACCTTTGCCCACGCTGGCCTTGAAGTCGCCGACGCTGCCGGCAATGGTGCCCTCGGGGCCGAGGTTGAGCTCCTCTTTCGCGGCGCCGAGGATGGCTTTACCAACGGGGTGCTCGGAGCCCATCTCCGCGAGGCCGACGAGCGCCCACCAGAGGCGGGTGCGGGCGTTGTCGGCGCCGTTCCAGGTGGGGTCGAGGGTCATGCGGGCGACGGTCATCTTGCCGTGGGTGATGGTGCCCGTCTTGTCAAAGATGACCTTTGTGACCTTTGTGGTGCGCTCGAGCGCAGCGCCGCCCTTGATGAGGATGCCGTTCTCCGCGCCGACGCCCGTGCCGACCATGACGGCGGTGGGCGTGGCGAGGCCCAGCGCGCAGGGGCACGCGAAGACGATGACGGAGATGCAGAGCTTCACGCAGACCATGATCTTGCCGCCGCTGGCGTCCTGCAGGAAAATCTGCGGCGGGTTGGGCAGCACGTGGGAGAGCACCATCCAGGTGAGGAAGGTGGCGAGGCCGAGGACGAGGATGGTGGGGACAAAGTAGCCGGCGAGCGTGTCGGCGACCTGCTGGATGGGTGCGCGGGTGGTCTGCGCGTCCTGGACGAGGCGGACGATCTGGCTGAGCTGGGTGTCGCGGCCGGCGCGGGTGACGCGGAAGTCGACGCGGCCGTTGCCGTTGACGGTGCCGCCGATGACGTTGTCGCCGAGGCGCTTCTGCACGGGCATTGCCTCGCCGGTGACCATGCTCTCGTCGATGTAGGTCTCGCCGCGGACGACGGTGCCGTCGGCGGGGATCTTGTCGCCGGGCCGGATGATGACGATGTCGCCGAGCTGGAGGAGCTCGGTGGGGACGGATTTCTCCTCGTAGGCGGACCCCTCGGCGCCGGGGGGTGCATGGGGGGTGCGCGGGGTGGTGGCCGCGGCATCGCTGGACTTGGCCCACGCCTCGGCGGCCTTTTCCGCGGCGATGGAGTCAACGTAGATGGTGGCCATGGAGGGGGCGAGCGACATGAGGCGGGAGAGGGCCTTGGAGGTCTGGCCCTTGGCGCTGTTCTCGAGGTAGCGGCCGAGGGTGATGAAGGTGATGAGCATGGTGCTCGTGTCGAAGATGGTGCTGGGGCGCGAGTGCGGCGGCATGAGGAGGGACACGAGCATGGCGAAGCAGCTAAAGAAGAAGGCGCAGGACGTGCCGAGGATAACGAGGACGTCCATGGTGGGCGAGCCGTGCCTGACGGACTTGTAGGCGGAAACGTAAAAGCGTCTGCCGATGCCGAACTGCACGGGGACGGTGAGGGCGAGGCAGATGACGTCGCCGAGGTAGAGTCCGGTGATGAGCTGGATCTGGCCGAAATCGATGCTCTTGGCCATGGGCAGGATCATGCCGATTATGAAGACGGGGACGGCAAAGATGACAGAGGTGCGGAAGGCCAGCCGCCACTCGGTGATTTCGCGCGTCTTGGCGAGCGACTCGAGCTGTGCGTTGTTGTCCTGGCTGTCTGCCACCAGGGCATTCAGGCCCTCGGCCTCGACCGTCTCTACAATGGCGCGCATGCCGATGGTGGCAGGGTTGTGCGTGACGGAGAGACGATCGGTGGACAGGCTGAGAGACGCAGACTTGACGCCGGGGAGGGCGCGGATCTTGGCTTCGAGCTCCTTGGCGAGCGCGGCGTCTGGGTTTCCGTAGATTTTGAACTGCGCCGTCGTGGTGCCGGCGCTGCTGTCCTGGACGTCGAGCTGCGAGGAGAGTATGGCGGCGTCGAAGCCACGGTCCTCTATGGTCTCGGCAATCTGCTCGGCGGTGATCTTTGTGGTGTCGTGCGTGATGACGGCGCGCTCGGCGAGCAAGCTGATGTTGAACTTGAGGATGCCGTCGACGCCCTTGAAGCCGCCTTCAACGGCCGAGGTACAGGCGCCGCAGGTCATGCCCTCAATTGCGACAGTGGTGGTGGCCACGTTCGAGGAAGCTTCCTCGACAGCGGACTTCACATCCTGGGCGACCTTGACGCTGTCGATGACCTCAGCACCGAAACCGCGGTCTTCTATAATCTCGGCAATCTGCTCGGCGGTGAGCAGGGCCGGGTTGTGCTCGACGACGGCGCGCTCGGACAGCAGGGAGATGCTGAAGCTGACGACGCCGGGGACGTCCTTGAAGCCGCCCTCGACGGCGGAGGTGCAGGCGCCGCAGGTCATGCCCTCGACGGCGACGGTTGTGGCCAGGAGGGACGGCTCGAGCGAGACGGAGGCGTGGCGGGAGGCGACGGGGCTCGGGAGGTCGGTGGCGAGGACCTCGGCGTCGAAGCCGCGGTCCTCGATGGTTTCCTGGATCTGGTCGGCGGAGATCTTTGCGGGGTCGTGCATGACGACGGCGCGCTCCATGACGAGGGAGACGGAGACGCTGCCGACGCCGTCGAGGCCCTTGAAGCCAGCTTCAACGGCGGAGGTGCATGCGCCGCACCTGTGGTGGGTTAGCTGGTGAGGTTGTGCGGGAGGCCGGAGGCGCCGGGGAAGAGGAAGAGAGAGAGTCGATCACTCACGTCATGCCGCTCACGCGCAGCGTGGTGGTGGCCATGTGTGCGGTGCGGTTCGCGGTTCCGGGAGAGGCCAGCGTCGCGGACAAGAGGCTGGGGTCCGGCCTGGGGATCTTGATGTGCGAGGGAGCCATGGCGAAGAGTTCGGCGCCTCGTGCTCAGCGGGCGTTTTAGCTGGCTGGCGCAGCGTATAGGAGATGTCGTTGCGTATATGCTTTGTCGGGGCGGATATCGTGTCGGTCGTAAGAGAAAAAAAACAAGAAGAATAGAAGAAAGAAAAGCACAAGATTCTCCCCAGCGCCAGCGGACAAGCCGGTATTGCGGAGTCGAAGAGACAGAGAGGGAAAAGAAGAAAAATGATGCGACGCTGGAAATGGACAGGATGGAGAGCGACTGGACAGGGAAGCGGAGGTTGCGGGAGGGATTGTGGGGGCGGCTTTTTCTCGATTTTAGGTCGCCTACCCGCAGCGCCTGTAACTAACTAGTGGGTGGTCGTGGCCTGTACCCAGTAATAATGGGTGCCGCCTGGTCGTGAGCAGGTAGCAGGTTTGTGATGTTGGGGGTAATTTCGTAATTTCCGGGAAAGAAAAGGAAAAAGGGAAAAGAAGACGCAAAAGAAGAAGAGAAGAGAAGAGAAGACAAGTTTCACAAAAAAGAGGCTATGCGCTAAAAAGCGGGCAAGTACTTTTTGCTCAGGCTCAGGCTCAGGTAGGTATAGATGGGGGAGGTCGGGGACGCTTCGCAGCCGTGGCGTTGGTCCAGCACGAATGAACCTGACAAAGCAGCAGGCAGGCTGTAGGATGTAGGCTTGGAGGCTGGAGGCTGTAAACCGCAGGCTGTAGGTAATGTGTGGTAACGTGTGGTAATGCGTGGTAATGTTGTGTGGGTGTACCGAGTAGTTAGCAGACTTGTCAGGGATGGTGACCTTGCAGCGTCATCAGGCAATCAACCTGCATCTGTTCCCCCCGTCAGTTGAATGGAGCGCTTGGTCCTCCAATTGTGCCTGGCTAACGAGCTCAGGACGGACCTCTTCTCTTCCTTCTTGTCAACGGGGATCGCCCCCTGTGCTAACGAAACTCTGCGTGGCTCGCCCGCCCACACAGGCTAGCGCTGCCAACGGGATGGATGGGCCTTGCAAGCCCTTCTTTTTTCTTCAGCAAAAAACACGCCGCGCACAGGCCGGCTGAGGCTATATCGATGGGTGTTGCGGTCGGTCGTCGGAATGCAAGAGGCGGGAAAGCAAGAATAGAATCTGGGGCCTCTTGTGCTTGGGGCCTCGCACGCATGATATACCAATGTCCGACTCGGAAAACTTCCCCATTTAAAAAAAAAAAAAATACCAATTAAATTTGGAAAAAAGGAAAATCAAATATGCCCCTTCTTTTCTTTTTTTTCGTCTTTTTTATTTTTCTACACTTCAAACGCTCCTTTAAACACAACCGCAGCACATCATCGTCGTCGTGCTCTTGGTGTTTCAAATCGCCACCCACCCCCATGTCAATGGCGCCAGCGTGGGCTAATAATACCCAGCAAAATGCCCCAAGATTCCCGCTATATTGACAGTCCAGCCCTTTCCAGGTATCCAGCCCAGGTCCGTGTTTGAGTTGCGACCGTTTTAAGATTATCACGAAACGCAAATGCAAAGGGGCGACGAGGGGCGACGGGGACGACGGGGACGACGGGGACGACGGGGACGACGGTCACTGCTGGGATGCCCTGAAACGTGGTTAATACCCCCTTGTTACCCGGAGCAAGCAACTCGCAGCACCAGCGAAGGAACTCGCTGCGACATGTCATCTGCCTTAGGTAATCAGAGAGGCTGCTGGTCGGGTGATTCTCTGCCCATTATTGTATCTTCGTTAGCAACTCGTAATGCCTTTGGGAATACAGTTCGACTATTATCCAATTAATTAGCCACCGTAAATGTCACCGCGCCCAGACTCCCAGGCAATCGTCTGATCCAACAATGCCATCCACTCTGGAATGCGCACTAACTACTCCGTAGTCACAACTCACTCTCTGGCTGTCGTCCGTGCCAATGCCAGTGCCAGTTGCAAGTGCCAGTGCCACCATCTCAGGCCCCCTACAAACCCGCACCAGCCCCCCGATGCGGCGCGTTTCGTTTGACAGGCTTTACTACGGGGCGGGCTGGACAATTCCACAAGAAGTCGGGCGGTAGTGAATGTCCATCACTTCTTTGGTCGCTATGCCCGTCGTCCATGGTTGTAGGCTGCTCCGCTGGTGTCACGCTTCGTCGCAACCTACCCTGTAGCAGAAACACGAAAGGCGAAAATGCCCGCTGTGAGCTCGTATGTGTCTTTCAGCTGGGGGGAAATGGTACATTTCATCTCTATTGCACTTTTTATGAGATGACACTGTTTAGTCTCGTTGCTGGTCCTGTTGTAAGACTTACCACTAACAAGAGAAGGTACAGACATTCACATCGATCAGCGCAGCGCTGCAGCCGTTCACTACACTTGTGTAAACCATACTGTTCAGCAAACAGCACAGTTGATGGCCAGAAAATTAAACAAAAATCCATACGCAATCTACAAAGTCAATCCTAACATTACTAGATGCCAACTCACATTCTTACCCCATCTTACGGCCCCTGTGCAACAGTAACTCATCCTTCGTCACTCCACGCCGCGTGCCCCGCCACTCACCACCCGCCGCCAGGCAGACAGCCCCGCCTAACCACCAACCTTATATCGATCGTCTCCAACATCGCGACGCTCCCCTCCCCATGCCCGCGTGCAGCACCGCGCAACCTCCACCCTACCCATCATGGAGCAGACAAAAGCGTTAAACGCCTTGGAGGTACGTCAATCAGCTTCTCATCCCGCAATCAACCATTACGTCCTCCCTCGCAAACTGGCTGCGCCGCCTTCAAAACAGGCAACATCACCGAACGCAAGTCACTGACGTCTCGCAGCCATTCCTCGCCCTCTCCAAGTCGGCCACGTCCCCCCGCGCCGCCGCCGACCTCGTCGAGCGCGCCACCTCGGCGCCCAACACGTACGTCTTCGCCGAGCTCCTCCAGACCCCCCAGATCCAGGCCCTCGCCTCCCACCCCGACTTCCAGCCGCACCTCGCCCTCCTCCGCATCTTCTCCCACGGCGACTACTCGACCTACCAATCCGCCTCCTCCGCCTCCGCAACCTCGCCGCCGCCGCCGCCGCCGCTCAACGACGCGCAGCGCCTAAAGCTCCGCCAGCTCTCCCTCCTCTCCCTCGCGTCCTCTGGACGCAGCAGACACGGCAGCTCCGCCAGCAACCTCGCGTACCCGTCCCTGCAGGCCGCGCTCGACCTCCCCTCCGCCCGCGAGCTCGAGGACCTCGTCACCACCGCCATCTACGCCGGCCTCCTCGACGCCAGGCTCGACCCCGCCCGCCAGCGCGTGCAGGTCACCCGCGTCGCCGCCCTCCGCGACCTGGCCCCCGGCGAGGCCGCCGACATGCTCGCCGCGCTGCGCGGCTGGTCCGGCCGCTGCGAGGGCATCCTGTCCGAGGTCGACGCGCACATTGCCGCCGTGCATGCCGCCGCCGCAGCCCGGGCCAAGGAGGAGAGAGACGCGGGGGAGAAGCTCGCGCGCGCGGTGGCGGATGCGCGCGAGGCGGAGAAAAAGGGCGGGGGTGAGCCGGGGAGCGGGAGCAGCAGGGAGCAGATGGTGAGGAGGGCGGCGAATAAGCGGTCGATGCTGGACGCGGCGAGTAAGGTCCTCGAGGAGAGCATGGATCTCGACGGGCCGGCTGGAGACGATACAAAGAAGAGGGTGGGAAAGCGAAAGATGTAGAGGACTTTGCAAAGACGAAGAACCCGACGGAGATGAAGAAACGAACAAAAGCATAGAGCAAGGGGCAACAAGAAGCCATCAAAGCCTTTTTATTTTACTTTTACGTTGACGACACGCACCGAAAACGGTTGCTGTAATGATATACACTACACATGAATATAAACAAGTACCTTCAGCACAAGTTGGCAGCTTCTGTTTTTTTTTTTTTTTTTCTTGCGATTTGCTGTATTTGACAATAATCTACTCTGCAGGCCTTCCCATGCCGCAAGAGTCCGTAACACTATAATATAATATCCTTCCGTTCCTTGCTACCGATAACAAAATGCAAAAAAACAGCGTTTTTCGTCCCGCTCTATACATGGACGACCAAAAATAACAGTATTCGCACACACAAAGCTCCGAAATCAGATAAAAATAAAAAGCAGAAAACATCTCAGTCTCTCAACTTGACATGTTTATATCAGTCCCTGCTACCCTCTCTTCCAACGCTTCAGTACTTCTCGTCCCCTCTTGTCGTGACGGTCATTAGAAAAACGCACGCGAAAAAAACAAACGAAAACGACAGAATAATGTTTGTAGTTAAGAGGACACAAAGTCACCGGCAAGCCAAATATGTGACGTCCCGCACCACGCTGCAGCCCGCGAGCACCCTTATGTGTACCTTCTCTTTTATAGTCGTGAATCTGAGAATGCCATGCTCGCTTACAGTCTCTTGCCGGGGACCAGGATGAAGAGCACGCAGAGGGCGGCATCAACAAGGATCGTGACGAGAATGACGACGAGAGCGCGCTTCATCAGCAGGGTGCGGACGTAGGGCTCGCGGATGCGGGAAAAGTTAAAAGGAGTATACTCGCTGAAGCCGAGGAGCGCCATGACGGGGTCCAGGGAGTACTGGTACGACGCAAGGAAGTAGACACCGACAGTGAATGGCAGAATGAGCTGTAGACATGTTAGCAAATGATGTTCTTCCTGCTGCTTGTGTGAGAGGTTGTGTCTTACCCAACATCTCGTGGTGCGGCTCTTGTTGAGGAAGATGAGGACAAAGGCGGCCCAAAAGGCACCAAACATGGCGAGCAGGCCCAGCGTCAGGCGCAGGACGAGCGTGGGCGGGATCAGGTTACCCAGGGCCTTCATGCGTAGGAAGCCGGGGAAGGCATCGCGCTCCATGGCCTGGAAGACGTAGTCCTTGGCCGTGTCAAACACCTCCGGGTCGTCGCGGCCGTGCTCCTCAATCGCGCTGATGACGTCCTGCGTGATGGAACCCGGCAGGATGATCTCGCGCTCCGCCCCGGGCAGCAGGAACGTATACAGGATCTTCTCCGCCGACGCCCGGATGTCCTGGCGCGCGACGGTGTGCGCGGGCGACGCCGAGTCGGTCACGTCGCGGCCGCTGCTGTAGTTGGGGCTCGGGCGTCCGCCGCCGGGCGTGTTGCTCTGGGGCGAGTCCCGCGCCTCGGCCTGCTCCTCGCGGAGGAACGCCGACATCTGGGCGTCCTGGTCGCGCTCCTTCTCGTTGGCGTACATGGAGGGGCCGGCCACGCGGGGCTCCAGGTCGCCCATGTGGTCGAGGATGGTGGAGGAGCGTTTGGAGCCGGCGCCGGTGCCGCTGCGCTCCATCTCGGGGGTGGCGACCAGGACGGAGCGGCGGAGCTCGCGGACGTAGTGGCGGCATAGCGACATGTGCTGGGCGACGTCGAGCCTAAACGGATTCGCGCGTTAGTTTCACAGGTTGAACGGACAGAAAGCTGCCTCCCTCCCTCCACCCGAGAAATGTGCCTACCAGAAGTCGAGGTAGTCCACCGAGCGCTGCTGGTCACGCATATAAATGTAGAAAGAAAACAGGTCCACCGGCGGCAGCGTCCTCCTGCTCAGAACCTCGAAGAGCGTCGGCAATCGGTTGCGAGTGAGGTCTGGCTGCGCGGCCGGCGCGCCGATGCTTGAGCGGGCGGCCATTGTGGTGCGTGGATGTGGGTGAATTGAACGAAAAGCGAGATCGATGCGTCGATTACTGTCGTAGATTAAATGTCCTCGTCGGTCGAGGAGAATCCTGGAGCGGGTTTCCGCCTCGCTGTGTTGATTCCGTCGAACGTGGGTGGGAAAAGAAAAAATAGGCGTTTCACACAAAAGGCTCGTTCCCCTTGAATCTGCAGATGGTCGTCGTTCGCGGCGAGACACGCGCCTGTGTGGCTGGCAAGGGGGATGAATTACTGACAATGCGCCTGGATGTTGCAGAAAGGAAATACGAAAGAGAAAGAGACTTTGATGCAGCGGGCGCCTTTGTCTCTGGCAGCTGCGTTTTCCCTGGGGGCGAGGCCTCTTTGAATTCCGCCGTCACACCCAAAAGGACACAAGCTTTTTGGAATGCACTGGGGTTGGACGGCAGCTGGCTGGCTGGGAGGCTGGCGTTGGGCTTTGGGCTAACTACAGTGCCTGGCAGGTAGGTAGCGCTGGCAGAGCTGCTGGGCTGCTAATAACAAGGGCGATTGGCATCGAGCCACTGGGGCGGGACAGCTTAGTTTGGGGGACCCATCTGACGATGCTCGCCAGGTCTCAGACCTTTCCCCCCCCAAATCCTGACAGCCAAAACTAGACTAGACCAAAAGAGTTGGTGCTGAGAGAGGTGCGTACCCACTCACGTGATTCTCTTCGCAGTCGCACACCTGCCCCAGCCCTGATTGGCTCGCTACCTCCCCACCCACCAGTTTTCCCAAGCCTGCCCTACGCACAAAGATTTTGCGGAATTTGCGAATCCGAACAACCCTCGACATCCTTCAACCGACCAGATCTTTTGAAGCAGACGATTTATAGGTACGCCCGCCAGAACAGAAGCAATCCCCGAAAGCATTTCCTTTCCTTCGAATACAACACTCAGTTTTTTTTATTCCTTCTCGCGATTGGGATAGAAAAAAATCCTCCAACACATACCGAAGCGTTATATCGTTCCTGTCCACAACCAGGTAACTGACCTCGAATTTTCGTTTTCCACAGAGATGTCGTCCAAGAAGCCCACCGGAAAGGCCCAGCGCTCCGCCATTGCGGACGTTGTTGCCCGCGAGTACACCATCCACATGCACAAGAGAGTATGTCGTCCCCGAGAAGTCGAATTTGCGAATATATCCTCGAAAGCGAACGCCCAGCTCGCGCGGCCGCAATATAACACGACGCAAGGAATGAAAAAGACTAACGGTTATTCTCCCTTTAGCTACATGGTGTCACCTTCAAGAAGCGTGCTCCCCGTGCCGTCAAGGAGATCAAGGACTTCGCTGTCAAGGCCATGGTACGAACACACACATCTGCCCCCCAACTCCCGCACACGACTACGAAGAAACCAACTTTTTCACCGAACGCAAAAAGACGACGACATTGGCTATTTGGTCGAGGGAACATTGGAACCGGGCAACATAATGCTAACCAAGGATTCTTCTTTCACAGGGTACCACCGATGTCCGCCTGGACCCCGCCCTGAACAAGAAGATCTGGGAGAACGGTGTCAAGGGCGTCGCCTACAGACTGCGCATCCGCATCTCGCGCCGACGTAACGACGAGGAGGGCGCCAAGGAGAAGCTGTACAGCTACGTCCAGGCTGTCAACGTCAAGAACCCCAAGGGCCTTCACACGGTCGTTGTCGAGGAGGAGTAAATTGGTGGTCTCTCGAGGGAATTAGATGACACACACCAAAAAAACGAAATGTTAAAAAACGCTATTTGAAAGAAATGGACAAAAAAAGAAATAAAATCGTTTTCTCTTCGGAAGTGTGGGAGAAATGGTTCTTGTTTTTTTCGGTTGGGCATGGCATTCTGGAGTTGCAACCGGCTTTGTAGCTTTTCACGCTGATACAAAATAACAGATGAATTGTGAAATCCAAAAACTTATACAAGACATTTGTTTTGGGAGGCGAGGTCGGGTTGGTTATTCTCCTTTGTATGGTGTTTTTGGCTTTTACGAGGTTGATGCTGGAGCAGATACAAAAGAAAACCACTACTTTTATGAACATTTTTGACGCCAATGCCAGTTCTGATCTCTTCATTCTCTTTCACTCTTTGGCCATAGCACATGCGATTTCAAAGAACATCCCTTGTCATTCTTTGGCTTTGAAGACCTTGTACATCTTGATCTGTTCATTCACTCAACCCTGCATCACTCTTTCAAAACGCTGACATCAATCCAAGTCTAGTCAATTCGTCATATTGTCTTGCTGGCAAGCCAGGTCAACTTGTCGTTTCTAAAGCTAAAGAGCGTTTATGGGGTGTATGCTCTGCTTTCATGTTCTGGCTGGAGGGTATATCTTGCTCGTCATCCCCACGGTCAGCTACCCATGAAGAATAGAACACCCAGCCCGAGGCGGCGGCAGAAATGCTAATGCAATCCAATAATCATGGTGCGTAATTCCAAGTAACAAAGACCCAAAGACTCCTGGTGTTCTCCCATATAAACAAATGCGGCCTGTCAAACAAATAATACAGCAACTCGTCTACTCGTCTTCGATATCGCGGTGTCTGGCCAGGACCTTGCGCTTGAACTCTTCGGCGTCGCTGTCCCACAGTTCGGCGGCCTCGCCATTGAGCGGAGAGGAGCTGGATTGGTTAGTATGGTGAATATTACAGACATGTAGGGACCTCATTGAATACTTACTTGTTGGGCTCGCCGAGAAGACTTTGCAGGCTGAGCAGGACAGTCTGGATATTGTATGCGGCAGTCCACTTGTCCTTGAGAATATCGAGGCAGATACGGCCGGAGAAGTCGACGTTGGGGTGGTAGATGGGCGTCTTGAAGAGCACCGTGGGAGGGGCGTAAGGGTAGTTGGAGGGGAAAGCGAAGCTGAGCTTCATGGTGAGACCGGCGTAGGGTGTAGCGTCGGGGCCCTCAATGGTGGCGGTCCAAGAGAGCAGGTTGCCGTCGGCCGAGGGGAAGGCAGAGACGCCGGGGGCAGGCGAGGTCATGAGCTGCATGAGCTCGGTTTGCAAGCTGGAAGATGTCAGTACAAATGGAGCTGATGCATTGGACCCTTGTCTCGCTCTGGCGTCTACTGCGAAGCAAACGAGCACATGCAAGCCACTTACCGCTTGGTGACGCTCTGTGAGTCGGGGCCCTTGCGAGAGGCATTGAGCTTAGCAGCCTGGACGCTGCCGGGGGCGGAGTTTTGGTTGTCCTCCATGGTGTAGTCCATTGATGTCGAAAGGCAATTTGTTCGATGCGGGAGGCGGAAGAGGCGGATGGAGAGCGAGGATGAAGGACAATGCAATCGGTGTGGCTTTTGACAGAAGAGAAATCCGAACCGAGGCTCCGATTTTGAGATGAGACGATGGGAAAATTGTCCGGAGTAGGCGAATCCGCAGACGAAAGGAGTCGTGGATGAGGAATGCTAGGCCGTAGAGGAAGAGAGGAGCGGGAGAGTTTATACGAGGCAACGACTGCGGCGGTTTCGGAAGTCGCTTGTGGCTTGAAGACGGGAAGGGCGATGAGATTAAAGAGTAAAAATAGAATCCTAGCCAATGGACTCTACGGAATGCAGCAAAGACTGAAGCGAAGTCAGCAACGAAAGAAGAAAAAAGTGTGGCCTGGCGTGACAAGAGAAGAATTGGTAGGAGGGAGAAGATGGTTGCTGGAAGCGGACGTCGAGACATGCCAGTTGAAAGCGAGGCGGTGGAGCCCTTGCGCGATGCAGTGGCTGGTGGCTGGCGGCTGGCGGGCGGGCAGTGTGTTGCTTTGTTACGGGGGGGCTGTTTGCCCAGCAACGGGGTGGGCAAAGCGGGCACGGTGCGCCACAGGGAGGGTGGCTGGTGCAAGTTACAGCACACCTAGCCCATAGTACTCCGTACAGGGGACTTCTACAGGGCACTCTTACAGGGCACCTTGCAGCGTGCTGGGACAACCACAGCCTACCGTTTTCGCACTAAGCGACCCCCGTCCGGCCTCTGTTTTTGTCTCCCAGCGACCGCCCACCACAACCAACCAGGCCAACCGTCGCCACGCTCTTCTGAAAACAGCTTTACGCGGTGGGACGCGACTGGACGCGACTGGACGCGACCGCTCACGGAAACAATTGTACGGGCCACGCCACCAGCCAGCAGGAGACACACATAGGCACGCACACGACACAAACGCACGCACGCACGCAATGCGTACACGTTAGCCAATCTATCTGCCATTATCTGTTTTGCTTTTCTTTGGACAACGTCAGGCACTTTATACGGTCCGAAAGAACACATCCCTTTCCGGGATCGTCATCCCACACCATGGTGAGTGGAAACGGATGCCTGCTTTTGAATCGCGTTTGCCCTTGACCGTTGGACACTTTTGGTGCTACCCGTGATGCCAACAGGGATGGATCTTATTATGGAAACAATTTTGTATAATTTAATGTTTTCTTCGCAATCGCAAATACCGTGTATCTGAGCCAGGCTAACAATATTTACAGTCGCAATTAGATCCTTTACCCAGAGACTTGCCCTTTCGCATCGTCTCCAAGACGGTAGGCCGTGGTGCCTATGCCTCGTACGTTCTTACAGACAACCTTCCATAAACAAGACCAACAGCTCACCGACCGACGCCCCTACAGCATCAAAAAAGCTATCCCGCTAGACTCGCAAACCCCCGTCTTCGCTGTCAAGCTCATTCACAAGGGCTACGCCGTCAAACATGGCCGCATATCCGCCAAGCAGCTCGCCATGGAGGTCTCCCTCCACTCCCATATCGGTCAGCACCCCAACGTAATCGAGTGGTTCGCCTCGGGCGAGGACACCGTCTGGCGCTGGATCGCCATGGAGTACGCCGAGGGCGGTGACCTCTTCGACAAGATCGAGGCCGACGTTGGCGTTCGCCAGGACATTGCCCAGGTGTATTTCCTGCAGCTCGTCAGCGGTGTCAGCTTCATGCACTCCAAGGGCGTCGCCCATCGCGATCTCAAGCCGGAAAATGTCTTGCTCTCCCAGGACGGCAACCTCAAGCTCGCTGACTTTGGCATGGCCACCATGTTCGAGTACAAGGGCCAGCGCAAGCTAAGCTCTACCCTCTGCGGCAGCCCGCCTTATATTGCTCCCGAGATACTCGCGTGTGGTCGCCCCGACAAGAAGTCTCCGACTGGAGGCAAGTACTCCCCTGACCTGGTCGACGTCTGGTCTTGTGGTGTGGTGCTATTTGTCCTGCTCGTGGGCAACACACCCTGGGACGAGCCCTCGTCGAGCAGCTGGGAGTTTGGAGAATACGTGAGAACAGGCGGGCACAGTACGGACGCATTATGGGAGCGAGTGCCTCCAGAGGCATTATCATTACTACGGGGTATGATGAGTGTAGATACAGAGAAGCGTTTCAGCTTCGCCAAGGTCCGTCAGCACCCTTGGTACACGCGGCACAACCCGCTCCTGACCTCGGACGGCCGCATCGCCGACCCCATCAACCTCGCCACGCAAATGCTCGAGAGCCTCCGCATCGATTTTACTAAGCAGCCTAGCGCCTCCCAGGGCCAGTCTTCGTCGATACCGGACGATATGGATGTCGACTCGGGCATGAATGCCGGTCGTTTCGCGGCCACCCAGCCCGATGTCCCCATCGTCGACACAGACTGGGACTTTGAGCGGCCGGCTCTCCGATCCATGGCAGCACCTTCGGCCTCGCTGCCGCCCCGCACCGCTGAGAGCGGACGTCGGCAGATGCTCGAGACGCTTGCCGACGAGCCCTCCATGTCGCAGTTCTCCCAGGCCCCGGGTCCCTCTATGACGCTGACCCAGCAGGCCCGGCAGTTCCGCGACATTTGCCCGCCCGAGTCGCTCACGCGCTTCTTCTCGCACGTGCCGCCCGCGCATCTCGTGCAGATGCTCAGCGACGCCCTGCACCAGCTCAACGTCCCGCTCGCGCCCGTCAAGCCGAACCTGTATTCCAACTCGGTTGCGACGATCAAGGTGCGTGCCATCGACGGCCGCCAGCAGAGCTTGCACGGTGAAATTCAGGTCGACCGCCAGGCCTTGCCAGACGGCAGCGAGGTGCTCGACGTGCGCTTCACCAAGGTCAAAGGTGACCCGCTCGAGTGGCGCCGCTTCTTCAAGAAGATTGTCGTGCTGTGCAAGGACGGTGTATATGTGCCAGATGCTTAGACGGCGGTCCGGCGGTCCATGGCTGACAGTGTCAGGGAATCCAGAATAGAAGAGGGGGACGAAGGTGGGAAGTTCGAGACAATATCATCAATGTACTGGGTAGACAAAGAAGTTGTAGCATAGCGACCAAAAGCATCCTTGGGTTAATGAAAAACATTTATGCATTACCATGATTATAGTTGAAGAATGGGAACCGTTCATTTGCCGCGTCATTCTTCATTCGTGCAGGGCGGAGAGCAGGGGATTGTTCAGTTCCAGCTGAGCAGCCAGATCCAGCATCTCACCCGGCGAGATACCGATCATGGTATCGGTCTGGAACAGGTCCCAGCCGGGCTCGTCAGCTGCGACACTCGGCGTCAGCGGCGTGCTGAGGCTGTCGTTGTGCGCCGGGCCCTGGTCCGACATGGCCTGGTCCTCGCCGGCCCCGCCGCCGTTGCTGCTCCCGCCAGCGGGCGCAGGCGGCGTAAAGGCGTTCATGAAGCGCTCGAGCTGGGCGAGCTCCATCTTGCGAACGGGCGCGACGATGCTGCCTTTGGAGATCATCTTGTCGAGCACGCTCTTCATGTTCTCCTCCCAGTTGTCGTCGGGCACGAGGAACGGGCAGATGGTGCGGACCAGATACAGCACAAAGGAGGAGGAGTAGGCGTCCTCGAGCTGAAAGGGCAGAAAGGCCTCGAGCAGGTCCTCGTCGCCTATGACGCGCAGGATGCGCAGCACCGTCTGCGCCGAGTTGACGCACGACTGCAGCAGCGAGGCGACGGGCGTGGACAGCATGACGGGCCCCGCGACGACCGAGTTGGTGCGCTTGATGTGCATGTGCAGCGCGCACATGACGACGGGCCGCGTGGTGAGCACGACGCAGTGGTGGTAGGAGAGCAGCAGGCGGACGGCCATGCGCGAGGCCTTGCTGATGGAGCCCTGGAAGTGCGACTCGAGCAGCGCGTGCACGTCGCGGGAGATCTGGGCGAGGTCGCGCAGCACCGTCTGCGTGTCGGTGACGAGGGAGCCGTCGAAGCGGCGGCCGACGCCGTAGATGGCGTTGAGGATCTGCGAGACGAGGCGCGCGAGGCGGACGTGCAGCGCCATGTTGCGCGCGTCGAAGCAGTCGTTGAGGTCCGAGGGCGCGCGCGCCGTGATGTCCTCGTCGCGGATGGAGCTGGGCGCGCCCATGAGCGAGCCGAACTCGCGCTCGAGCTTGTACACGACCCAGAAGATGAGGTTGCAGCGGCGCGAGTGCTGCTCGCCCACCACCTCGACGGGCATGTGGCGGTGCCAGCCCTCGATGATGCAGATGCGCATGGCGTGGCAAATGTGCTGCAGCGCGCCGACGCGCATGTCGATGGACTGGAGGTAGACGGCGCCGAGGACGAGCGCCTGCACGGCGGTGATGGAGTCGGGCGCGAGGCCGGCCAAGTCGGGCATGAGGGCCATGGCGCGCGCCGCGTACTGGTGGCCGGTCGGGCCCTCGGCGCTGCTCTGGTTGGTGATGAAGACCTTGCCGTAGGCGAGGATGAGGAGGTACTGCGCGTACCAGTGCCGCGAGGAGGCGGCCTTGCCGGACTGGTCCTCGTAGAGCTCGTGGAGGTTGCGCAGCCAGTCCTGCTCGTCGATGACGTAGAAGATGGAGCCGAGGTAGAACTTGGCGACGTTGAAGAGGAGGAGCGCGTAGTCGAGGGGCGGGAGGTTGGACACGTCGGGCGTCTCGTCGCAGCTGACGTAGCTCCAGTGCAGCTTGTGCCCGCCATCGAAGTGGCCCGGGTCGGCGACGTAGCCCTGCTCGGGGAGGTGTTGGCCGAGGAGGGTGAGGACTCGACGGCAGAAGGACCATGATGAGGAGGGGCCCATGTACCCTGAGATGTATTAGTATGTGATGAGTTGAGAGTGACATGGTGCGGAGAGTGGCATCATGCAACTTGGAGCTTGGATAGATGCTTACAGAATCGGCCCTTCATCTTGGTGAATGTGTAGTCATTATCTGCGAGGGGGTTTTGCAGGAATGACGGCTCAATGCTATTATTCTCATCAACACTGCTGCTGCCATGGCTGCTGTGATATGACATGCGTCCAGTGTCTGGCGCGAGTGATGGGGTCGGACCTGCACACGAATGTTAGTATATATCAAAACACCATATGGTCTCAACACCAACCAGTACTATCGTGACCATAATTGTTATCACTGTGATGGGTGGCCACATCTCGGGGATGTAGGCCGAACGCCGCCCGGGACGACGGCGTGCTCGGGCTGGGCTGTGTCAGGAGGGCATCGACGTCCACCCGGCGCGGGGCGGCGACGGGATCGAGACCGCGATCCTCATGGGACTTGCGGCCCTCGAGCTCACGGAGATATCTTTGCGGGACGGCCGTTAGCATTCGGCGGTTCGGGTCCGGATGGTTGGTAATTCCCAGGTTAACCCCGGGCGCGGCCATGCCGGCAGCGACGGCGGCGGCGACGACCGCGGGGTCCGTGATGATGTCGTCCATGCAACGACGACGACCGGACTCGGGGTGGAGGCAGGGGTATGGGATTGTGTTTGGGCTTTGTATATCCGTCTTACCTCTCGGATATTGATATCCGTTTGGACTCGGCCATGAAATAGCACCTCTCATTTTGTCTTGAGCAGCGGGAACAGGGCTGCTCCCCGCTACACTTTACTTTCATAGCCCTACATCGTTCACACCTAAAAAAATGAAAAAAGGAAAAATTTACCCGGTCAGCATGATTTGGAAAAAAAATCTCGGCACGCCTACGCGACCGGGAAGCAGTCGGAAAACGGCGTCGGAATCGTCACCCACGCTTTCGAGACTTTGGGAACTGTCCTCTTTGTCACCCTGGAAGGCGACGGACCATCCATGCTTTGGTCTTGAACTTGTCGGTCTGCGAGGCCGGGACGAGACAGCCCTGGGCGAGTTTAAAGAAAGGTCGATACTTTCGGACAGCGTGTTCCGGGTTCGAGAATCCCACCTGTAGAACAAGGGCAAAAAAGGAATGCAAGGAAAAACAACTGGAGAATGAGCGCGAGAGTGTTACGTACCAAAAGCCACTGAAGCTAGTCAGTTCCAGGAGCCTTTGGAGCCGAAGCGAGCCGGACAAGGTTTCGCGCGCCGCAGAGTCAAGGGAAGGGGGATTGCTTCAGGCCCCCACATGGACAAGCTTTTACATGGCTGCGACTAGAGATCTGCCGGCGCGATGGCCTTTCGGTGCGTCCAGTTGTTGATTTCTGTCGATATTTGGTTATGAGATCCTTCAGAATGTAGTTGTCGAGTCGTCTGTCGGCTGTCGGTCGTACCAGTTGTCGTGGGACTTGTAGACAACCGTTGCGCCCTCGGAGACCACGGCACAGACATCGAGATTAATTATCCGGCTCTCGTTCAACTCGTTCAACCGACCACTGTCTGAAGGCGCCCGCAACTGTTTTTTTTCTAATGTGGAGTGGCCGGCGTCGGAACTCTGTGGTTGCGTCGGCTGGCTCTTCCGACACCCTCCCAACTCAAGGACGCAAGCATGACACTCTTATGAGTAATTAGATCGGCTACAAAAGGTACACGAAAGAACTGGATATCGGCAGTCATCGTGATCAGGCGTGACGAATTTTTCCAGTATTTTTTTACTAGAGCGAACAGAGGGGTCGCGATAGACGATGAATTACAGCCTGACATCGGCACTTCGTCTCGTCTCCCTGGCGAGGTTCGTTGGGCTACATTGCCATCACTCTTTCTTTGTTGTCTCTTACAAGGGATTGGCTGCACTGCCACGTACCACACACATGCACTTACACAGATCATCTCTAACTATAGACCATTGCCACCACGGATATCATGGAAGCCCTGTAGAATGAGCTCGTCGGCCGCGGCCGCAGAAGAGCAGGTAAAACAAGCAGAGGCCAGCTACAAGATCGTCGACCGCGCCGCCGACTTTGCAGAGAAGCAGGCACGCCGGCCAGACTTTGACCATTCCAGCCAGCCCATCCCCGTGACCAAACAGCCCAACCCAGCCTGGGCCTACGGTGGCGGCGCCAAAGGATTCGATGCATCACTGAAGCACCGCGAGGTCGATCCCTATGCCGACGGCCGGCCCATGGTCAGCAATTACAAGCTGCTGGTGGCCGGAATCGCTCCCCGCCCCATCGGCTTCATCAGCACCGTCTCGGCAGACGGCACGTCCAAGAACCTCGCGCCCTTCAGCTACTTCCAGGTCGTCGACCACGACCCGCCCACCTTTGTCGTCGGCTTCTCCTCGCGCCCCGGCAGGGAGAAGGACACGTACCGCAACCTCCTCGACACCGGGGAGTGCGTCATCAACACCGTCTCCGAGAACATGATGGAAGCCGTCAGCGCGACTTCGCTCGACCCCCCGCACGGCGTGTCGGAGTGGGAAATCGCGGGCCTGCACGGGGCGCCCTCGTCCACGGTGCGTCCCGCCCGCGTGCAGGAGTCTGTGCTGTCCGTCGAGGGCAGGGTCGTGGACAGCACGGAGCTGGGGGGTGCCGAGCACAGGCGTCCCGGGATGAGCGCAGCCGGCGTGGTGCTGATCCAGGCCACGAGGTTCTGGGTGCGGGAGGACGCCACGAACGAGGACGCGAGCGATGTCGCTCTGGACAAGCTGCGGCCGGTAGCGCAGCTGGGCGGCATGTCGTACGGGCGCATCACCTCCACGTTTGAGTTGCCCAGGAGACGATGGGCAGATGAAAAGGAAAAGTTGACGATGCTGGCTGGTGTCGAGTCGGACAAATCATGATCTGAAAAGTCACCGTGTACCTGTGTAATTATATTGTAACTACTGTACAGCAGCGGATATAACCATAAATATGAATGCCGTAAGATATCGCCACTCATGAGAAGCTGTGGTTGATGGCCCTTTGTGAATGCAATTTGATAATCTTATTCAGGCGTGCTCAAGATATCCTGATAGGTTCAATACATCAAGTGTTACTGCGTCCGTTTGAGATTGTTTGCACTCCAGTCATCTTGCCGATTTATCCATGTTTGCCCGGAACTATGTGTCATTAATCGCAGAGTCCGAATAATGTGCACTTGAAGCAATTATTATGGATCACGCGCACACAAAATTGTATTATAATTTTCTTAATTTTTATTTATTCTAATTTTTGTCTAGATATTGAAGACATTATCTGGTATCCGGCCCAATGCTCGCTGATAAATCATTCATAAAAAGGCAAACGCTATCCCTTTGTTATCCAATAGGGTCGTGAAAATCGTGTCAACTCATTTTTAGTTGGAAGTCAGTCTGTGCCACACCTCCTTTCGCAGAGCGGCGGCCATGTGCTTGGTTCGCTCGACGGCGCCGCGGTTCTCAATCGCGCGACGGTGCAGATAGCCCATGCACTCGCCGATGGAACCCCAGGTCAGGCACTTGTAGGGCTTGGGGGCGATGCTGTTGGCGGCGGCCTGGTCGGCGCGGGTGGTCTCGTAGTTCATGATGAGCTCGCAGCTGAGCTCGTCGGCCATGCCGGCGACCTGGGCGCACTCGAGCTTGCAGGTGGGCAGGCCGTTGCTGATGCGGCTGCGGTGCGACTCGGTGGCCACGGCGGTGCTCTTGGCGTTGTGCGTAGCGAGCATCAGGTTGGCCTTGGGGAAGACGGCGTCGCCGGGGACAGAAGCGGGCAGGCGCTGGCTGATGAGCTTGTCGGCGATGTCGTTGTAGGAGGCGTCGGTGTCCTCCTTGGTGTCGTGGATGAGACCGCGCTCCTCATGGTCGATGTAGGCGCCGCGGACGAGCTTGACACCCAGCTTCCAGCCCTCCGTGGCAGCGGTGGCGATGTGGCGGTCGGCAACATCGCGAGCGCCCTTGAGGTAAGCCTGGATAGTGTTGTAGACGAGAGCCTGGCCGTCGGCGTTCCAGCGGCGCATGAGCTCGATAGCCCAGTTGTCGATACCGTGCTGCACAGACTGCTGCTCGGCGTCGAACCAGAGACGGGAACCCTGCTTCTTGGCCTCGGCGCACAGCTCAGTGAGAGCGTCGTCGACAACCTTGGGCATAGGAGCGCGGGCCTGCAGAGCGTCGACAGCGATGGGGCCAGCACCGGTGATCTTCATGGCGAGGACATCGCCGGGCTGGAGCATGCGGAGAGAGGCAAGGGAGTTCTCGCGCCACGACTCAACGAGGTCGTAGTGTGCCTGGCTGTAGTCGGAGGCGTTGGCGGTGGCAGCGCGCTCCTCCTCAGAGAGGACAATCTCCTTGGCGAAAGTGAGGATGATACCCTGGTAGCCGAGGGACTTGAAGGCGTTGAGAGAGTTGGTGACTTCGGCCTTGTTGGTGCCAGCACAGAACTGGTTGTAGACGGTGCTACGGACCAGCTTGCGAAGGAGCGGGTTGGCCTCGGGGTCCATAAGAGCCATCTTGGGGTGCGTGATGAGGCCCAGCGCGGCAATGGAGGGCTTTAGTAGCGTAGGCGAGCACATGAGGGTGGTGAGCGCGGCGGAGCGGAGGAGTGTGAGCCACGGAAGGCGAGAGAGAGCAGTGCGGGAGGGAGCAGCTGGGATAGAGGCACCGGCAGGCACGGGAGTGGCGGCGGTGGTGGCATCAGTGAGATGCCGTACGCTATCGTGCCATCTGACTCCGGAGTATCTGTATAGAGGCTTGGTAGCCTGCTTCCGCAAAATGCTGGTAGCAGGCGAGAGCGCCGACATGATGGTGTTGGTGGTGTGTGGCGTATATGTGTGTTATTGGTGTAAGACGAGAGAAGGTAGCTTCTCAACTAAGAGCCAAAAGCTAGCAATCTTTATGTAGAATGAAAGAACTGCTACAATGACACAATGATATAATCGATTTCTCTTAAAGAAGGAATGAATCAGAAACATGGGATTTGGGAGGGAGGGGAGGGCAGTTCAAATAGCCATTTAGAAACTCTGTTTTTCGCCTTGTGTCGGGGCCCGTTGTCGCCAGGTTCGTGAACCACAAGTAGCGTCGGAGGCACCCTCCGGGCCCGATATCGCCTGGGTAAGCACACACTCCCTCTACCCAGGAGACACGCCCCCGTCTCGTGGTTGGCCTTCCGCAGCCACCGTTCTTCCTAATCTGGGCATCAAGCCAAGCTATCGTGCAGCAGGTGGTTGCAGCCGGGAGAGAAACAAGTGGAGCGATGGGGTAAGAGGAATCAGAGTTGCCTTTTGCCTGTGTCCATCGCCTTGCCCATGCCGCTCGGCCCCAGCTTGCTTATGCCGTGTGTGTCTTGTCTCTATCTCTCCCGTGCGCGGCGACCAATGGCACGCGCGAGACCGTCTGTTCTGGCACGGGCGGTCGCTCTATCTGCGTTATCATTATGTATCAGGTCACAGCTCTGATAACCATCTGCGTCTATCTCATTTATCTATCTTTCCCGTCTTGGTTTGCATTTTCCAGATGATAGGAACCTACATTGCATCCGAGTTGATAGCAGCCCTCCGTAGTCCGCGTCAGCTCATGCAATTATTCCAAGACACTACACACCCACGACGCCCTGATAGCAACACCAAGGTTGGGTGTGGCAATGCCAATCACCAAAACCTACATTCTGCTTTCCCTACTGACAGAAAACCTGCATCAGCGAAACAAGGTTTATCAGGGTCCTGCGGGCGGCCAGCTTCGGGAAGGCAGGATTAGCTCCTTACAACCCCCAGATTTTCCCTCCAAGTTGCGGATCCAATCCATCATCGTGACCTGTCCGAATGCGTCGATGGGGTGTAGCATTTTGCCAGTAACACGCGGCGCCCGCACCATGCGCCCTCCGGCTGGTCGGCGCCGCCACTCGCCTCCACAAATTCCATGCCCGGCTGAGTCCTCCGACGCCTTTGTTTTGGATCGAATGGGGTAATACTTTGCTAAACAAGTTGGCACGCACCGAGAATCGGGCGAGGATACGTCAGAAACCAATGATGCTTCTTGTGGCTGTGGCATCATGGATTCGCTCGCCCTGCCTGGAGAACATTGTGACGACCCCTACCCGATTTTGACGGCGCATCCTTGATCGAGTGCCCAGGAGCTTCTTTTTTCTTTATTACCGGACCTTGCCCTCCGGACCGTTGAGCAACCTGTATCGCGGTATTACGCCATGGTGATGGGGAGGCACCACGGGGAGGGCAAGCTTTACGTCCAGCCAGCCTCATGGATAGTTCCGATCGGCAGTTGCAGGACACACTTCTTTCGATCACCAGGCAAGACTAGGACATGCCTTGGGCAGGTAATCTTGGTGACGCAATATTCTTAACGTCTCGCGGTGACTTAGAATTCAAGATGTGGTGGTACACAGCGTATCGGACCAACCAACGTCATTCTTCGCGATTTGCCCCTGCCATCACAGTTGGTCATTTCACCATGTGTCAGTTTAAAAGGGGTAAACGTGCAAGCCATAATGACATTGGCGGTGCATGCCGTCAAGAGTGATGCGGCAGCTGCATCTCATCGACTGGGCAATAATGACGATTGTAAAGAATAATAAACATTCAGTTCCGGAATGCCATCCCGTTTCCTATCTACATCGACTTTTTGGCCACCAGTTCCTGCCAAGCATAGGCCGACTACTTCATACCCAGCCACCGCAGCACGCTTCGTACTTCCGGAGCCACACTCACCAACAGGCAGCAAGCTCCTTTCTCCGAATACCACAACAGGCTCGGAGCTCAACGCAACCATCTCCGGAGTTTCAATTACAAATGCCCTGTAGGATTTGAACAAGTATCCAAGGCTGCCCATGGCCAAGCACGACGCAAAACTATCCCACGTGAACCCTGACTGCAGCAGCAGGGTAGCAGCGCAGCCGTGTACGTACCGTCGGACAGCGCGTCCGTTATAAGTCAACGCTACACACCACCGAAAGGTGCTTCGTCCGAAACCGAGTTTCAAACCCAAAAGACGGATGGCCGGAGCCGTGCTGCCGATGGCTCCGGCCCCAACCTTGCCCGCAACGCCAAAATAGTTCTAACATCAAGCTTCCCTGATCGCGGGGAGAGGAAGGGTCTTTCCCCAATCCAACAAAGGCTATTTTATAGTATACAATCTGCGACTTCACATCACATCTCCGTCGTTTCATTCCTGGTGCAAGCTTTCTTCGCATGCCGAACTCGTGAGACTTGTCCTCGTCATCAATTCCGACCGGCGCGCCAGTCACCACCACACTCCATCCTAGTTCTAGGACATTGTCACGATATCACGCTCCGACGAGCGACCTACCCCTCAATTGACCTGACCACCATCTCCGTGCTAAAGTGGCTAGTTCCTCTGTTGTCCGTCGGAAAGCCTTTCCTCTGGCAGCTAGTTAGCAGTGATGCGCTGGGTTCTATGCAGTCATGCATGAGCGCAAAATCCCGGAAACCGACCGGCTTGTCGGCCACTCAACTAGGCGTTTTTGACTTGTTGTGCATCCCGCACGATTTTTGTTGACTTTCCCACGCCAACTGCGGCTCTTTCTACTTGGATTTTTCTGCCTCCTTTATTGCCCTGGGCGGCCTCAGGAGGATCTGCAACGAGATGATTTGCGCCAGGGTGAACGGAGAAAGGGGCGCGTGCAACTGCCCATCAGGACGCGAGCGGCGCACCCCCATCGTCTGCGGCGCTGAAGATGCGCGGAAGAACAATTCCGGATGAGCTTCCTCTTTTCTGTGCTTTTGCATGGTTATTGAGGCCTCGAGGGTTAGGGGAGAATATCCACGTGGCGCCACCGCGCTTTCAGCCCCAAACACTGCAACGCTTCTGGAGAGATGGTGGGAGCGGCAGATGCGTAGTTGCTTCAATTTGGCAGGTTGATTCCATGCCGATGGTATCGGATTTTTGATTACCAATGCGCGGCGCGACCGTTGACACAACCGTTTCTCGCCTTCATACGACGACCCTCTGCTTTGCGCTCATGGCATGTTGCTCTTGACCGGGCATGGAAAGTCTCCGAAAGCTCAAATCTCGGGCCGTGTAATGTGCGGAAGGGCGAATTTCCCTTTATTTAGAAGTGCAAGGTGCTCTTATCCCCGCCAGCCGTTCATCTTGTATCCTTTTGGGGTAGTCGTGGCAGGGGAATCGCCAGGGACCAAACACCGGCCTGCATGCCAACGTCTTGACACCGGCTCAACCGAGACATGGCACCTGTCAAACTCTGCCTGTAATGGATAGAAGCGAGAGGCTGAAGCAAAGCTACTCAGCAGTTCAGCCAGCAAGACTTGGCCCAAGCTCGCCACCGCCGTCTCTCTCTGGTCACAATTAGCCCAATTGGACCCCAAGCCTCGTTCCTGGGTGCAGCCCAATTCAAGCCTCTTCTTCGTCGGTACTACTATCATTATTAGCCCCAAGAATGAAGCTGCTCCGGGAGCCCATCAACCCGCCTGACTAGCTGGGGTGAAAAAAGCGACGCCCCATATGAGCTGAGAGGCCAGGCACAGCACTAACTTGCAGATCGTCGACGGTCTAACGGGAGAGGGAAATGCCCCCCGCCCAAAGATGAGAAATGCAAGCGGCGGCACTGGTCGAGCCAAATTGCTGGCAGGCGCATGCAAACCCGTCGAATATCCTGCAGGCATCTGAAACAAGATGGGGATGCAGACAAAGCTTCTTGGAGCTCAACAGCCTGCACTTTGCGGAGGACACAATGGGAATCTTTTAGTCAATCAGGTTTCGATTTCAAGATGACCGTGGAGAGAGGAGAACAAGCCAAGCCGCCCCGCGACGTTTTCTGTCCTCCTTTTTAGCGGCGCTGCTAACACCCAAAGCCAGTCTAGAAGCATTCTATCCACATGCTAAGATAATGGCTCGCCCTCCTGTTAGCGGATTGGGCAATGCGAGCCCAGACAGGGGGAGGCGGGAAGATGGCTTACGGCGTGTGTCGTGTGCCCATACCATCTCCCATGGCCTGGGGCGGCCAGGCTGCAGTAGCTTCTGCCAGGGGCATGTCAAGCATGGAGTCGTTCGCGGCAGGCGACTTACTCGCGAGCCCAGAGCAGGGGCAAGGCTTGCCCCCAACGAGAACTGTGGCTGAAAGTGAAGAAGGTGAAAAAGGATAGCAAAACGGTGGGAGAATTAGAGATTACTTAGAGCGGCACATCCCCCACTACCCGACGGCAACCTTCTTGTGGCTGTCCAATAACTCTGGGACTCTTTCTTCTTCCCCAGACGCCTCGTTCCTTATTCTGGATTGCTTCTTATCGATGAAGTTTCTGTCTACGTTTACGGGTTCGGAACGGGGTCTGACCAGTACTACGCAATACGATACAACACGCCTCTGTTAACGACTACATGGATCAAGCGGCTTGGTGCGGCTCCGGAGGCAGACGTTCTCTCTTCTTCTACGCGCGAATCAGCGCTCTCATCTTCTGATGGCCGACAACATGTATCACCACCATCACCACCACCACCACCACCACCATCACAACCACACGGTGACGGAGATGCCGGACTCGCCCGTCGAGCTCCGGTGGCGGACGTGCCTTCCCGCCGTCTCCCTCACGTTCGGCATCCTGGCCTCGGGTGTCTTTGCCCTGAGGGTATACGCCACCCGGCTCGTGTCCTCCAAGATACGCGCGGAGGACGTCATCATGGGCATCGCCGTCGTGCTGATGTGGGGGACTGTCGCATCTGTGCTATTAAGTGAGTGCAATCCCAATAACCCTCTGTTGGCGTGCTTGCTAATCTCCGCTCTGCAGAAGCATATAATGGTATTGGTCTTCCTGGATGGGAGATTCCGCGCAACCGAAGACACATACTCAACTTTGTAGGCTTCCTTTCATCTCCCTGGCCAATCACCCGTTCTTACCTCTTCATCCAGGGCTCATTTCTCGTTCCCAAATTCTGGGCCGCCTCGACGGCGTGCTGCAAAGTTTCCATCATCCTCTTCCTCCGCCGCGTCGTCGGCTTCAAGCGCTCCATCAACGCCACCCTCATCATTGTCTCTGTGACCACCGTCACCTGGGCCCTCGGCGTCATCTTCTATACGACCTTTACCTGCAAGCCCGTCTCCTTCTACTGGAACAAGTCCAGCCACGACGGCCACTGCCTGCGCCGGCACCAGTTCAAGATTGGCAACATTGTCATTGCCGTATTCGGCATGGCGACGGATATTGTTCTTCTCGTCATTCCATTGCCGACTCTGTGGAAGTCGCAGATGCGCAAGAGACAAAAAATTGCCATGACTGGCGTTTTGGGCATTGGCTTGTTGTGAGCATTTGTATTGTGCTAGTCTGAAAAATGCCAGCTAACTATATATAGTGTCTGCATATTCAGCTTGCTAAGGGTTGTGCAATTCTTCTATCTCGATTTGGAACACATATCCAGTAAGTAGACTGTGTTTCTTCCTTGGTAGCTCATCTGACGAAAATAGCCTCGAGCGGACTGGAAAGTCTATGGACTGTGCTTGAGAATGAATTCTCCGTAATCTGCGGCTGCGCACCTCAGCTAGCACCGCTGTTCCGCAGTCTGCGGTCATCCAGAGCCAGAGCATCGGGCTACGCTGGCGCGTATGACACGTCGATGCTCGGCAAGCACGCCAAGATGAGCGTCATCCGGACCACGGTTAGCAGAACACCTGGCGGCGAGGTCATGCCCGGGCTGCGGGCGGGGGCGAGGGATGGGAGGAGCTCATCGGAGATTGAGCTCAAGGGCATTGAAGTGCACACGGCCATCAACCAGGAGATTTCGGGCGATGGGCGGCACCACGAATCGGGCCGCTCGTCGACGGCGGTGGATGGGGGAAGTTATACCCGCCTTTAGGCATTTTGCATTTGCATTTTCTGGTGTTTGTAGCGAGCATAGCGAGCCGCTTTGACAGCTGACTTCTTTCCGTATACCATTTTTATCTGAGTTTTTGATTGATGATGCAGAGTTGGCGTAAATGTGATGGTGTATAGTGTGTCATTGATCATTAGTCTGTACGAGGCGGCAATTCCTTATCTTGCTCAATCCATTCGAAGGCTGTACTGTGTCAGTAATTGTACCGTGGCATATATCCGGGAGCTGCTTACTTTGTCGACACATGGGACACTGGCCTCTTGAAGCGTCTTGCTTAATCCACTCCATGATGCAGTGCTGGCTGTTGTTAGCATATCGGCAAGCATTGTATTCTTCTCTCGAGATAGCCCGTACCATGTGAAAGTTGTGCCCGCATTTTCCAGATACTGCGAATGTTAGCTTTGTTTTGGACATAACAACATGGGCTGTGACACGTACGTAGTGTGCAGTCGTCACCTGGATATCTGCAATGAGGACATGTTCCATCGAAATGTACCTGGCAGATACCACAGACATCGTCTTCAGGGATATCCCATCGCCAAGTGGCAACCGTATTCCACTCCTTGATGGTGACCTTCATCTTGTTTGTTGTGGTGCTGCAGGCTATAACCGGAGCATGGAAGGTTCAATGCAACTGCGGGGCAGTACAGAATTGATGCCGATTTATGCAGTGATGAGTCCAGAATCGATATTGAACCCCGTTTGTATGCTCTCTGCAAGCCGTGACACGTCGATATGAACGACGCGATTTGGCGTGTTTTGGCGCTGGCGATGGTGATGGTGGCACGTTGACCTGGCGCTAAAGACCCTCTCACTTTTTAGCGGGCTGAACGGCGCCCCAGGGTCGCTGAGATTGGTGGATTTCTAGCGCCTGGGTCCCCCGAAAGCTACCCATTACAGCGCCTTATCTAAGGTTGGCTCAGGTGCATGACAGGTGTAAGCTACCACCGACAACGGCAGACTTTCAGCAGCCAAAGCTCGCCTCGCCGGCTGGCCCAAGCTCCCCGCATCCCAGCTTGAGTGACGCCAACCTCCCCGCTGGTCGTTCCGGGCTCTGCCGTTATCTGCCACTTCCAACATAATTTCCTACTAGCATCAACGCTGACTTTAACGACTATCTGGCGTATATCAACAGATTTCAACGGCATCGACTTACCCTAGCCGCGAGAATAGCATACATTGCTTAGCGACTGGGCGACATCTACACTCGGCTCACATCCGGCACCGGTCGCTCACCACGAAGCTTTCCGTCACCCATTCGTCCGGCTACTGGGCTTGAACGGCATCATCCGCCTCTGGCCATGGCATTCGTCGCCGTTGGACGGTCGGCCCGCACAGTCACGGCCGGATTGCCTCGGTCGGCCCTGTTCGCCGGCATGGCCGCCGGCCGCCGCAGCTTCACCTCGTACCTCGTCACGCCCAAGGAGCTCAACGAGGCCCTCAAGAAGAACCCGCCCTCCCCCATCAGCCCAGACCCGCGCGTCATTCCCCTATGCGCCTCATGGTTCCTCCCCAATGACGGCCGTACGGGCATCCAGGTGTTCCGCGAGCAGCGCATACCCAAGGCGCGCTTCTTCGACATTGACAAGGCCATCGACAAGCGCAGCCCCTACCCGCACATGCTGCCCGGCCCCAAGGGATTCGCCGGCGCCATGAGCGAGCTGGGCATCCGCAAGGAGGACATCGTGGTCGTCTACGACACCAAGGAGCTGGGCATCTTTTCCGCGCCCCGCGTTGGCTGGACACTCAAGATTTTTGGCCACGAAAACGTGCACATCCTCAACAACTTCAAGCTGTGGGTGGACGAGGGGTATCCTACCGAGTCGGGCGAGCTGTACAGCGTCGAGTGTTGCCCCTACCCGATCCCCGAGCTGGACGAGTCCCGCGTCGCCAGCTTCGAGCACACAAAGGAGGTGGCGTCCGACTACAACAAGGAGGGCGCCGAGGGCGTACAGATCCTGGATGCACGGCCAAACGGCCGTTTCACGGGCCAGGCGCCGGAGCCGCGCGAAGGCCTATCGTCTGGACACATGCCCGGATCCATCAGCCTGCCATTCAGTGAGCTGCTGGACCCCGAGACCAAGGCGTACCCTTCGCCCGAGAAGCTCAAGAGCATCCTCGCCGACAAGGGCGTCAACCCCAACAAGCCCATCATCTCGAGCTGCGGAACGGGAGTGACGGCCTGCGTTATTGAGACGGCCCTGGAGGTTGCCAACTTTGGCACGCCCGAGACGCGAAAAGTCTACGACGGTAGCTGGACGTGAGTAACAACAGCCAAATCGAACAATACACGGTATCATGCTAACACAGTACAGTGAATGGGCACAGCGCGTGCAGCCCAGTGACAATCTTATAATCAAATCGGAATAATAACGGACTAATATGGGCTGTAAAGAGCAAAGATACAGCCAGGATACCCTCACTTATAAATGTTTTGCTGGCAAGGTTCTGTATGATTTCGTCTGTAGTACACTCTCCACCCCAATGATATTGGACTGCTTTGCATGGTCGATTGAAATCCCAACCATCCCATTCTGCTGAAATACTCATAGCTGTCACATAAGTGAACATTGTGTAAATCAGTAAAGATAGACTACTTTTTAAGCGCAGAGTTGCGTCATATCGCGGCGTATTGCGACGGATCGAACAGTGAACGTGTGGGGCCATTGACTCGAGGCTATTTTGGGCTAGCGCATCTCGAAGCTCCAATCACGCCTAATATATCAGGCCACAACTCAGGCATGCAAAAACCGTCCAGGTACCCACAGACGGCCGTGTTAGGGCTCGCCTAACCTCGACCGCACCAGTTGTCAGAAAAATTAAAGCAAAAGTGCAGCCCAGTTGTGCGCAGCGCCAGACCCCGCCAAGCGAAAAAAAAGGTTACCGCTTTCCCAGCCCACGCGAAGCCCTTCACGACACACAACATCACCAACACCCCAACTCAACAATCCCTCGCCCCCCCAACGACAACATCATACAAAATGGCTGACCGTGGACGTGGCGGTGGTTTCGGATCTCGCGGCGGTGCTGACCGTCGTCCTCGCGGCCGTGGCCGTGGCCGTCGCGGCGGCAAGTCCGAGGAGAAGGAGTGGCAGCCCGTCACCAAGCTCGGCCGTCTCGTCAAGGCTGGCAAGATCAACAGCATGGAGGAGATCTACCTGCACTCCCTGCCCATCAAGGAGTACCAGATTGTCGACCACTTCCTCAAGGACTCCCTCAAGGACGAGGTCATGAAGGTGCGAAAGAAACCCGACGAACGAGACAAACACCGACGATATATGCGGCCATGGGAATAAGAGAATTGCTTGCGGACGGCGAATTGCGTGCGCAATTGCAAAAGCCAGATGCGGCGACGGAATGTTCCCATGCTCCGGACATGTTTGTCGCGAAAATTGCGCTCGCGAAATTATATCGAGTCAAGTGCTGACCAAAATCAACGTACAGATCAAGCCCGTCCAGAAGCAGACCCGTGCCGGTCAGCGTACCCGTTTCAAGGCCGTCGTCATCATCGGTGACTCCCAGGGCCACGTCGGTCTCGGCATCAAGACCTCCAAGGAAGTCGCCACTGCCATCCGCTCCGCCATCATCATCGCCAAGCTCTCCGTCATCCCCGTCCGCCGCGGCTACTGGGGTAACAACCTCGGTCAGCCTCACTCCCTGCCCTGCAAGGAGTCCGGCAAGTGCGGTTCCGTCACCGTCCGTCTCATCCCCGCCCCCCGCGGTACCGGCCTCGTCGCCTCCCCCGCCGTCAAGCGCTTCCTCCAGCTCGCCGGTGTCGAGGACGCCTACACCTCGTCCGCCGGTTCCACCAAGACCCTCGAGAACACCCTCAAGGCCGTCTTCGTCGCCGTTTCCAACACCTACGGCTTCCTCACCCCCAACCTGTGGAAGGAGACCAAGCTGCTGCGCAGCCCTCTTGAGGAGTTTGCCGACGCCCTCAAGGACGGCAAGCGCATCTAAGTGCTGGATGAGACTGTGACTCCATCACGGGGTGACGTCGTGATGTGAGGGGAATTAAAAAATTTTATGAAAGAGGGAAAGCCGGTGCGGCAGGAGTACCAATGATTCATGTCTTTTGTGGTTTTTCATTTGCATGACGAGTCGCCTCGTCTTTTTATAGGGCAATTAAAGATATTTACGTCGAGAATCTTGGACGCCAGGGACGTTTATGGCACCTCTGAATACAAAAGTTATCTAATACCGTTGTGTACGTGGTGTGTATTCGTGCTGACAAGACTTGCTATCTCGCTTCGGGAATCTCACTGTATTCACTATGTGACCGATGACTGCGAACAAGTAACAATCATGTGCAGCAAATAGCTAGCATATCGAACAGCAAACCTTGATTACAAGACCCAAACTTATACAGACTCCTCAGTCACAATACCACTCTCACCCTCTGCCTCCGTATCTACCCCCTTCTGCACCGGCCAGTAATTCACGTCCCACCACCGCGGCGCCGCAGCTCTCTTCTTCGCAAACGACCAAACCGCCTCCCTCCGCAGCACCGTCCTCCCGTCCCCCGCTCCCCCGAGGTCGCAGTCCCGCGGCACAGGCAGCGGCCACAGCATCGTCTCGTCCGCCGCTGCTTCGCGCACGATCGCCTCCCTCACAAGCTCCCTGCACCGCTGCTCCTCCGCGCGTCCTCCGTCCTCGTCTTCACGGAGCACACCATCGAGAGCCCCGGGATCAGCAGCCAGCACAACATCCTTGTACGTCGCGATGGACCGCCCGTTCCTGCAGCGTGGCACGGGAACCGCGGCCGTGTTGGCGGACCACTGCGCCACGACGTCGTGGAGGCTGGTCTTGATCGCGTCGTGCCGCGACGACTGCTCTGCGTCGCCCCCTCTGCGAGCGGCGCGCATGTTCTCCGCCACCTGTGCCTCGACGTCGCGCATCGTCCGGCCCAGGCGGTATGCGAGCTGGCAGAGCAGCGCGGCGAGGCGGTCGGCATCGCGCGCGATGTCGCCGGCCTCGTCGAGGCATTGCTGGAGCGTGCGCAGATTGTCCATGCTGGGGAGGCTGAGCGGAGCGTCCGGTTTCGCGAAAACGCCCTGCGCCTCTTCCTCGTCGGCGGTGTGCTTTCGCTTGCGCGGGTTGTGCTCTGGCAAGCGGATCGCGTGTTCGGGGTGCGTGTCGCCGCCGAAGCGTTTGATGTACACGCTGCCTTGCTCCTTTACGACGCTGTTTTCATGTTAGTTCCGTATACCGGAGTTATGGGCCAAGTGAGCAGCACTTACACGACAATCTTGCGCCGCTCTAGATCAGCCAGATTCTCCTCAAGCTCCTCCATAGAAAACCGATGTCTCTCGACCGCACCGCCAACGTCCTGATTCACCTCCTCCAGAAACTCTGCCAACGCCACACAGTGACCGTCGCCAAAGCTGCCCGGTACAGTCGACCCCAGCAGCGCCTTCACCCGCCTTCGCAGCACTCCCGTCTTCCAGCCCTCGCCCTGAACCCCGTGTGTGCTTTTCGCGTTCAGCGACGGCTGGCACAGGAAATCCAGCCACTTGATCTCCTCTTTCGATAACCGCACAAACCCGCCCTCTCCAACAGGCGAATCATGCTTCAGCCCGAGTTCAACATGCTGAATGATGCGGTGCATGAGCGGCCGCGGGGAGCGCCGCGCCTGCCGAAGCAGACACTCGTGCAGCACGCGGAGCCTGGTCCGATCGCTTGCCGCGCGGCCTGCCTCCCGGCCCAGGAGCGTGTTCCCGCAGACGGGGCCGTTCCAGTTGCGCGGGACCTCGACCGCGCAGGACGGGTCCTGCGTGCCGGCAAGCTCCATCTCCGGAGTCATCTGCGTCCTGGCCGCCTCGCTCGCGCAGCGCGTATTCTCCCTGAGACGGTTGTGCCAGCGTGTGTATGCAAACGGATCTCGCGCGTCCTTTGTCGACGGCGGCTCGTCGAGCATCATATTGTCAAACGTGAGCAGAGGTTCGTTGTCCTCCAGCTGCGACGACGCATCAGCTCCATCATTCGCTGCCGCGACGGGTGTCATCGGCGGCAGCGGGCCTCGCAGGTGGTGCTTCGGCGCCATGACATCCTCCCACTGCCCGTAATCGAGGCCCGGATGCTCCCTGTGAAAGTCCTCCCACAGATTTATCGCGCTGAACATGCCGAGCACGTGGTCCAGCTCGGCACCCCACGCCTCGTTGCCGCGGAGTTGCAGCAAGTGCGCAAAGTAATCCTGCAGTTCGGTCTGCGTCTTGTCCCAGTCCGTCCGGTCGTGCACTTCGGGACGGGTGAGGAAGGCACGGATGCGCGGGAGCATGGTGTGTGGCGACTCAATGATGTGGCCCTTGTACTCCATGAAGCTGGTGGCGACCTGCGATAGTTCCATTGTCGTCGGTTCGCTGCCCTCGGAGGTGGGAGAAGTGAAAGTGGTAGAGAGCTGCGTCGTATCGGACTGCGAGGAGAAGTCTTCTATGGCTGCGGCTGCTGTTACTTGTTTCTGGACGGTGTAGAACTGCTCTTCGTCCGGGACTGATCGCGGGGGGAGCGTGAACGACAAGTATATACCCCAGTGTGGGATGTCAGTCGGCGAGGTATTTCCCTTGACGCTGCACTCGAAAGCCTCCAAATCACGCCGTGCGAGGAACTTGCCCCTCGCACTCGGCGGCATACGCAGATCGTCCGCTGCCGTCTGGAAGTCGTCAAACGCCTGCAGAGCATGCGCCTCCATCATAGTCAGCGGTAGTACCTCCCCATCCTCACCGCGTCTCTCCTCCGGAACCCAGCGGCATCCATCCGACGTAATTTGGCTGTGCTTGGGTCGCTTGTTCGACAGGAACTTCTGCGCGTCGTCTGCCGACGTCCCATCGACGGCCTCGAGCGCGCGCCGCACCTCTTCATCCGTTATGAGGCGCGGGTAGCGACCTCCAAAGACAAAGGTCACCCATTCTGCGCAGGACGGGTGTTCGGAGAGAAACTCGTCAAGCGTGCGGTGGCGGAGGTGCAGGTCGAGTAGGGTGAAGAGCTGGCTAGAGCTGGAGAAGACGGATCGGTTGCGGCGAATTTCGACGGGGAGATGTTGCTGGTTGGCGGAGAGGTAGGTGCCAATGTCAGCTATACAGTTAGCTACCTGTAGCTGTAGAATTGCGGTAATTGCAGGCTTACAGAGATAGGAGCTGGCTCGTTGGAGGAGCTGTTCGCTGTTTTCCACGGGCCTGGAAAGGAATCTGTGTAGTTGAGGCATGATGCATGCAGTTAGAGTATCACTCGTTGCATGCAGTTACGATTACGAAATGATCAGAGAACGTTCATCTCTATTAAACTAATACATTCATTGCAGTCATCACCTGTCAATTGACAATGGGAACAAAGAAACAAAGAACATCACCACGCACTTGCCACAACCACGCAAACAAAACATGGCGCTTCCATCACCACAAAGAAGACCACAAAGAATCTATTTTTACCAAAGAAGCAATCTCCAAAAAAAAAGAGAAGGCAAAATCTCACCAACGGGACGTCGAAGGCCACTTTGCCACCGCGGGATAACTCGACACTTGCCGCTAAACACTGCGCGAAATCTTGTTGGCGTTGCCACAGGGCCATGCCGAGGTGAGGTTGCGCATCGCCATGTGAATGACATCCAACCCGGCGGACGGAATCTGCTGAGCCGTGGAACGCGCGTGGTGTAAATGGGCTGATTGCGGCCTGCTATTGGCTGAAAAATAGATATATCTATATGTGTGTGTGTGTGTTGGTAGTTTAATATGCAGGTGCTGAGTGGCGAGCTCGTATGGGGCTTCGCTAAAGCCTCCACCACAAGTAAACGGGCGATGTCCTCGGGCACCGAACGAAGACGTCATTTATTCGAGTTAATTATTCAAAAAAAAAAAAAAATCAAGAAGCATCCAAAGAATTTCAACAAAAATCGGAGAAAAAAAGCGCTCACTGGCTGCATGACCACAGATCCAGCAACTTTGTTTTCCGGGGGATACAACCGTCCCGCGTAGGAGCTGTCTCGGGCAAGTCCAAGGCCCCGGGGGGGCCGGAACACCGGGCTCACTCTGACAGGCCGTCCGGTACTTTCCCCAGATTTAAACTCGGCGTCATTCCAGCCTTCAGCCACTCTTCAACCCTTCTTTGATTTCTTGATCATTCATCTCATCTGCGAATTACCCATCGCCCATCTTTTTGTAATCTTTTTGTAAATCTTTTTTTTTTTTTTCATTTCGCCAATTCATCATTACGGTCTGCGACCGGCGCCCACAATGTCGAGCACCGCCATCCACACCGGCACCGTCCGGGAAACCCGGTCCTCGCGGGACAAACCTCCCGCCTCCTCTTCCTCCGACACCACCGCCGCCGCCACCACCGCGCCCATCCTCACACCGGCATCCCGCCGCTTCGTGCCCCGCGACCTCGACGGCAAGGCCATCCCGCACGGCAAGCGCTTCGCCTACTCCACGCCCGCCGTGACGCTCGGCACATGGGGCTCCAACGGCGTCAACTTGCTCGTCATGGCGCTCTTCACCCTCTGGCAGCAGTCGGCCCCCGCGCACCGCCTCTACGCCCACCTGGACCGCACCTACGGCGCGTACAACGTGAACCTCTGGGGCACCTTCATCGTCACGAGCGTCTTCTTCTGGGTGTGGGGCGGAGTCTTCGCGCTCGCGGACCTCACGTCCCGGCCGAAGTGGCTGTTCAAGTACAAGACGCAGCCGTTTGTGCGCGTGCCCGGCAAGGAGTACGCGTGGATCTGCCTCATCTCGCTGCGGAACCAGCTCTTCGTCGCGCTGCCCATCATCGTGGCCCAGGCCAAGTTCGCGCCTCTCCGGCCCGTCCACCCGTCCGCGCTGCCGGGCCCCTTGCAGACGTTCGTCACCATCATCTTCGACACGCTCTGCACCGAGGTCGGCTTCTACTACATCCACCGCTTCTTCCACTCCAAGCCGCTCTACACGCTCTTCCACAAGCAGCACCACGAGTTCACCGCGCCGGTCGGCCTCGCGGCCACCTACTGCACCATCACGGAGCACGTCTTCTCCAACCTGCTGCCCAACGCGCTCGGCACGCTGCTCGTCCCGCACCACTGGTCCCAGCAGTGCTTCACCTTTCTCTTCCTCGAGTTCGGCACCATCTGCGCCCACTCGGGGTACAACATTCCGGGTCTGCCGTCGAACCTGCAGCACGACTTTCACCACTTTGCGTTTGACGAGAACTTTGGCCCCACGGGCCTGCTCGACGGCTTCCACAAGACCAACAAGAAATACCAGGCGACGATGGGCGAGGCCATGGCCCGAACGGGGGGCGACGACGAGCGCGCCAGGAAGATGGTGCTGGAGAGGCTGGCGCAGATTGAGGTTGAGGCCGACGAGGCCAAGAAGAGGGGATGAGGACAATGCGGCTTTTGCCTGCTGCGGTTTATTGGGTTAAATGAGTATGAATCACAGAATGGAGTCAAAAGAAAAATTTGTTTTTATTTCGTTTTCTTGTTATATATCATAGCTTAGTTGTTTTATCATATAGGGTGAAGAAGACTGCCGCGGTGTAGCTTCTTGGCGTGGAAGTTCACAGAACACAAATCACAGTTCAATTTGTTATTCGAAGCCACGTGGCCACATATACAATCTACGTGCAAGTCGAAATTACATGTTATATCAGAGACTTTGGGAGTCTTAATCGCTGAATCGTGTTGGCGTGGTCGCGCCGCGATATAGGTCGTGAGGACCAATAAGCCGGCGCGGCCCAGCCCTTTAAACGCTCGAGATCTACGCTGTCAGACAGCCATGTGTGACTGTTTGGCTGGTGAATGAATCAGGACAGTCGGTGCGCTTTCCCCAGACTAATTAAACACCGACACTTGCACCTGGGGTATATCACTTCAAGGCTGTGCTATAGTATGCCTTGTATGCCTAGCTGTAGTTGCTTCTGTGCCTGAGGTTTTGTCAGAGTAATTACATGAGATGAATTGCACGTCTTACATATGATTTTTTTGGGGAGGGTTGTAATTGAGTCAATGCCGTTCTCCAGATGTCATTACCGCGAATCCTTGGGTATAGTGTCCTTCAAGGCTGTGCTATAATATGCCTTGCATGCCTAGCTGTAGTTGCTTCTGTGCCTGAGGTTTTGTCACAGTACTTACATGAGATATATTGCACGGCTTACATATGATTTTTTTTCCGATTGTAATTGAGTCAATGCAATTCTCCAGATGTCATTACCGTCGCGAATCCTTGGGTATAGTGTTCAGAGACGGGCATGCCCGACACCTTGCCGTGACTGAACCATTTCGACGTCTTCCGCAGACTATTTACACGAGAGTATATTACGATATTCGCGCACCTCGTACCTTTTCAAGGTTTACTTACGAATGAGTCACTGCCCGTTCCGTTGACCCAGACTAAATTACCGTCGCGTGTTCCTGGGGTTATAGCACGCACCAACCCGCGATAACAGCAGCCCCCCGTGTAAAGCGGCTGAACCATCTCGACGTTTCTTCTCGGGCCTAATTAATTTAATTGCGCATTATAGCGTACTCATGACGTTTCTAAAATTCCATTCGCGCAGGATCATTTAAGCATCTACATGCAGCTGAATCAGTGTGTCATCGCCAGGTACCGTTGTCCCCGAGGTCACACGCCTCTCCGTACGCGGGGTATGTGCATCCCAGAGAATGAAAGTAAAAAAAGCCGCCCTGGAGATTGCGATATTCGCCAACAATGCCATCACGACCCCGAATACACAGGCACGCAGACACGCGAAGAAGCAGCGAGACACCAAAAAATACCACCCCAACCCACACGCGTCCAGGCCTTTTATCGAGAAGCCCTTCAGCGCACAAGCCCACGTCTCTTCAACCATCTTGACAATGCCGGGACGTGACGTCGGCGAAGACTCTCACCATGTTCCTCACTTTCGAGACTTCCACCGAGTTGTAGTTTTTTATTTTTATTTTTTTTTTATTTTTTTCGCTACAGAACCCAGAAAGAGAAGCTCCTTCAAAGTCTCGTTTGGAAAATTTTCCGGCGGGCGGGATTGTGTATAACTGAGACCACCCATGCCTATAACAGCTGTTTCTAAACCCTTCGTGTACCGCCGAACAAAGGAGCGAACTTTGGCCTGGGGCTGGACTTTTAGTTTTCTCGGCGTTTCCCATTGAAAAGAGAAAGTCGCAAGAGAGAAAGCCCGCGAGGTTGGTGGTGGAAGAAACGTTGATGCCGAGACATTATACACGAACCTTGCATCTTGTTCCTGTCCCTCTGAAAAAATCGCATAAAGATTTAATTTATTTTTATCTATTTTTGTAATTCTCAATCTCCACAAAGAAGAAAAAAGAAAAGGATTGAAGAATCTAAATGCCATGCTTCACTGAAGAAAGGCTGTATCCTCTTTGTCACTGCACATCCTCCCAACTCCTCTGTCCATTCCAGCATCCTCCCTGCTACTGAATAGAAAAAAACCGGACCGACACGCGAGAGAGTAAAAAAGGGCCTTGAGCAAGCCCAGCATAAAACGAGAAAATTCAGAACCTCTATTCCAATTCCGCTGCAGAGGAACATGTTGCAGATGAAAAAAAAGTAAACTGCCCCCCTTCATTCTTTTCGCCTGAACCATGGGGTTTACCGAGCTTTTTCTTCTTCGTGCCATCCTTTTCCCCCCCCCCCCAAAGGGAACGCAGAGTATTCAGCTGAGTACGCCGTAACAAGGGAAACAAAAAAAGTAACAGAGGTTAATAATAAAAAAATGCGCGGACGCCGCGAGTATTGGAATGCTATATTGCGGCCTTGGGCGCTGCCAAGTGCGAGCTTCGAACAATGGCGCGGCGCACGCGATTGTCCATGAATATTCTATCATACTCTTTTGACTATCGATTCACCTTCATTCAATTTCTCTCAATTCGCAGGTCGAAATATTCCCACCTGGTGACATGGAAAAAGGGTAGTAGGTATATGTGGCGTTTCAAGGGACTCGTATAGTTACCCTACACAATACCAACAAGGCAACACTTCCCTTTTCCATCCTCGTTCAATGAAAAAGATTAAAAAGAAATACCCCCTAAATGCGATAAAATTGAAAAATAGGAGATGCAACCAGGGTAAAACTCCTTTACGTCGTGTGCGCATTCTCCCAGCGGGCCAACCACCCGCCCTTGAGCGGCGGCCGTTGCGCATGCACATGCACACATCCCTTGAGCCAGCCCCTTTTACATGCCAACCACGAGCATCGCCCGATCACATAAACTACATACTACATACATACTACATACATACAGGCAATTACTTCCCCGTGCCACACACAATCAAGATAGCAAAACCCCCCCTTATCTCTGCATCTCATCCCGCGAACAAGGAGCTGAAAAAAGGAGACTGGCAAAACACGTGCCTGCTACCTGCACCCTCCCCTCCCCCTTCTCAGCCTAATTTCACACACCAACGCAGCTGCAGCCACGCGAATTGAGACATATCGGTCAATGATCATCCACACATACATAACTACACAACAGGATTTGGGGGTTTGCAAATCAAACTCTATTCAACATTTTACACAATACCCAACCACCACCAGCAAATGTCTTCCCTGCCTATTCCCTACCATTCTTCTTCCGCTATCCCAGCGCCACACCACAACTTCCCTGTAATCAGCTGCAACCTCGTATCACAAGGCGGGCACACAGACATACACATATATCCATACAGAAGTTAGCTTAAGCGAGGCAGGCAAGGCAATTGTTTCTTGACCCGTGTGGCTGGCGACAATCGCCATCTCCTCCTCCCGCCGCAGACATCACACACACACACACACACACAAGCACAAAGAACTGGCACGTAAAACAACCGTAGCTAGTTTTTTCCCACAAAGATGCCCTTTGTTCACCGGCGCAGTAGTATTGTACACTGCCACACAGCTCCCGTGGCAGCTGTGACGTCGGCCAGCACCACCAATACTAGCCACCTTTCGTCCTGCCTGCCATGTCGTGTACCAGTGACAGTCAGTGCTTTGTAAAAAAATTCGTAGTCATGGTAATACGGCGGCTATGCCATACTCAGGTAGGCCTGCTCTGAACCCGGAGCAGCTAACAGCTTACCTTGCGTCCCAACAACTGGCTGCCGAAATTACCTCCTCCACTAGCCTGCGCCGGCGAGATTGCTAGTCACCAGCGTCAGTCACACTACGCACATGTCAACTTACCATAGTCGATTTAGAGAACATCGCGACTCGTTCAATGGAAAATGTTTACAATTTAAATCCACATCACATTCTGCTCAGTTGCCTTTGACGGATTGTATTTTACTGCTTTGTGTGCTTGTTTTTACAACTACCCATACATTGGACCGGGCCCGCTGTCATCAATACCAGCTTCCTAGTATCGCCCCCTTGTTCCCAAGCGTAGACGCATACCATAGTAACCATACCACGCTGCATTGACCGCGCCCCGATCAGAACGAGCCACACAGACGTCTCCAAGCTCATCGGCAACGGCGTTGCTGGCTTCGGTAGACCCAGGGCGTTCGTGTCCTTCTCGCCTGCTGCGACCTAAATCTTGGGTATCCTTTTTTTCCCTTCCCCTTGGCCACTGTTCCATTCTTGTTGTTCAATAGCGAGGCTGGCCTAGCCCCCTTGTCTAATCCTCCAAAAAGAAAAAACTTCCAAGGGCCATTATGCTCCAAGCCTGTGGAGGCTCATAATCCCGGGAGAAAATAGTGCAAAGTGCAAAATGATGTAACATGCGAAAAACCAACTCGGTAGACGCGCGGGTCAGTATCGCCGAGATTTTTTTTTTGTGTCGGACGCTTTTTTTCCTTTTGTTGTCGATATTCGACTTGAAAGAGTAAACGGCGAAAAAAAAAAGTAATAATGAAGTGTGGAAATAAAAAACCAAATCGCTAAATGCCATGACGTAGATGAGAGAGGTAGATCATTCTGAATGCAGAGATGCAATTCGAAAAAAAAAAAGAGGGTAAAGTGTAGTGTGCAAGGCCCCGAATATTATGTGCGGTGGGTGTGAGAGGCTTTGATGCTTTGATGCTGTACGACCAGAATGTTTTCAATGCTGCATGCAATGCTGACCGACGTAACCATGCTGTGCCTGAGCCGCGAATATCGTTGCTTGGTTGTGATGAGGTGTGGGGGTGACCGGGCACCGGGGGGGTAGTTGGCTGTAGACGACCTCTTTTTGTGCCTGGCCGTTGAAGTGAGCACCGTCGGGGGTGATTGGGGGAGTGAGGTAGCCCTCGAAGCCCATGGCGGCACCGTGACCGTGGCCCTTTTGCGGCGTGCTATAAATGTCGGAAGCCTTGGCGGGAACCTCGTCGGTGGGAGGCGAGGGGGGCTGCTGGGTGGCGCGGCGCTGCTGCTCGGCCTGGTCGGCCATGAACTCGGCGAGCTTCTGGGAGACGCGGGACATGTTGGGAACGGCGTACTTGCGGGCGAGCGTGGGCGAGGGCTGGGCGAGATGGTGAGAGAGCGACAGCAGGGTGACGTTCTCCGTGTGAGCCCACTCGCCGTCGTTGACTTCCGGTCGGCCGAGGATGGCGCGGGCGAGGGCGAGCGAGGCGCGGGCCATCATCGATGGCTTGGTCGAGACAAAGTCGCGGTGGTAGAGGGCAATCTCGCAGAGGTAGGCGGCCATGTGCTCGACCTCGGCGTCGTCGCGCTCCTCGGCAGCCATGAGCTGGGTGAAGAAGTCGACGGTGGGGTGTCCGATGGCCCATTCGAGGGTGTTGAGGACGTGCATCTCCATCTGGGTGAACATGCCCGAGTCGTAGAGGCCGCAGCACATGTTGTTGAGCTCGGTGATCTGGGGGACGCGGTCCTTCTTGTCGCCATACTTGGCGGCGATGAGGAGAGCGGCACAGCCGACGAGCTGGTAGTGGTGCTTGTAGACGACACGCTTGGAGCAGTAGCGGTCGAGAAGGTTGATGGTAAGGAAGAGAGTCTCGGGCAGCAGGGCAAAGGCGGCGTGGGCCTCGACGATGAAGTCGATGAGGTAAGGTCTCATGAACCACTGGACCTCGCGCTGCATGTCGATGAGGTTAGCATCGGGGAGAGTCTCGTCCTGTGGTCATGTTAGCAAAGACGGGCACGAGGGTGAGAAAGTCGGAGTGCGGTATCGTGTGCCGGCATACCTCCATGTTGGCCATGTGCTCCAGGATGTCCTCGAGGTACTCCTCGCCAGCCAGGCGGGAGAGCTCACTGGCGATGATGTCCTGCCGTTGGCGGGCAACCATCTTGGCGGCGCAGCGGGCGTTGATGCGGGTGAAGTTGGGCTCGTCCGACTCGATGAAGAAGGTGTCATCGTGGTGGTGTGAGTAAGCCATGTTTGCGGTCGAGGTCGAGGAAGTGACGAGCTATCCCGAAGTATCAAAAAGACAGACGGGAAAGCAAGACGGGAAAGGAAGAAATATAAAAAAGACTCAAGTGCGGATGGACTTTTGCGTCTTTGTGCGTGCCGTTGGACAAGGAATGGCTGGCAGGTTCTCCAGGAAGCTTGGGTCGGCGAATATTGAATAGAGAGTGAAAGTCGAGCTTGCCGGGATAAAGAGAGAACCGGGGTTGTCGAAAGAATTAAGGAATTAGAATATTAGAAAAGAGCGTGGCGAACTAATGGCAAGGAAGGACAGATGGACGAAGACGTTGCCTGGACCATGTAGAAAAGTGTCGCAGAGGAAGGAGTCGGACAAGGGCCGGTTTAAAGGTCTCTGGAAGGTCTAAAGAATTGAGGAGCATCAGCCAAAGAGTTCATGTCAAGGCCGCTGCAGAAAACCATCTAAGTGGCGCAAAGACATTGGCAGCACGAGACTGCGGGGGCCAAATAGGTTGAGTTTCCCTCGACGTGCCGCCTCCGCCCTTAGTAGGGGCGGGCTGGCATGGGAATCTTTCGATCGATTGGCACGAGGTGGAAGTGGGTTTCGAGGATGGGAGAGTGGGAGAGGGTGCAAGGGCGGCTTACCAAATCCTTTGCGGTAGAGAAGGGACGCGACAATCAAGATGAGACAATTGAGGCGTGAGTGGGACCAACGAGTTAACGTCTCCCAGAGCGTTGGGCGCAGGATTGAAGTTGACCGCGACGGTGGAGAAGGCAAAGAATGCTGAGAAGGGTGCTCGGCATGCAGCTATATTACAATTGGGGACGAGGTTAGTCAAGGGACCAGAGTATTTAACATGGCAGACAAGGGAAGGAAAGGGGAAGAGGCCGATTGGTGGGATTGGGTGTGAAGAGGAGGCGGTTATCAGCAGGTCAGGTTTGCAGGACTTACTATTGCTTCCACAAGCGTGGAAGATGAGATGGGACAAAAAGAGAAGGAAACTGATGAAAAAAAGAAGGGATACTAATGCAGAGTCATGCAAAAGTGATGAAATTGGCAGTTTTGCTAATCAAAGCAAACAGACCAACAAGGGAAAAAAAACACAAGATGTTGATTGTCGAGTCGAACGAGAGAGAAGCGAACTCGGCTCGTTTGTCGACTGGAGAGCGGGAGGCGGTTCGGAGACGGCGACGAGGTCTTTCGGTATTCAGGCTCAGGTGCAACGCAACGGCGGTTCCTGGCGAAAGCGAGCCGAATCGATTGACTGGGCGGCTAGTGGTAGCTAGTCTCGGGAAGCCAAGGGGAGAAATCGAATCGCTCGCTTGTCGGTGGGATTGAGAGGGGATAACCGAAGGGAGGGATTGTTGGATTGGCTGAAGTGTGGATCGAATTCCTTGTTCGGGGAGACTGGAATTCTATGAAGCTCCAACTCGAAGTCGCAGACAAGGCTAGCTCGGCGGGAACGGGTCGGTTAGGAGCAGTTGTGAAAGAGTGAAATACCAATCAAGGTCTTTATGAATCACTTTTTCGAGGGTGCTGTGGAGGATGTCGAGAGTTTAAAAGAGGCGGGAATCTCGGTGGTGTTTGTTCGACGGTGAGCCCCAGCCAGATTGCAGATTGCCCAGGTTATTCTTTATACGGACGGTCCGGATGGAAGAATGGTCTCTTGTCAAGCTTCTTGTCAAGGGGGGAGGATGTCGTCGACAAGGAGGGGAGGGGCGGGTTTTAAGGACTCCTCAATCCAAAGGGCCAGACGTCTTGGAGGGTTGAGTGGCTGTCGACCTGCTGTGACGGGGTCAGGACGAGAAGAAGTCGGTCTGGAGAGAATGAATGGAGAGGAAGAGGAAGAGAAGGAAGAGAGGAGGATGAGGGGAGGAGGTGGGATAAAAAAGAGAAGAGGAGAGGATAGGAAGAGAAGAGAGAGAGGAGGATGGAGAGAGAGGATGGAGAGGATAAAAAGGACTGGCAGCAGTTTTGAGCAAGGCAGAGCAGCGGCAGAGACGGAGCACAGGCGGCAGAGCAGAGCACAGCAGAGCACAGCAGGCCAAAAGAGCGCCGAGTGCGACGAGTACAGGCGAGTACAGGCGAGTACAGGCGAGTACAGCGAGCACAAGAGCCCCGGGAGCGAAACCCCCCTACAGGTGGACAGGCGGCGCCGGTCAGTGGAGGAGCTGCCCTGCTTAGCTGCTTAGCCTTTGCAGCGGCGGGCAGCCACTGGAAGCTTGCTCAGCCTGTTGTGCGGCGCTGAGCGGCAGCCCCAGCTCCAGCCCCAGCTCCAACTAAGCAGTACCCAGTACGGAGCACCACTGGCTGGTCTGGGGCTGGCTCCTCCTGTCGTGTTGTGGGCTCTGGCTGGCTCTGGCTGGCTGCACGCTACCAGGGCAGGGGGGTAGTGTTTAGTGGGCACACCTGGGAGGGGCGTGGGGAGGGGGGGTGGTGGACTGGCCCCAGGCGTGGGCGTGTGGTGCTGGGCGTGCGCCGTGCTGTACAGTACCGGCGGGTTACGGGTACCACCAGAGCTTGTCTGTGTGTTGTGTGTGTGTGTGCGTGTGTGGTTGCAAGTGGGTGTGGTTTTTTAGCCCAGGTTTAGGCCCAGCTTCGCCTGTTTGGCAGGAATAAAATAAAAAAAAAGAAAATAAAAAAACACGACACGCCCCCCCCTTCCCACTTTGTTGCTGCCAGCTGCAAGCACCAAAGTCGCGAGACGTGGACGTGCCACGGAGCGGAGCGGGCGCGTTTGTGCACTTGCACATAATTATACACAGTCTGGCGCGTATGCAAATTGTGCTATTCAAACGCGGACACGACATTGTCATTATTCTCCATATATGGATGTGTATCAAGACAAGTACAACGAGATTGTACCAGTACGTACTAACGTACTCACGTACTCTGTACACGACCACAGCACAAGGAAGAGAGGGTGTGGCTGGCTTTGTAAAAATAAATTCAACAAAGAAAAGCCACTGCCGTATCGAGAGGGAACAAATGGCCAAGAGGGGAAAAAAGTCTGGCAAAATAGCCTTTTCTGTACATTTCTCCCTTGCTCTCCTCAATTCATCATTGTACTGCACAGATGTACTCCGTACAGTAACTCTGTACTGGCAATTGTTGTCAATTGCACTGCAGAGCCACACTCACTCGCAGATACAACTGATGACTGAGCCACACCACTCACACACCATACACACACTCCCGCTCACGTTCACGGCTCACTCGAGCCCGCCCAGACGCGACGCAGAACACTGACACCATAAGGAAGGAAGTAAGGAAAAAAAAAAAAAAGTGAAATACAAAAAAGAGACGTAGCTACGTACCAAAATGCCGGGCGCAGATTCTGTTTTTGTTTGAGAAGCAAACGGCTGGGCTTGGGGCGGGTGAGGTGGCGGTGCGGAGAAGCCACGCAAAAAAAAGTGAGCACGCAAGCCACACCTTTTTCTCTTCTTCCTCTGTTCTGTCTAATTGTGTCTTGTCTGATCGTAGCTGTTCGCCTCTGTTTCTTTCCGGGGGGACCCTGCAATGTGTCAGTGAACCGAACCACTGTAGGGAGAATGTGCGCATCACTCGGATCTCTCTCTTCCTTAATCTTTTTCTTCTTTCTTCTTTTCTTTTTCCTCAATTGACCTCCGAGGCATCGCTGTCCCTTTTTTTACTGACCGTGGGATGCAAACGGGGGGCTTGCACAGCCGCGGCCGTCTGTGGCTGGTGCCGAGTTTGTGGGGAAATCGTGACGTACAGAAACGAGCAGCAAGCAGAGCAGACTATGAGAAATCCGAAGTAATAACGACAAAAAAAAATCAATCTTGCTCTTGCAGGCCGGGCTTTTGACAACTTGGCGAATCGAGCATACAGAGTTTTTTTTCCGTCGCTTGCCTCGATTTAAGAGCTGCTCGACCTTGATATATACCTGCATCATCCATCCCTTTCCCACGGCCGCCTCCTCGGCCCGGCCTGCATCTGCATCTCAGCCGTGGCGTTTGTTGTGATGCGCTGGTCCTGTTGTTGTGCATAGATCAAGCACCGCCTTTTTCCTCTAGCCAAGACAACAAACACCGGCCTCGAATCACGGCCCAACGCGGCCGCCCTGCAAAACATACATACACAGGCGGCCGACTTGCCCGGCCATCACCAGCATAACGCATTCACTAAATCACATCTCGCATCTTGCATCTGCCACCGTCCCATTCATCTCACTTATCGTCATTCTGTGCCGCATTTAAAATACCCCTTCCAGACCTCAAACGTCGCGGCCAACAATCCCCATTCCCCCATTTGAGATGTGTATACTGGGTTCCCCAATCCTCGACCATCTCAAACACTGCATACCTAAAACCCCCCAACTGAGCGGGGTTTGAACTGAGCCACGACTTTGTTGCGCTTGTCCGTGATCGAAACCGGAAATCGTAGCGGGCTTCTTCACAAATCTCGCACCATCATCCAATCTTTTCACTCATGCATTTCGGGCCATGTCTGGTACATACAATGCATGTACATGCCGTCTCCACTGCCTCGGCGTGCAATCTATTCGCGACTTGGACGCGGGTTGGCAGCACACGACTAACATCGGAGCTTTTTTTTTTTATGTTTTATTTGTTTATTGGTTAAATATGATAACTAAGGTGTACCTGCTGAAAGACTAGCCTTCGCGCGAACCCCAACCACGTCACCGACACAGGCGCACACCCCCGTTTCCCTTGGCTAGCTTCGAGCACCTCAGATATGTACAGTGCAGTATCAGTTACTGGCAACCTGCTCTAAATCACGGGCTCATCAAGAACAACCGCGGGGCAACTGCAAATCGCCATCTGCCTTCGCTTCCAACTGTCTTGGCCCTTGGCCTGCTTATTCGGGCTAGATATCTCCACGGGCTCACCTGCTACGCCCCAATACCGCCGCCGCCGCAGTCCGGCGCCCGCACAACCAGCTAACTGGCCAAAACTAGTTCGCTCAGCAGGGCATACTGAGCTCCAGTACACCCCATGCGAGGGGAAATCTACGGAGTACGCCATGATGCACCTTGGAGTTCGCCCTCTCTCCTCCCCAATCACCACCTCCATACCCGCCTCTTGAAACACACCAACACATTCTCCAAACCCAATCTCGCGGCCGTCCTGTCTGAGCCGCCGCCGCTCTCTCTGTCCCTTGCACAGTTTAAACTCCCAGCAGCAGAGCCAAACCCTTCAACCATCAGTCCCTTCTCCGCGGGAGCCTTGCCAAAGCTGTTCAGGCCCTGTGCGCCCCTGCTCACTAGCTCCGAATCACCGCATACACGTCGCTTTAACCTGGTACAGTCTTCGGTACTGTACGGCGGGCCATACATACAATTTGGACGGGGCATACAGAGAGCCTTGAGGCCACTAACTTGACCCTCCCGACGCGCGACTAGCAGCTGAACGCGGGAGGGTTTGAGCGGACGGCTCATGACGTGAACATCTGAGTAGCAGCAGACCAAAATCAAAATGAGAATAAACGAGCACTAGGATAAACCAAAACTGCCAGAAGTACTAAGATTTGGGTTGACAGACAACTTTTCTCGCCTCGGTGGTTAGTGTGGCCCGGTTTGTCATCGCGCAGATCGGACATGGATCGTGTAGGAAAACAGCTAATTAAACCGAAAGAAAAAAAAACTAAGTATCCAAGATCTCATCGCTGCCCCTGCAGTTTTTAGCTTATGAGATTTCATTTCTGGAATTAGTTCGCATTTTTTCCTTTTTTCCATTTTCCCCCCTTTGTGCCTCCTTTCTTCTCTCTCATAAATTTGATCGAGAACTTCCATGTGGAGGCCTGTCTCAATCGCGAGCCATACGAACGGTATTAAACGCATTACAGAACGGTGCGTCGAGATTAAGAACAGAAACACAAAAACGCGAGCACGACCCCTCACTTGCAAGGGCCGAGAGTAGAAAAACAACCGCAGCGCGTCCAAGGCGTCTTTCCACTCCAAGATTAGGCAAAAACGGCGTCGTCAATTGATCCGCCTTGTCCGAAGGACAGGGTCCCCTCTCTCCCCCCATGCCCAAGAGCAAACAACCTCATGCTCACCTTGACGACAAGGGCGGAAACGATATCAGGCTGTAGGAGCACGCAAACCCGCCCGGGTGCTTGTGTGCTTGGTGTGTGCTTGGTGCGTTGCGTCGCCTCACTCACACGGAGGCGACGGGGCCTGTCAACTCTCTCGACAAGCAGGGCAGAGGGAGGATTAAAAAGGCGCGCATTGATCTTTTTCTTGCCTTGGACCCAGGGGCGGCATTAATTGTTGATTTTGTCCACCTCTCTTTTATTGTATTCCCTTCCTGTTACAGTACGAGGAGGCGCCCCATTGAGGAAAGTTCAAAAGTCTAAAAAGAATAAGGAAACGAGAGCATCCATTCGAATTGTCCAGAAAAGAACAAGACGACGATTGTCGTGTTTTTTCGTCCCCGCATCGCTTAAGTTGCATGCAGCCCAATGGCCGGCCTTTTTGTTTCTGTCCTTGTTGAGAAGTCCTCTCCGTTCGGTGGTTTGGTGCTGGTGGTGCCATTCTTATATCTCAGCGCTTCTTCTCTCTCGTACCATGCGGAAGCACACCGAATGGGCCCGCGCGACATCGCCAACAGGCGAACCATGCAACTCTCTTCCTATCGTCTGCCTCCAATTGAACCAGGATCGATCCCACCAAGTCCGCGCAACCCCGGTTGTCAAGTTCGCAGAGTGGTGGCCCCTTGGAAACAGCCGCAGCAGAAGACAGCATACAAGACACAGAGCCCTGTAAACCTTCTCAGTAGTCGTAATTGCCTGATGGCGGAGCTCTCCAGTGGCGTAACAGGCTATATGGGGCTCAACGTCGAGCAACTCTCTGCCCAATTGCCCAGCGTAGGCCTATCCGCTTTCTGAGTAGGGCCATTTTGCCTTTAGACTTGGTCAGGCCACCCGCAACGCAAGCCTTCTTTCCCTTCCCTTTCCTGTCTGTCTTCGCTTCACGTCTCTAACTCGACAGGGTCCTCGACAGCCAATCATCACGCCCGATCGCGCTTTTCCGCGACGGCGCCACCAAACTAAGAACCAGAGACTGGTTTCTTGCAGGGTGTCCGTCTGGAGAGGCCACGGGAGATGATAATAATGAATAAATACAATAAATAATACCTGTTCAGCTTTAAAAAAAACACACTTCCCAAACGAGCTGACAACCAGGACTCCCGAGAGCCAATCACACTACTGCCGTTGAGGGGAACTGGCGACACAACCGGATTAGCCTCGCTGAACGGCGATAGGGCATTAAACTGTCGCGGAGGTCTTTCCATAACAAGTCGAGAGACAGAAAATGTGCTTTTCTGACGTCGCATTTCCCTGCTTTTCTGGTCGACTGCCCATTTCGGCCTCTTTCTAGGGCCCCCCCGCTCCTCCATTGATGTACACCAACACGCCATTGGGTTGCATTCAATTTGGGTACTTCCTGTTGCGGCTTGAACGGCTGATATTTTTTTATTTATTTCTTCATTTATTGTAAACTCCTTCCCCCGCGGTAGTGGATATTAGGATGTTTTTTTTTTTTGTGAGCAGGTGAAAGACGGGGGGCTGTGAGCCCTGGATTTGACGCCCGAGCGACCACACTTTGCCTCTCATATTTCCTTTTGCCGCCTTCAGCGCCTGACGTCCTGTTACACCAACACGCTGGCAATCCCGTGAGTCGATGAATTGTCTATATTGTAATCGAGGCGAAAGACAGACATGACGCCACTGCACAGGCACCTTACAAAGAAAAATAAGGGGGGTGTGGGCGTATCACTTTACAATATCTTTTTTCTTCCATTATAACACGGCGTAACATCGTAACATTGCTAAAACGAGCAGCCTTTTTCCCTCGCCGGCGCCCCAGACGATCCTCCTCCTCCTCCTCCGAACCCCGCCGCTAGAGACAGACCAGTCCGTGAGACAAAAATGGTGCATTGCGACGACGCTCTTCTCCCCAATTGAATTAGTTGGAAGTGGCCCATAGGTTTCCAGCCCGCTGGGTTCTGGCACAAAGGGCCTAGAGGGCGCAGCGGCTCCAGCTCTCTCAGCAGGCCACAATTCCCAAACACCGAGGCGGCGTGGAGGGGACCTTCTGCGAAGCCCGTGCCGTACCGCACCGTGCCGTATGTACGTGGCGTAGAGGTGTGTTGCAATCTTGCCCGTCTATCTGCAATGCATGTACGTGCTGCATCTGCACCAAAAGTTGTGCGCGCGTGCTACAAAGTTTGGATGGACAGCCGACGGACTGCCCATCTCAGCAGACCATCGGCCATACAGAAAAAGATGTCGATCGTATGAGGACCGGATGATGGCGAGCAAGTAACAGGAGTACAAAAACGGCCAAGAGAATTGACTACGCATTGATTGTTTGTTTCAAGCTAGCAAGTGTCTTCTTGTTCACCCCCCTCCCCCAAACCGCCCCAGTTCCCGGGTCTCGAGTAAATTTTGACTTTGGCGGTTTGCCGCATGTTGGCAGCGGCCGCTATGCCGTCTCGGCGCGCCTTTTCCTCCTTGTCCGGCACACTGTAAATCCTCCTCTGCTTGACTCCGGGGTGGGGGGAAGACTGACACTGACTGGCACACACCGTATGGGGAAGAGGAGGAGCGAAGAGCGGCCGCTGTTGGCTACATATGACCCGAGCCGGAGAGCGCCTTGATCCGCACGTCTCCGTCCCATGCAGGGCACTGCGTGCTTCTTCCTGGCACGGCAACGTACTACCTTCTGCGCTCTGGCATTTTCTGATACGGTTGTGTCACGCGGTGTTAGCGATAGCGACAGAGTAGAACAAAAAAAAATGGTTGTGTGGTGGCATTTTTCGACCCCCTAGCACAAAAAAGTTATCACTAGCGAGAATAATACGAAAGATGATATGAATAATGTAATACACATGGTTCATAATAACCAAGCCATGGCCGAGAAAAAATGTATCGGTCACCCAATATCGATCCAACGGAGGCACGGCCAAGCAAATAGGGGGAGCACCAAGGGAGCGTTGGGGTGCTGCATGCATGTATGTGTAAGTAAGTGCCCGACCTGCATGCTTGATGCGGCTCAGCCTTGTCTCTGTTCCTGTCTCACGGGCATACAGCACCGCCTTGCATGCTATCACAAAACCCGCCCATGCAATATGCAGAGCGTGTAACGCGAACCATGCGGCGGTGCGCGCGCGAGAGGCAAGGGTCGTTTTCGTGATTAAACCAGCGAGGGCGTGTCTGCTTCCTTCTCTTACTGTTTTTGTGGGATATCAATCAACTGAGGCAAAAAAAGAATGTCCATCCCTACCTACCGACGGAACCTTGGGCCCGGGTCCATGTGCTGCGTCAAACTCCTGCAAGGCACGCCCATTTGGATATCCCCGGTCACGGCGGAGGGTTTTACAATATTCAAGTCCCTCACATGCGGATTGGCCACTTTGGGCAAAAACCGTGTATATCATCTATTCCCGGCCTTTCACGGTTCGGTTTACACACCCCGTTGTATCTGATTCGTTCCCCTTCTGTTGTAATTTAGGCTGAGGCAAGCAATTCCCGTCGGCCGGGACACCCGCATCTTCCACCACAGCCCGCCCCGGCTATCAGTCAAAGGGCAAGAGAGAAAAAAAAAAGCTCTCACTTACTGTCTCTTTCTCCATTCAAACACGCCCCTCAGGTCCCCATTGAGTGGATGCCCAGAAATTTTACTTCCCCTCTTGGATGAGTGAAGCGGCGTGGCGTCCTGTGGCGCCAGACGAGCTCTTTTTCCTTCTCGACGAGACACCAATGACGGACTCCCATACGTCAAACGCTAGACAACGCTAAAATCGGCTCAGCGATGTTGGTGAGTGTGTGTGTGTGTGTGGATGGGTGGGTGGTGGATGGTGATGGTCACAGAAAGAGTGTGTGCGTCTTTACCATTCTGGTTATAGCAGAGCCTGCTCTCTAGTTAATAAAAGACTACCCAAAAAAATGGCCCGTTGTAGCTGGGCTTAATTCGTTTCTCATCCTCCCATTAGGGACATTGCGCCCAATCCTTCGAGGCAGCCTGCGGATCCCACACACTGCTTGTTACGATGGGCGGTACCCAGAAAGAGGAAACCCCATTAATAAAACAGGATAGATAACCTTGGCTTGCCCAGCTCCTCGGCGAAAAGAGGCCAACCGCAAATCCGACTGGCTGACGGGCATTGAGACCGGCGCGAAAGAGGCGTTTGGCCACCGAATCTTCGCAAAGCCGTACGAGCTCGGGCGACGGGAGGGGAAGGGGGTGCTTTAATCGAGAACACAGCCGCAGAGAAGGGAAAAAAAAATCATGTTAAAACAAAGATGTACAATAAAGAAAAATTACGCGACGTTGATTGAAAAAGTGCACCCCACGTATCGGCCAAGGCGGCATAACCTGTGCTGCATAATTCGAGGCACAGCAAACGCAAACGTCGGAACACACGCAGAGGCAGGTTTCAATTTAGCTGGCCCCCTTCGTGCTGCCAAAACCCCCAGGACTTTTCATTCGGCCTGTCAGATGCCAGAGAAAAACCCATTAAAGACGGCGGACGTTGAAAAAGAAAGCTTTGCAACCGGCGGAGGGAGGGATAGCGCAGGGTGACATGGGTCCAGGCCACGTCAATTGAGGCAAATCTAACACCGCAGCTCTTTTCATTTTTTTTATCTTTCTAATAGGCCTGGTCTCTGGGTGTGGTACCCTGAAAACAAGAAAAAAGAAAGAGAAGTCTTCGGACACAATGCGTCCGCGCGCGCGCGTGTGTGTGTGTCATCACGAACCCGTGGCCGCCCTGCAGAACAGGCGACCCCACGACGCCTCCACCCCCTACTAAGATAAACCAACTAAGATGGCTAGTTTATTACAAAGGTTGTGCGCAGCACGGTTTGGGTGTGCTGCCTGCCAGACGAGACCAGCTAAACGGGCGCCGATCTCTGGAGCTTCGGGGTGTAAATTGGCTGACTGGTCTTGTCTTGCGAAGGCCCGGCCCACGCCACACACACACGGTGGTGGTGGTGGTGGTGGTGTCTGTTTTGCCGGCCTAGTAAATTACATGCTGAACGATTGCCAGCCCGTCGTCTTGCGAGCTCCGTGTCGACTATCTGACGCAGGGCCGCCGAAACCAAAGAAAACCAAGACAGGGCGTGCGGCGGGCGCGCTGGCTGTTGCAAGGGAAGCCATTCCCGCGATGCACCGATGACACAGAAAACCGAAGCCGCTCCCCCTTGCTCGCTATTCCACAGGGCGCCAACCTGCAACGAGCAAGCAGCGCCAGGCCAGGCCGAGACGGAGCCTGTACGTTGTCCAATGCACGTCAGGCGGGCATGGTTTCTTTCATTGCTGCGTTCGTGACCGCCCGCGGACGTACGGCCGCAGCAAGGTACACAGGCACAGACGCAACCCAAGCCCGTTAACTAGTTACATATATCTGCACGACAGGTCCAGGGATGAGATGAAAAAATTCAATAAAGAGCTGCCAAGTACGGAGTACAATTGGTCGCATCGTGACGGGGCGGGTCATCAAACCATCAAACCACCCTATCGCGGGGACGGGCCTCGACACTTAAAGTGCCCTGACGTGTTTTGATGGGAATGCGTCGCAGCGCATGCATTGGCGAGAGAGCACAAGTAAGAGACAGAGCTGGTGATCCCTGTGGCTTGTAGCATCGAAATGGCACCACGACGGCATGTCTGGCTGCCTTGGCCCGGCCCGCCCGTCAAAACACGGGCTTGGGAGCACTGAAGGCAAGATGTGCAGCGCCAGAGGGGACAAAAAAAAAAGGGTGTTAAAGTGGTTGCAGGTCTTGGGGGCCGGTGCCGGATTCGTCGTGTGTATCCCGTACCTTGTGTGTGCGTGGTGGTGTACAGGTCGTATCTCAAGACAACCTCATTTCAAGGCAGGTCGACAAAAAGAAGGCCATGCAGGGTCGTGTCGGCGGAAACCTGTGCCCAGGCCGTTAACACCTCCTGACATTCCACAGCGACTCTCCTATATCGTGCGTCCAAGACTAATGCACGCACTTTGCCGGGCGTTGAAGCACCATTTGCGGCGGGTACCTGGTATCCCCGGTGCAACAGGTTAGTAGCAGGACGGGGGGTATCTTTGACGAGCTTTGATACAAGAGAGGCAGGGGAATATATGTAAGGAAGGGAGGATTTATTTTTCTTTTTTTTACGTTGCCGCTTCTGCAGGCTTCCATGACACAAATCATGGCGCTGAACCCTTGCGCCGAGATACCGCAGGCATTACCTAGCACAATGGACCGATATTGCTTTTTTCTCTCGTCGCTAGAACAGGCTAGGCTGCCCATTGTCAGCAGGCAGCCGGGACGTCGAAAGAAGGCCCTGCTGGTTGTTTGCTAAAAAAGGTCTCAGACATGCTGTTGGAAAAGATTCACCGGGTCGTTGCTTTTTCCTTGACAGCGTGGCCGTGCGTGAACCCCCGGACTGGTAATTTAGCTTGGAGCCCGCCATTTAGACAGCCCCCATGCAGGCACTTTAAGATTACCTATGAATAAGAGACGACACAAGAAAAAGTGCTTGCATTACGCGAAACACGGGACGCGTGCCGCCATGCAACTTGCACAACTAAGCGATATGAAGAAAAGGAACCGTTATGAATTCTGATCCAGAGCCAAAAAGTCCAGTCTCGCTAAAACGCCCCGAAAAGAGCCCACAGTATACCACCATCGGAAGAGGGCCCGTCGCTCAGGAGCAAAAAGGGCTTTTCTTCTTGTTGAGGTCTTTTTTGGGCGTTTAATGCAGGGTCCAGCGGTTCGCACATGGTCCGTAAAAGTCTACCTGCCAATTGTTCCACCGTGCATTGCCTCCGTAGCTAGGAGAGAAACTGACTTTGCTCCGTGTCACTCTCGCGTGCTGGTTTGCCCGCGGGAGCTGGGCGCGCCCGTCCACGGCATACACGAGATATATGGATATATGGGCTGAGCTCCGCCTCGAGCATGACGCGCCGGGCGGTGGAAACAGTGCGGAGAATGGGCGTGTGCGTTTGAGATGGATTACTCTGCTTTTTCTTTTTCTTCTTTTTTTAATCCTTCTTTTTTAATTCTTTGTTTAAAAATTCGTTTCTGCCGGCTGCTTTGGCCCGTCCCACCACCGAGACGTGCAACGACGTTGAATGGATCACCAAACAGGGAGAGAGATTGCATTACCGCTTCAAATGCTTCACCGTCTTTTTCTTTTTTTGTGTGATTAGCTAAATATGTCATGTCAGATCCCGTTTTCCCGCAAGCTTTGCAAAGGGGTTTGCCTGTCGTGCCATGCCCATTGTGACGGCGGCAAAGTGGTCGCATGTGCAGTGCTGCACTGTATTAACGGGCGGGGGGAGCACAGGCGGCCCCGGCTAAATATAGTGCGTCTGTACTGTGCTGTGTTTGTGCCGCAGTTTTATGCTTGTGCAGAATAAAATTTACAGTGGCTGCACAACTTGAGCCCAGTGTGGCAATGGCCCGAGCTCCTCCTTCGGCTTCTGGAAGCTTGCCTATTCGGGCCCGTTTCATGGGCGAAAAGGCTGCGCTGCGGGTGGCTGGTTGGGCCAATCACAGCGCCGACAATGCTCCTCCGCACCAGCCGCTGTGGCGGGAGCGCTGCCCGCCCCACTTTCTCAGTGTGGCTTTCCCCGTGGCGGGGCGGGGAGGGGAGAAGGGAAGCAGAGAGGAGGGCAAGAGGGGCGCGCCGGCGCAGACTTAGTGCCGATTTGTGCCATTTAATTCAGATTTGCACAGCATAGAGGAACGCAGGATTTGGATATGTAGGGACAAATTTAGTGCCTGGTGCATGTCGGTATATGTGATGCATCTTACCGCGCAGTGCATCTGCTGCCCACTCTGCGGAGTACATGCATCCATACCCAGCCCCGTGGCACCCGACTCGCGTGCCTCAACTCCTCTCTCGGCATCTGTTCCTTTCAGATATATATCGCCAGCCCACTCGAGTGGGTTGGACAGGCAATTTTTTTTTTACATTCTCCCACCTCAATTGACTGTCGGTGAATGCAATCTGCGTCGACGCAGCAAGGAAAAAAAAAAGGTCTTGGTGCAACTGCAAAACGGGCCACGCCAAACCCCATCCCGCCACGGCACCGCTTCGCCCACTTGGCCAGACCCTGCACCCCAGCGCCAGTATATGGCTATTACTCGTACAAACTGGGCAGAGAGGCAGGGTCAGCGAAGAAAATGCCCCCAAATTCGCGGAGCAGTGCACCCGCGATGCCAACCTGTTTCTGTGGCAGGATAACTGGGGATCCTCTGCTGCTCGGCGTCTCTCTCGCCAACCTCCCGGCAACAATCAACGACACGCCCTCCCCCCTGGCCCGGCCCGTTCCTGCACGGCAGAGGAACCTCGTAAATAGTCTCAAATCTGGGCGGAGAGACAGAGAGGACAGATAGCTACCTGCCGGGCCGAGTTTCTTCAAAATGAGGTGTTTTCTCCCCCTCGACGACATCTTAATTGGGTCTTGCAAAGAAAATTTTCACTCTGGACATGAGGGTCTCGCCATCTGCCGCATCTTTGCCAATCAAGGGATATACCAAGTACGTCTGCACACATGCAATGTACTCGGTGTGCATGCATGCACTATCCAACCCTGAAAATGGAGATGTCCGTAAAAGAAGCAGGGCTGGCCGTCAAATTTCCGCTGTGTCTGGGGAAAAGACAAGACGCCGGCCTCAGCTCTGTACAACCGAGCGCCTGTGCCGTGTCTGCACTGCACACACACACACACACATGCACACACACGGCTCAGCGCTGCACCCTTTCATAAAAAGAGACTCGGGTCAAGGGTCCGGGTCCGGGTCTGACGTACAAAGAAGAAAATAATAACGGAGGAGCAGAGACAGTGTAGAAACACGCCCAGCCCGCTGATTTTCCCACCAGCCGGGTTCGGTTAATCATTTGTTTCAAATCATGACATTATATTACCAAAGCATTTTTGGCTACCGGCCTGGGGCCCCCCGGTCGGTGTGTGATACACGGCAGGCCGGGGAAAAGAGAGAGCAAAAGAGAGAGAAAAAAAAAGGCCTACAGTACTCCGTAGCCTGCGACACATTACAGCGGGCATGCGGTATGCGTCTTAGACATGTGCTGATTTCTCTAGGGGCGCCCCCCAATGTCACCGTGCATCGTCCCTGGCCTTGTCACGATTATTTTAATTTCGTCAGGGGAGTTCGAGATATATCCTGGACGTCATCCTTGCCATGTACGAATAAGCAAGTTTTCTCTCTTCTCCTTGCTACAATCCTTCTTTCCTTGCTCCGGGGTAAGACTACAACCTCTGAGCAATCCTGTTTCAAGGGCAACGAACCTAGGCCTCGATAACCGAGCTCGAGATCCTGCGTTCGCTCGCCAGCTAGGACCAGGTTTTGGAAAAAAAGGAAATATCGCCGACCGGCTCAGTGTTGGACTAGCAACGGCACAAAGACGGCGAGCAGGCATATTCCTGCATACAAGTATCCAGCTGCACAATAATGATTGCATGGCACATTGCGGCGTGGAGTCACCACCTGTCCTCCGCAGGCCAGCCTGGTTCGCATACAAGGGCCTGGCCAGCAAGCAGTTGGGGGCCCTGTCGAAAAAACGAAAAAAGAGGCTAGAGATCCGCTCTTCCCGCCCCTCCAAGTCCAATTATCATCGGCGGGTTTCTTAGCACTGGTCATCCAGAAGAGCCTGCGAAATCCACTGCCCAGGGCCGGGGGAGCCGTCAGCGAAACAGAAAAAAGTTCTTTGCGTGGGACTTTTCGGCTACAGAGTCATTCATGACGCGAGGTGTTGGGGTGGGAGGCGTACGATTGTCCAGAGCTGCTCCTCCTACCTCTCACGGCAACGCGCCAGAGGGGCCTCTGCCAGCAAGAGGAGCTCAAGGCAACCGGGCAACGAAACGCATATGCAGGCAATCAAGACACACCACTGCATCATCGTGAGCATCATCGTCACGCCTGGCCCCAGTAGCCCGCCAAAGACACGCGAAACCGCCACGCCACGCCTCCATGCAGGTCGACGGGTAGGAAGCTATTACGCTGTCGTTTTGCTTCGACTCTTTTTTTCTTCTACCCTCTCGCGAGCCGCAAAAGGCGGGGCGGCACGCCGCGTCAGAGCCAGCCAGAGAGAGGAAACAAGATTGCCCAGATGCGTCATGCAGTGTAATGAGTTGAGTGAGGCGCTCTAGCGTGCTGGAACGCGCCCAACTTTGGTATAGCAGCTCGGCCAGCCAAGGCCATCCTTGCTAGTTGGGGGACGGACGACGGGCAACTTTCGGCCTCGGCGCCGCCTCTCACTGCCACTGAGTGGGCATATGTTTCCATAAGGCGGAGGCTGGTTCTCGGCTTCTTTTTGCCTTCTACTTTTTTTTTCTTCGGCATTGGTTTTTATTTTTACTATTATATATATTCTGAGGGAATATATTACTCAAGAGGCGCTTGACTACCCCATAAAATGTCATCATATTCGCAGGACCCCGACTTGTTTCATTGCTGCAGTGGACAGCGAGACGAGAAAACTGTTACTTGGGCCGGGGACGAGGCATGGGACGGAGTCAAGAGCATCGCTCTTTGGGTCTAGCGGCCGGTCTACGGCCCCGGCACCGTGGAGACTTTCAATTCGTGTTTGAACTGGTCCTATTGTGGTCTACAGGTAGCTTTATGCCTGGTAAACGCTGCATATCTCCCAGGCTCCGAATTATTCTTGCCAAACGAGCAGCTGGTCAGTTGATACTGGTGCCCTTGCTGGCTAAACCCAACTGCACAGTGCAAATCCAGTCGTTCATCTGGTGGAGAGGAGTCTGGACGCCAGTCAGCTTCTTAGCGTAAAGCCAAGTTTTGAGGTCAATGATAGTCGCTGCTTATATCCCGTACTGGTAGTTGTGTCCGGCAGCCTTGCGTCAAGAAGGAATACACGTACGCCGCCTTCCAAATAGGAACAGATGCCCAGCGGCTGAAGCTTTGTGCAGCACGCACCGGTTTGTGCTTGACCCCATCCTTACCGTACAGGGTCCTATCATGAAAAAAAAAAAAAAAAAAAAAAGAAAAAGACTCCATCCACTGCCCCTCCATCCAGGCGTCCAGGCAGAAAGACCGGAACTTTCTCCCGTTCTCTGCCTCCAACTAGCAAATAGTCTTTATTCTTCCCGTCTCCTGGTACGGCAGCATCAGCGGGACCTGGTTCGGGCGGATTACTGCAGTAGGCAGAGGAGTTGTGACCCAGCACAGAACGACAGGGTATCATTGAGCTAAAAGGAGACCCTCGCTGGCTCGAAAGGCACACACCCTGTGGAAATCCTCCACATCCAAGGCCGTTTATGTGCAGACAGAACGGATATATACGGAGCATCTGCCATTGAGCTTTTTTCCCTCCTTCGTTCCTCAACAGTAAAAGAAAGACCCCGCGTTCTGGAGCTTCGTGATGGCAAAATTTTCTTTCAAAGCGGGCGGATTGGAGGGGTAACTGAGGCGGTAAAGGGTCCCAGCCCCTCTGTGCAAGTTTTTGCATGTGGATGACCTATGAGTACCATACATTTTGAATTATTTTGTTGAATTGTGACAGCACAAAAGACAATCGACGTCGGAGAAAATATCGCAGCTTCCGAATGTAGTAGTAAATGGAGTTGCTCGACACCGACCAGCAAACGTAATCCGGGCACCGGATTATCCAGGGCCGGCAGCTGGCAGCTGGCAGCAGATCACCTCGATTGACTCTCTACATCTTCGTTTGTTCAGCTCGAGACGACACAATCCGACGCCGATATCGTTTAATTTCAAGTTACAAGGTAGCATCAAATGCTTCAGTGCGATCCCAGGACACTTTGCGGACTCGTGCTAACGTATTTTAATTTCCACGGTCGCAGCGTCCGATGAACCATCGACCGAGCCCTCGGCCCCACGAAACGAAATCCAACACCATGCACATTCTCTGAACCAAAACCAAACCCTTTGGTACCATGGGCGGCCGTCTCCCGGTGCCTCGAACCAATCCGGGCGTCAAGGTCTGCAGCTAGCGCCTCATAATGCCATTGTCTATTTCGGCCAGGGCCACGGACGGGCAGGAAAACAGAGTGCAGCCGAGTACCGCACCAAGCTCGTAGCTTAATGCCCCGATGGCGAAGCAGATCTTGCTGATATTTTTCGATGAGATGCCATCTGCTCGATTCTCGAGATCGAAAGCATCTTCTTTCTTGGTCTTTATTTCTCTATTTTTCCCTTTTCAGGAAACTCAGGGTTCTTCATGCTCGTCGGCCTCGCAAAGGCAAACGCTCCGTGGAGAGACCCTGGCACGGGACTCAGAGAGCATGCACAACTCTTCATCAGCGTATCCTTGATTGACGTGGGGTGTGGAAGCGGACGCAAATCGAACAGGCGTGAAGAAAACAAGAAAACAGGACCATGCATCCCGTCTTTCGCCCCAATTCCCAGAGGATTGGCCGCTCCGAGGCTGCTATTCGCGGCTGATGTTGTTTACGCTTTCGAGCCCTCCGTGGCTCACCCCGCGCTCTAAGCCTTCTTGGACCACTTGAAACCAGACACGCAGTGGGCGGGGTCGCACGCGGAGTCGGCCGCTCGACGCTGCATTGGCTTTGCGGCGACCGGAGGGTGTGAGTGTGTGTGTCTGTGGTTCTCTGCCCGGGCTGCACTGCAACGGTGCGCGGAGGTGCGTGACTTTGGTTTTTCTTCTTCCAAAACGGCCACCTGCCGTATCGGTATCGAAGCCAAGGCATGATGTGCCCGTTGCGGTTCGTCGGTCGCCCGCGATGACGATGGTGGCAATCTGGTACACTACGGCCTCTTTTTCTTTTCTTTTGTTTTCTTTCTTCGGTCGGATTCCTTTTGCCAAGTCGCACTCGTCTTGGGTCGCAACCGTTGCTACCACCTCGCGATGAGAATTGGGTGTTAGCGTTGCACACGCAGCTTGTTACCGAACGCCTGGTTCAGCCATTACTTGGTGTGCTATGGTGTGCTTGGCTCGCACCACCACACTCGGCTCGGAGGATCCGGATATTGATGTCCCCGGCGGGGGCCCGTCTCGTGAGAGCTCAATTCCCCAATCAAGCATTCTCGCATCACGGGGTGTCGTCGACCTGTTTGGCCGCCACCGGCTGCAGATCATGCACATAGATCCGCAATCCATTGGCGAACGAGGCACTAATTCAGCGACAGACTTCAATTCGGACGACCTTGTTGCCAACTCGGTTAAATATTCTTCAGCGCAACGGAACTTCTTCCCCACCTCAATGTTCGCAAGTTTGGCTGAGGAAGGCGTAGTGATTTACAATTGGGCTCAGGCGACCGGGGGGTCGCCTTGCTCGAGGTAGAAACAAAACTCTACTATCCTGCTCTAGGGGCCTCTAGTCCTTTGGGCTAAGCAGCTCGTGTGTTAACGAGACGCACCATGCCTGTTTGGCCATCTCGCGACTCGCCCAGCTCCTCTTCTGCAGAGAGCTAGCGATCAATCAGATCTGCGGTTGCAACCATTGTGGACGCACCGAGCCGCTACTGCTTCTCGACTCCAGCGTGTCATCTCTGGTGGTGTGCATCACCGTGTGGCTTGCAGGCCTAATACCACGCTGCCAGTTTACGCGTCGTGCAGCAGGGCTGTTAACCACTCAAAGGCCTGCCTCGAAAACGCGCTACCCATCCGTGTGATGGACATTGCGATTGGCGTCGTGCTTGGTCGCTCTATTTCCACGCCACGGCCACTGTTTTGTCCAGACACATGCTCGCGACGAGGCTGGAAATGCCCTCAACAAGCTGCCCCGCCAGCCAACTTGGCCGATGAAGCTCCTAGCTCTGTTTGTCAACACGCCCGGCTCGCCATTTTGATGTCGTGCGAACGCCGCACCATCATCACGATCGGTTTGATAACAACACATTAATCTCTAATTGCGAATGGGTCTTGTGCAAATGGACTTGTAATTAAGCCGCGAAAAGCTTGATAAGATTTACGCGGATTATTATTGACGGACAAAATGCCCGTCTAAACGGTGTCTAGTATTGTACCGGTACAGTACGCCGTGGCGTCGACAGCTCTCTCCGTCCCAGCCACTCGTATCTGCATCCGTTTCCGTGGCCAGCTCAGCGTGTCATCCCCGCAAAGCCGGCACTCTTAGCGATACTACGTACGGATACTCGTATTGTACTCCAACACTCGACAGATGTCATGTTTCAAAGCTACTGAACGTACATACTATATACCGCTTTCTCATAACGAGGGCTGCGAGAAGTCCTCGCGCTAGCAGACCATGTACGGAGTACTTCTTGCTTCAATTGACCCCGAAGCGGTAGCATTGTGCAACTGCTTGGCGAACCCCGAAATCAAGAATAAAAAAACTCAATTCGAAATAGGGGTAGAGCCATCATCGAGATGTTCTGCTTCTCCATAAACTGGACGGGTGCATAACCATGGGATTATGCAAAACGCCGTCAGGATTTAGCAGCGAATTTCCAAGTTTCGCGGCGTCTTTTGGCGTTGCGAGCAACACGCATCGAGATTCTTTGATCCCCTGCTATTGGAGCGAGCATCTCGATGTCACGACGTCACCACTGGACCGCTCTTTATTAGCACCTTGGACCGGCGCTGGCGTTGAATTGTCCCCTCAATAAATAAGCAGCGACGCGGCGAGCGGTGCTCTATTTCTCCACAGCCCGTCCGTCGTCTTTTGTGCGCCCGCTCCACGTCCACTGCCATATTCAGCTCAAGACGTGCCCCAACGCGGTTTCGACCACTGCGGCACGCGCTGCAGCTAGCCCAGGATGTTTCGACGCCACGCCCACTGGCCCATGCCATGTACCGGAACATACAGGTACCAACATCTCGCCAGCGCCGACGATGGACGGTGATGGTCCGCTATTGTGGGAGGTGGCTTGCTTCGAGACTCCTCTCGGGCGAGAAGCTCAAGGCGGATGTCTGGGGGGAGCTTTCGCACACGCCCCCTCTGGAAGTAGCGATACTTGCTTGATATTTCGCTGGAATATAGTTTTCTCAAGACGTGTCGATGGCAGCTGGTCGTACTGCACATGTACATGTAAACGACGAAGCATTTGATATCAAACTTTGCCACGGCTCCCGGCCGCTGCTGCAGGCATACGACAGTACCTGTAAGCCGAAGCTTGGCCACTGCCAGGCGTTGCCCATGCTTGTGTTCAGCTCTGCAGTGAACCTTGCTCCTGCATACAGCCCATGCAGAGACGGGACCAACCAACTCGGCTCCCTGAAGCTCGGCGCATTCTCTTCATGGAGCAGTATTATTAGCGACATGCACCAATGCCAATCACGGCTCGCCTGCAGCAGAAAAGACGCGCCACAGGTTGGCAGCATACGCCTCGGTCACCAATTGGAAGTTGCAATCCCCGACGAGCTCCCATGCTTTGATGAAATTTTCGCGGCCGCATGCCAATTTCCTTCTTGGCCATGCCTGCAGCCAATTATTCTCTCTGTCAGCTCCCGCCTCGCAGCCGCTGCCCCAGCGAGGCTCGTTTGGAGCAAACGAAGGAAGTGCTGACAGCTATGGCAAGCTGCATCTCCAACGCCGAGCCTTGTAGCAGGCTACTGCAGGCGGCGGAAAGCCCACGTCGAGTGATGCACAGCGGTTGGATCAGCGGCGCAGGTGCTAAAATAGGACTTTTTCGAGGCCGGTATCTCTGTGTACAGCCACGTGTGTATACATGCGGCGCAGCGCCGAACTCTACAGGGGATCGGGGTGTCGAAGTCGGAGCACTGGTCACGCGATAGCTTTCTCCCTGCTATTACGCAGAGGCGAGGGCTAAAGCGGACGACTCCGTATCGGCTCAATGGGGAAGCGGTTCCATCAGTTTGTGGCGATAAAGGCGATCTTCCATGGGGGTGTGCGAGAATCATGAATCGCGAGGCCAATGGGACGACTTCCCAAGCCTCGGGCGACGATGTCTCTCTTTACCGCTGAGGGGCTTGCATCATGCCGTGTGCACAAGAATAGGCACCTCATACGTACATATGCATGGCTCACACAGTCCCAGAATGGTTTCTTTTACTTTACGACCGGCGGCATTTTGCACACTGCTAATAATTTATACGCAGCCGAAATCCTGTGAGACAGGTAACGAGCCTTCTTGCCCTAACATGCGGCTGACTGGGACGTCGCGAAACATCTCACCTATTCCTGCCTAGCAGTATGGGTTCGAGGAAAACGCCTTTTGGGACCTCAGCGCCTCTCAGCAGCCAGCCTGCCTGCCAGCCAACGGACCGAGGATATTCATCCTGGCTCTCCAGTACTTGTATGCCCTTTTGAGTAAAATTGAGGGGCAACCACGCTCGTGGCCTCGCACGGGCGACGTCGCTGGGGGCCGGGGTGCGGACAGGCACCCCGGACCAGTACCAGCCAGGGTAGGAAGGCCGGCGTAGAAACTGTGCAGCTGTACGGAGTACAGTTCAGTACTTGTGACTTTGTGTGTGTTAGTCTTTGGTAAGAAGGCGTGTGCGATGTGTAAAGATGCGGCATATGCCCGAATGGCAGTAGCAAGAAAGCAAGGCAGTGTGGCACAGGCTTACATGCCCGCGTTGCATGTAGACCGAATAGAGCCGTTTGTGCACTAGAACGCGCAATGGTAGGTTTTTTTGCTGTTCTTTTTTGCTTGTCCTTGTCTCAGGTTGGCATCGACAGGTCGCAGCTCGAGCGGATCCCCGCACGCGCAGGACGTGGGTATGTATCTGTACTGCATGTACATGACTGTACGGATACAACGCGGTACGGGAGGTGCCTTGTCATGAAGCCATCCGAATTGAGCTATCGAAGATTTTTTTTTGCTTTTCTGTAATTGTCCTAGGCACGCCCGTGACGGGTGTATGAAACTTGGCTAGCAGCTTGTCGCTCGGTTACGGGAAGTGAAGGCACAGGTAAAAGGTTGTTTGCTAGACATTTAATACGTGACTCCCGTCGTCTGTAATATGTAATATTCACTAGGCAAAGAAAGTTCTCTTTTTCTAATACATGTGACCCCTTGATCCCGGGCACGAGGCAGGCAATTTCGCTGTCCGGCGGCCGGGGTATTCGTGGTCGGGCCAAGTTACAACGGTCCAGGTTTTGAAGACGTGGTGCTTTTTCTTTTTCTGCCAAGTAGGAGAAAAAGCCTGGCCTTCTTTTGACATGGGTATTCACTGGTGCTTTTTTTTAATGCAATGTAATTGCTACTTCCAGGTACGTACATGTTGGCCAAGGTAAGCACAGTCGAGTACGTATTTCTGCCTGCTGTGTACTTTGTGTACAATGCCAAATGACCTGAGGGGCTGGGAGCTTGGGCTTGATCGTGTGTGCATGAGTGGCAGCAGCTGCAAGGCTCGGTGTATATTCGAAACGCACGGTATCATCGCGTAAACCGAATAATACTGCTTTGTGCCGTTCTTGAAACCTCTTTGTCTGTTCACCGCTCACTACCTTGCCCAAGCTTTTTCTTCTTTGTTTCTTGTGCTTTTTTTTTTCTCTCTCATTTCGCACAAGGAGCAGACCGAAGCTCAAGCCGTGTACAGGTCGGTGCTGTGCTGTTTCTAGGGATTTATTTTTCCCCTCCCCCGATGACACCGAAGACAAGTAACGCAATTAAAGCTATTCTTTCAGCAATGCGCACTATGACGTCGGATCTTTGGCTCTTTTTGGTTTTGCTTTTTGCAATGTTCAAAAGTCTGCAGATGGAAGCATTACGCGTGAAATTTCAACGCGAAACCCCGAGAGTTTGGTGGCGGTTGCTCTCTACCAAGCACGCGCTTGTACCTCGCGGGAATAATGGAGAATACTGCTACCGCTGTTGCAAGCTGCGACGGTGGCAGTGGCATGGCCCTGGCTTGCACACCAAGCAGTACTTGTACATGCTGCAACGACAGAGAGGGGGGATGACGTAAAACGACGGCAAGCGAGGTGAGAAGATGTGAATCCTGGTAGAGAGTGTACTCGAGATGATTGGGGGCGACCTGAGTTTGGAAAAGATGTGAGTGCTGTAGGGTAAATTGTAGTTGTACATGGGTGCTTGGGGTTTATTGTTCGGGGGGACGGTGAATTGAGGTGTTGCTGTGAAGGTGTGGCGGGCTTTTGATGGAGGGCTGTCGAGAAGAGAGCGGGTTGACAATGAGCAAATGGGCGCATACAGGCCCATGGGGACGTCGATTGCTCTTGTCAGTGTACATATATGCGTGAAAATGTGTCTTCTGATACTTCATTCATGGGCCTTGGCCCCGTGATATGCCCATTCCTGGCTCCTGCTGCTACGGCCCCTCGTCCGGGACCAGGGGGTTTTTGCACGTAAATTGTGATATCATATATATTTGCACCATAGACTCATCTATTATAGACTGGACACCGAGCCAGAATGCGGGCATGGCGCCGTGCTACTTGACTGCATTTTTCGGTGTGACGGGCTTCAACATGACGGGATGAGGGGGCATCAGCACTCGGCCATAGATGCCGCCGCCACAGTGTTACGAACAGGCCCCATTGCTACCAGTTGCATCTTTCATATCATATGAAAAGGCATTTTATACATCATACAGCTGCCTTTCAATGCTCGTTTCGTCGTTCTGTAGCTGGACGTCATACTCTGACGAGACACCCCCGGGCTGAAGTGGACAGTCAAGTCTTAATGCGAAGGCATCTAACGGACGCGGGGAACGCTTCTGAACGATATGAAGGGAATTTCAGTAGCTTCAATATGAAACCGAGTCCTGTACTAGCTCCCCGTTGGATTGCCTCTCCATGAAAAGTGCCATTTGCGCACTCGCACTCACCGACGGCCCAGGGGGGAATTTGTGGTCGTTCTGATGAACTATCGCAATCTCAAACAAAGCGTCGGTATAGAACGTTTTACCCATGAAGGCTTGATCATATTCATCAGTAGATCTTTCGAGCGGGTGCATGGGCAATTCTGGGCCAATAAGAATAACAATGAAAATAAAAATGGCAGAGTCCTACTTCGAGTCCCGAGGACGGTATGCCCGTCCGCAGCCCTCGAACACCCAGAACACTCCGTGCACGCATCCTCAACGCAGAGATATATTATGACTCTTTATATCTTTTTTTCAAATATCTCAATAGATCAGAACCTCGTGTCCCATATCATAACTGGAGTCGTATACAACGTTCGCCATGTCCCGCAAATCTCGGCGCGTCGAGGAGCTATACTTTGCCATCGAAAGGTGGAAAAGTCGCGGCATTGGCGCCATCTATATCCACTGAAGTTAGATTTCTGCGGAAATCTGTTCTTCCAGCTTATCATGAAATTAAGAGATGGTAGAGAAATGAACGAAGATGCTATATTTGTGGTGAGGTCACGCTAGATGATGCCATCGTCGACCTCAGAAGCTGCGACACGATGCTGTTTTCGTCTCCTAGGTCGTAGGCTCGAACAATCTTGCCAGTCGCAGTGGAATAGATTCAACATGAAATGAGCACGCAGATATTTTCTCGCATTCGTCCTGCCCAATTGTCACCTTGCCAGAGTCGCATCACATCCAAGCTTCACCGTCATTCCGCACACTCTATGCAGTCTGTTCTTATTCAAAATCGTCACGCATTACAACTCTATCGCAAAACTCTCTCAACTCCAGTCTATTCACCCAAAATCATCTCGTTCAATTCATCCGCATCATCTCTATACAACATCCGCCTGTTCTGTTCGAGCCGCACCCTGTGCCGTTGCAAAAAGAAGAGAAAAACGCCAATCAAACCAGTAAAGAAAATAGTGTGTAGACACCAGCATTGTAGTCGCCGAAATACAAATCAGGAAAAAAAAAAACAAATATAAGTGGTAGTTGCAGTCTGTTAGTGAAAGTGTAGTCTTGCGGTTTGTGGCAAGATTAGTTGAAGATGATGAGACGAAAGGAAATCCTCGTCTCGCAGAAAATGGAGATTCGCTTCGCAAAGCCTTGGGGCTTGACAGCCCGGGCGGCCGTCTCTATTGGTCCTCGCTGTGCAGTTTAAGCGGCAGTGTTGGAGGAGTCGCTGGCGCGGCGGACAGAGGGAGCCTTGGAAGAGCCCTCGGCGGTGCAGCAGCCCTGCTCCTCGCAGTCCTCGATGCACTCGAGCAGGCAGGGGGCGTTGGGGTCGTTCTGGCCGTCGAGGGTAAGGGCGGCAGCGTCTCCAAGGTGCTCGTGGTTGCTGTCGAGGCAGAACTCGGGCTGGATGGTGGCGCTGTGGATGCCAAACTCGTGGAGGCAGTTGCGAGCGCGCTTAGCCAGCTGCATGTACTTTTCGCCGCTGTTGGTGTTGATGGGGAACTCGACCTGGAGATGCATGCTGGCGACGATCTTGGTGTCGGAGAGCTGCCATACGTGGATGTGGTGGCAGCTGACGACGCCGGGCAGTCTCTCGATATCCTGTCGGATGTCCTTGATGCTGATGTTCTCCGGGGTAGCCTGGAGCAGAATGCGGGAGGTGGCGAGGGTGAGAGGAATGGAGGTCTTGAGAATGATGACGGTGATGAAGAGAGAGACGGCCGGATCGGCGTAGAGCTTGCCGGGCCAGTCGGTGAGCCAGATGATGAGAGCGGTGACGATGACACCGACGTTGCCGAGAGCATCGCCGAGGACGTGGAGCATCATGGCGTTCATGCCCATATCAGCGTGGTTGTGGCCAGTGCTCTTGGGAGCCTTCTGGGGCATGGTGTGGTTGTGGCCGACGTGAACGGAGGAGTTGCGGCGAGTGCGGCCCTTGGTAGTCTTGGCATGAGGCTTGACGGCAGCGGCACCGTTGTTAGACTTGGAGCCCTTGAGAAGCGGCGAGCTCTCGGTAGCGTCGGCGTTGTCGTCGTTGTCGTCGTTGTCGTCGCTCTCCTGGGGAACGGGTGCGGGGTGGAGACCGGCGGCAATGATGTCGTGGCGGAAGCTGGAGGGGTGGATGCTGCGGTCCTCCATGCTGGCGTAGCGAGAGTGCTGGCCCTTGCTGGAGAGGCGGCGGCCACGGGTGCTGTCGGAGGAAGCGCGGGCATTGGCGGCGGTGACCTTGCCGACGACGACGTCGGGGTAGACATCCTCGACGGGACCGGACTCGTCGGCGACGTTGCGGCGCTCCTCGTCAATGTCGTGGCCGTGGGAGTGGCCGTGCTCGTGAGCGTGGTCGCCGCCCTCCTCCTCGTCGCCGTGGGAGTGGCCGTGGCCACCGAGGACGAGGAAGCCGAGCAGGTTGGAGGCGAGACCGGCAGAGCCGACAATGAGGATAAGCTTGGGCTGGTTGATCTCGGGGGGCTCGACGAATCGGGTAAGGGCCTCAAGGATGATGGAGACGCAAAGGGCGATGAGGAAGACGGCGTTGAAGAAGGCACCGAGAATCTCGGCGCGAACCCACTGGAGAGGAGTTGTTAGACGAAAGTTGAAGGGAGTGAAGGGAGTGATGGGAGTGATGGGAGTTGTCCGAGTTGTATACGTACACCAAAGGTGAATTCGTCGGTGGTTTCCTTTTGCGAGGCGACGACAGCCCAGAGACCGATAATGAGGGAGATGATGTCGTTGAGCTGATGCAATGGTTAGAATGGGTGCATAGCCGAGTATAGCAGTAGTATAGGTATAGGGATGAGGGAACTTGCCATGTGGAAGGCATCGGCAGTCAGGGCCAGAGAGTGGGCGACGAAACCGCAGATGAGCTCGAGCAGGAAAAACGCCGTATCAATACCAAGCATAATCTTGATACGGGTGCTCTTGGAGAGCGCCAATTTGGAACCCATGATGGGCAGAGGTTGCGATTGCGATTGCGATTGCGATGGCGACGGTGGTGGTGACGGTTGTTGGTGTTGTCGGGGTGGCGATGATGTGATTGGGGTCGGGGTCGGGGGCGAAGGAGGATGAAACAAGAGAAAAAGAAGAGAGGGAAGAAGAAACAAAATAAAGGGAAAATGGATTAAGCCTCGATATTAAAAAGAAGGAGAGAGAAAATGGGGTCCAAGCAGTGGCGGGAGGAGGCGGCGACAGTAAAGTTTTTGCGGCGTCGAGCCTTGCTTGGTAGAAAGAGTGGGAGAGGGAGTGGGAGTGGAAGTTGGAGTGGGAGTGGATGGTGGGGATGGTGAAATACAGAGTACGTATTCCGCAGTACGTATAGATTATTTACTAGTAAACTACTAAACTACTAGACTAGTAAACTAGCAGCGAGCAGCCGGCCGAGGACCGAGCAGACGGTTTAGGTAGTGAGCTAACTAGCAGGTACGTACCTCTGAAGCTGTGGTACGTAAAACTGGTGGTGGCGCCAGCCGGGAACGTCAACCAGAGGGGCAGAGGCTTGCAGGGCGAGGTAGAGGTACTTGTGCCTTGGTAGTTAACTACCCAGTAGTGCTCGCAGCTGCAGGCGTCTTGCAGGGTCTTTGAGGGGCGCTTCCTCTATAACTTAACTAGTTAGTGGGTTGCCCTCCAGGGCTGCAAGTACGGTGGAGACGCGGAGATGCAGTCGAATTCGCTGAAAAAGGTACGTACCGTCTGGTGGGAGGAGCCCCCAAGATAAACAATGGGGCGAGGAATGCAGGCAAAATGATGCACGACGTTTTTTTACAGACAAGAAGAAGAATTGAAAAATAAAAATAAAAATAAAAAATTGCACAATACTGCTACGTGCTAGGCATATTCTCTTCATTTTTTCTCTCGATTTTTCAACAACATCTGTTCTGCAGCCCATCCTTGCCCATCACCACCACCACCACGAGTACTAGTACCACCACCACCACCACTACCACTACCAACTATAACCAGATCGGCACGATGCTTCCAGCGCCCAATGTTGCACCCAGCCTGCTTGGCGACACGCTAGTTTCTCTGTATTATGATTAACCTCATACACGCTACAGGTAATCCGTACATCACCGCAGACATTCAATCCTGTTCTTTTCTTCCAGTATATATTTCTCTGCCGTTTCAACACATCTTCCTGCAGTCCTGATGCTCGTCGCTCTTTTGGCTGCCCTGCTTACCTAAAGTGGACACCACATCACATCCCACCACATCCCCAGCTTCAACCTCGTCAGCTCCTCAAACTCCAACTCGACCGCCATGCCTCCTTCTATTCCCGCTCGCACCCGCTCGCACCCGCCCGCCTCAACTGCTCTCCCACCAACGTCGCATCAAGGCCCATCAACCAATTCCCACTGCGGGGATCTCGCCCCGAATGAAACCACCTCTATTCCTCGATTCGGTCGCTTCAGACATTCGAGGTTACATTCGCTCTCTGGTTCCCTAGCTTTCCAGCCCAAACCGCCCACCTCCACCTCTGGACTCTGCACAACGCCTGCTCTCGCAATCGCCGGTTCCGCCCGAGAGCAAGAGGTCATCGGCGACAGACGGCCGCGCCAGCAGCTTCATCTTCAACAAAGACCACTTATCCACTGTGGGAACCAGACGAGCCTTGGAACGAGAAAGCCAAAGGGAAAAGGAGAAACTGCCAACGCCGTTCGCCAATCCAACCATCGCCCACTCTGCCCGCCAGCCAACCAGTCAGCTCACCGCGGGCTGATCCCCCATCATCGTACCATCCATCCTCAACCGAGCACACGCATGCTACGCCCCCCAGGATCCGACTCCCTGCCAAAAAAGTAACATGCGCAATTGGAAGCATACTTGTCCCTCTGCGCAAGCCAGACGGGGCGGTGAATTGATCGAATTGCCCATCTCGCCTGCAGACGTAATACGCCTACACTTAACCACACACACACATCTAAATTTGGTTCTAGTCTCTATACTTTGACAAGGCCCGAGCCTAGACGAAAGTCTCCATGCGCCGCACCGCACCGCAGGCGAGCAGGCACGCTACGCAGACTACGCAGACTACGCAGACTACGCAGACTACGCAGCCTACCGACACCACTCCGTACCCTCCGTACTCAGCGCTATTTTCTGTCTGCCTCACCTTGCAGCAATTTCACGACTCGCCTTTATTACGCAATGAACCGCTAAAAAGTGGCCTGATTCTCGGCTGCGATCCAGGCCAACCGCTCCGACTCCGCATTTTCCAACTCCCAGTCTCACTTCTCGCACCTCCCACGGGCGCAACGCTCCCACGCTCCCACACGGCTCGCCCACACGAACCTTTCGCGGCAGACGGTGGGCTCTTATTCACCCTCTCACCTCTCTACTTTGTCCGAGACGTTCAGCGCCGCCACCTGCGCCAATCTGCAAGGGTCTGATCCTTCCTGAACCTTTGTCTGCGACTGCATGCATCTCTCGGCCTCTGCTCGGAGCTGTCGATCAAGACCGTCTCTCCCCCCTCTCTCTCTTGTTCCATATACAGTCCCCCCTGCTCAATTGCATTCTGTTCATGTGCTCGATGCAGTAGACAGCCATGCTTCTTGCTCTTTGCTCGCGCCGCGCGAGATGGAGTAGTGCAAGAGCTTGTACCAGCTTTCAAGCGCGTGGCCTAGCGAAGAATTTACTTCCTACGGACATGGACAATAGCAACGTAAATCGCGTCAGAATTACGCTTCCCACAGATGCCCCTCAAAGAAAAACCCTTGCCCGCCAGATTCGGGTCTCCCGCTCACACCCAGCGAGAAAGAAAAGTCCACTGCCAGCCAACCCCCCGCGCAGCGTAATATATGCTTCCATCTCGCGCCGTTGATAGGAAGAAAGGCAAGGCAAGCCCACCGCCCGGAAGATATGACACCCGCAGCACCCGCATGAGCTGGCCGCAATAATGCCCGCCCGCCGTTTTGCTTGGCGTGCGATGCAGAGTGTGGTGGTGCTCGGCATATATTGCAAATTGAACAAGTAGCATGCCCGCTTTCCTTTGTTACAGGAGTGAATGGATTGGAACGGGGACGGCTGATCAACCTCGAACAAGCACACGTCTACCCATGAACCTGGTGGCGGACTTTGCTTTGACCTGTGATTTTTTCTACATCACGAGTCATTCGCACAGTGGTCTCTACTCAAGTCTTCGGGGAACAAGGAGCTTGCAGCGCGACACCTGACAAGCAAAGAAGAATTGACAGCAAGAAGAAGGAAAAAAACTAATCATCCATGACAGAAACCCCCAGCCATGTCTCCTCACGTCTTCTTGGCAGCAGTCTGTAGGAAAATTCGGCAATATTGAACTCCACGGCCCACTTACCCTCCACTTGATGTGCTTCCCGGATTGCCTTGCGACGGGGACCATTCAGTCGCTATCAAATAGTTTCCTTGTTCTAGCGCTTCTATGGAAACCTGTGTCGTGGATCCACATGAGCTCCTCGAGAGCAAGAAAAGTATTTGGTAGACGGAGAGTGCCCCGGGCCGTTGGTCAATGTAATGACTCGGAGAGCGACAGCCTTGGGCCGCAAATTTGCCAACTAGCTACGTACGCAGCGACGGATAGACCGAAGAGTAGCGTAGGGCGACTGTGGGTAAAGCAGAGGGATAGAAGGAGAAAAAGAAAAAAAAAACGTGTCGAAGGCGGGTATGCACGGGTAGAGGGGAAGTTACATGACTCACTTGGAGAGCTTTGACTTGGCATTGTAGAAAGCGGCGCGTAGGTGAAGCTGCTGGTGATGAAAGCTCTGCTGATCTGCAGGGTCCAACCTAGCCGAGGCCAACATCACCAATACGCGCTCGTCATCACGAATCGGGAGGCGAAGTTTGAATTTATGTGACCGTATTTCCGACAGACTGTTTATATACCTACAACTGGCTTGTCCATGTATTCCACGACGCCATGCGCGCCAAAAAAAAAAAAAAAATTCCAGGCGGTTTCCTTGAGTGCGAACAACATCGTGATCTCAATTGTACGAAGACAAACAAAAGCGAAAAAAAAAAAAGAAAAAAAGAAGAAGAGGGCATAAAGCAAAAGAAGAACAAGAAACAGAAATAAGAAATTAGACAATTAAAGAAGAACAAGAAACAACAAGAAGAGAATAGGAAACAAAACAAGAACGAGAAACGATAAGAAGAGGATAGAAAACAAAATAAGAACGAGAAACAATAAGAAGAGGATAGAAAACAGAATAAGAACGAGAAACAACAAGAAGAGGATAGAAAGCAAAATAATAACAAGAAACAACAAGAAGAGCAGAGAAAACAGAATAAGTAAAAGAAACAAAAACAACAAGACACAACATCAATTTCCTCCTAAATCCAGCTTCTCCTGCAACATCTTGGCCAGCTCTGGGCCTTCCTCATCCACATCCACCGCCTTCCCCTTGGGCTTGTTTCTTGGGGCCGGCGCCTCCTCAGGGATCAAGTTGGCCGGGTTCTGAGCGAAAGACGTAGGCTCCGCCTCAGAGCCACGCAGAGGCGTCGAGCCGCTGCTGTATGTGGTGGCGGAAGAGCCCGAACGAGCCCAGCTGCTGGAGCCGCTGCCACTGCCGCTGCCGCTGCTGCTGCCCTCGGATGAAGAATTCCGGACTCTCCTGACCGACGGACGGCGAGCCAGGGGATCGGGATGGACGGCCGCAACAGGGCCTTCGCGAATAGCAACGGACTGCGTCTAGAAGTCGTGGCCGTGATCGTCGTCGGAATCATCGCTGTCGGAGGAGAAGCCAGTGCCAAAGTCATAGTCGTCAGGATACCAGAGTTTCCTCGGGTCGTCAGCGCGGATCTTGTCGGGGTCGTCTTTGCGATTGTTATTATCCTTGGCAACGAGGTCGAAATAGCTCATTCCAGATCCCCCACACAGGTTGAGAAACTCGCCTGCGATCCAACGGAGATGAAGTGCGCGCATCATCTTCACAGCCTCGGCTCTCCTCGCATGTCGAATCTTGACGACCTGTCCATCCTCCAGCGGCAAGCGGTTACCATGCTCATCCCTCCTGCTCATATGCTCGAAAATGTGCTCGCGCTGGCGGTCGTAATCGTTCGAGGCAGTGTTGATTAGGTTGTAATAGTCGTCCAAATCCTCATGAGTCATTACCTGTTTGGGAAAGAGAACGCAACGCTCCTCCCAGTAGAAGGTGAAGACGGCGTTGTAGGTGACTTTTCCTTTTTTTCCCACAACGTCTTCGATGTGTTCAGGACGGAATGCAACCCCCCCTCTGTCGAACTCCTTGTGGAGGAAAGGCGTCAACGTGACAACGTTCCACCGCTGATGGGATTTTCCGACGCCGCCAAGAAGGTCCTTGAGCTCTTCGGTGAATTTATCTCCCATTACGCGTCTGGGTATCTCTAGTATAATCGAAAGGGTCTCCACGGCGCCGTTAGTTGAGTTGATGCTGAACGGCAGGATATGCGGGCGCTCTACATAGCCCATTCGCTGCGTCACAACACACGCGTTTCTGTCTCGCCTGTCAACATCCTGCTTAAAGTTAGCTACAATCCTGTTAAAGTGGTATCCGTCGACGTCATTTGGACGACTGACGACTTACATCTCTTAGCTGCTGGTTGCTTCGTTTAGCCGCTTCTTCTTGAGGAGTGATACTAGTACTGGCAGCGGCGGGGACGGGATCTTTAGAATCGATGACTAAAGCGGAATTTTCCTTTGACTCGAAAGTCTTATCGGTGACTTTGTGCCGTTTTGTTGCAGTGCTTTTCAAAGACTTGATAGAACCACGAACAGAATCAACCAAGGCCACTGCGGCCAGAGAGACAGACGGCTTTCTTTTCAAGGGTTGCTTGCCTTTGCCCTTAGACGGGCCAGCAGCAGTGTTAGATTTTGATGAAGACGGATCTAACGGAGCACTGGAGTCTCTCTTCCCCGGCCGAGGCAGTTCGCCAGTCGAAGATAGCGCAGCTGCGTCGGGGGTAGTAGTCCGGTTAACCCCAAACAAGTTTGCAGTCTCTTCGAAATTGTGAAGTCGTCCGTGGACGACTGCAAACGCTGAATGTTAGTATTGCAGAAAATAGGAGGATGATACAACGAGAAGGTCAAGCATACATAGGGTGGCAAAGTGAGGCGCGAGAGAGCCAAGCTTGTGGATATCCGCTCTTTCGTCGAGCAGTTCCTGAAGCTTCTCTACAGGGAGCATGTTGAAAAATGCGGCCTGGAAGGCTGTGAACTTTTCGTCTGATTCAGCTTCGTAGATGTCCGAGATTTGCTTCACAAAAGGGGCTTTGGCGTCAACATCGCTCTCTCGCCGAAAGACAAGGGGGTCCAAGGCATTTGGGCGCGAGTATGGGAGCTCTTCTGCCGAGCTCGATGCAGTACCGGGATCATGCTCTCCAGACATCCTGAAAGTTTTGGTAGAGGCGAAATAAAAATACTTGTAGCTCCCAGACGACGCAATGTGTGTGAATGATGGGCTTGGGTGGTTGAAGTTTCTGAAATTGGCAGCTTTGGGAGAACGCCAGGGTCTAAGTATGAAGAGGAAGTGAGCAGGTACTCCAGGGCTTGAGCTAGCAAAATTTCTTCTCTCACCCACTAGTTAGTTTGTTTCCCCAGAGATTCAAGTTCTCCGTTTGCTGCCAGTAGCAAACGGAATCGTGGCGCGTCAAGGCAGACGTGTCCTCGTGGGGTCGTGAAACTCGCGCTGGCGTTGGTTTGGCGGCGCCAAAAGCTTCACCGCAAGAACTGGCATCTCTATAATGAACATTCTCTTCTGCTAGTACTTTTGAGAATATGAAGAACATATTAGAGTATATTCGTGTGGCCGTGAAACTCGCGCCGGCGCTGGTTTGGCGGCGCCACAAAGCCTCACGGCAGGCACTGGCGTTAATGTAATGAAAATTCTTTTCTACTAGTACTTGTGAGAATATGAAGAAGATATTAGAGTATACCCTTGTCAGTTTCTAGGGAGTTGTTCTCAACCTCCATTCTGGAGTAATTCAATGGTGGTGCACTCGAGCATATCGGGGCATAGCTTCCTTGAACTTTCAGCAAAAGAACAAATAATTTATCAATTCACATTAAGGATAGTATAATATTTCCCAAATATACAACAACACGTAATGCAATGCATAAAATCATATTGTAGCAATAATACAATCACTTGTTAGGCTCTTGGCCTTCTGTAACCCCGCATAAGTGGCCCGCCTTGGAGGAGACATCGCCCCGCCTCAGATACCCGCGCCGACTCCTCATCGGCTAGCTTGCGTCAGAGCAATCAACTCAGATCCGACGAATACATACATACACATTGTGCGTGCTCTGACCAGCATCATCAATATTTCTTGTGCTCAAAGTAATCACCGACTACACCAGCCAAACATCCCGCCATGCCCGAAGAACCGCTTACATGCGACGAGGTCCTGGCCCGGGGATGGGACGACTTCTCCGAGAGCGAGAGGCGGTCGCTCGTGCGGTCGGAGCGCAAGAAGATGGCGGACCGGTTCGGGCAGCTCCCGGACGACCACAGGCCGCCGATGAAGGCGTTTGACGGGTGGTACAAGCTGGTGCCGTTCGAGCTGCGGTGGGAGTTTGACGACTACCTGGAGGAGGTACCGGAGGAGATTCACGGCTCCGTGCTGCCAATTCCGGGGGCACGAGCCATTATCGCGCCGTGAGTGTTGTGTAACGTGATGGAATATGTTTCTTTTCTCGGACGAGAAGCAATATTGTCCCTGCCACTATCACAGCAAACCTCTGATGACATGTCAAAAGCTAACAAACGCAGACACGCCGGGTATTCCTACTCTGGCCGGTGCTCGGCATGGGGCTTCCGCTGCCTCGACCTGTCCAAGGCGAAGCGAGTATTCGTCCTCGGCCCTACGCACTACTTTTACTTTACCGGCCTCGCCCTGTCCACGTTCTCGAAATACGCCACCCCGCTCGGCGACTTCACCGTGGACCAGCCGACGCTGCGCGCCATCCACGCCGCCGCGCAGCAGGACGACGCGCTCGACGTGCGCAACATCCCCCGCAAGCGCGAGCTCGACGAGCACAGCCTCGAGATGGAGATCGCCTTCCTCTACCGCCGCTGCGAGGAGACGTTCGCCTCGCCCGACGAGTTCCCGGCCATCGTGCCGATGCTCGTCTCGGGCCACGCCGAGGACGAAAAGGCCATCGGCCGCGTGCTGCTGCCGTACCTGCGGGACCCGCAGAACGCCTTCGTCGTGAGCTCCGACTTCTGCCACTGGGGCCGCCAGTTCAGCGACTACCGGCCGTACTGCAGGGGCGGCGACCGGAGCCAGCTGGTGAACCTGCGGGACTCGGACGCGCCGCCGACGCCGCCGATCCACGAGACGATCCGGGCGCTGGACTTTGAGGCGATCGACGCCATGGAGACGGGCTCGCACGACACGTTCGTGGCGAACCTCGAGGAGACGGACAACTCGGTGTGCGGGCGGCACCCGATCGGGGCCATGATGGCGGCGCTGGAGCTGCTGGGCGAGGAGAGGGGCGACGGGGACGGGGAGAAGAAGCCGCGGTTCAGGCATGTAAGGTATGACCGGAGCGCGCTGCTGACGGACCCGATGCAGTCGAGCGTGAGCTACGTGTCTGCGTATGCGACGTTTTAGACGTGAGGGGGGTTTGGGCGATGCATGTGACGGACCACCATGATTCATTTGTAGTACTAGTTTTTTCTTGCTCTTTAATGCCGATTTTATTCTTCGCGTTTTCTTTTAGCCAAAACTATCTGATATAGGGAAGAGGTGATGCATATTGGGGGTCGGAGGCATGAAGCTCGCCTGAAACATGACATCATGCTGGAAGCTGGTGTTGTGCGGAATGCCAGCGGCGACATATTCTACGAGACGGGCGCAACAGACGGCGCAACACCGACGACATGTAACCAAAACGGGGTTAAACTGAAAAGCCATTTACACAACCGCCTGGTCAGCGAGGCACGTAAGCACCCTGCAGACAAAAGACAAAAGACAAAGAAAAAACGAGCCTTGTGCTGACGGGGGAGCTGAAGGGCGGTGGCGGTTACTAAGATAACGAACGGGGCTTTGCAGATGCAGCCCAGAGTGCCATAGCAGGCAACCATTTAAGGCTTGAAGAAACGAGGCTGTGTGTTGCTATTTATTGCTCAAAGTATCCGGGGCTAATGCAGAGCACCAACGGTCGGGTTGACGTGTATTACAACGACAGATGTAGATGCGCGTGTGTGCTGGGCGAGTGCGAATGGCCTCGGATCTCGTACCACTTCGCAATCGAGCGATACTCGCCTGCCCAGACTGTAACTAACTAGTTACTGTTACCCAGTAAGTGTACATGCATGTGCGACGGTCTGCCCGTCAGGCGGGCCAGAGCAAGGGAGCTGGGCAGGCAATGTCCCAGTAATGCAGATTCCAATCTCTCGCCTTGAAACCGGGCCACTTTTTTTCTTCGTCTCTGAAGAGGACATCCGGAAAAAAGCAAAGAGAAAATCAAAGAAAAGGGAAAACGGAGATCACTACTCCGTACTGCCCTTTGATACAGGTGCAAGGGATCAAACAAGCAATTAATCACACAGTGTCTGCACACACGGCTGCAACCACACACCGCATGCACAGCACGCGCAAATTCATCTAAACGCTTTGGCGGTTGGAGGCATCAAGGCGAGCGAGCGAGGGGCCGACAGAGCCCTGTTCCGTCTTTCATGACGGAGAAAGCAAAGCCCGCCCCGTGTCACTGCCCTCTCAGGTTGCCGTGTGCCTGTGTGTGCCGACTTGTTTAGTAGCGAGACTTGTCAAGGGGTGGTGGGTTGATGAGCAAGGGCTTGGAGGGACCTTGCGGCGACGCTGGGCCGATCCCTGGTTAGGCTTTTTCTCTGGATCTCTTTTTCGCCATGTTCAGGGAACACGACACGCAGAAGAGAGGAATAGAGCGGGTTGCGTGCGCTATTTGCTGAAGCCCGAACCGGTTTAACTGCTGGCATCGAGGAAAAAAAGTAAAAAAAGCGCCTAGTGCAGAGTCAGTCAGTCAGCGCCAGCACAAGCCAGAAGCGGGAGGGGCAGAGAAGCCTTATGCAGAAGGCGTAGGCAGCAGGATTGAAAGAGAGAAGAACCATGAAGATCAATCACAACGCAAGAGGTCGCAAACGGACAACGGATGGGCAAACTGGTTGGCCAATGCAATGTCGATGACGGTTTTATGCGTTCTGATGCGTTGAGGGGTTCGGATGGCCAGTCGATGCCTCTTCCCCGTGACTTCTTTGATTGCACCCGCCGTTACAGTGACAGTATTAGACGTGTCGCAGCACTGGAGAAGCCCGGGTACATTGCAGGCCCTCTGCAGGTACAGGGAATGTACCCCGGGAGGGAGATGCTCACCAAAACACGCGCATGCATCCCCAGCGGAGGTACTTGTTCCGCTACAAGTAGGGGACCAAGGTTAGGTGGGCCTAGCGCTGGGTGTGCCAGGGAAAGGAAAAGGGTTCCCGGGTCGCGGGTACATGCCCATCGCATATAATTCCCGCCTTGAGAAATGTACCTGCTACACCCTGTCACCTGCTAACCGCTGCACTAACAGGCTAAAAAGGCCCTAAACCACCAGTGGACAGCGCCAAACCAAGTTTAAGCCAGGCACCCGCCCGCTGGAACTGAACTGAACTGCAAGTGCAAAGTGCAAGTGCAAGTGCAGGTGCAACTGCGCTGCGCCCCCTTTTGATTGCCACTCCCCGAGTCCCACTGGCCGTCTCTCAATTCGCCTGGCCCTTTTTCGAGCCTCATCAACACCCGGTGCGCCAGTCTTGATCTTGCTCTTGTTCCGTCTCCCATCTTCCCAAGGGCTTGTTCGGTCTGCTCATCTTCTTCTCTTCGCCTTCTCTCCTTTCGCCCACGACGCTGTTTCTTATTTTACCATATTTCTCTAAATATTTCTTCCGACTACATCTCTCCATCACCGTCATCATCATCATCACCACCACACCTCGTCCCAAACCGAAATCCCCTTCGGCCCATCAACAAACTCGTCGCACCATTCAAAACCCATTCGTCTGACTCGAACCGTCCCGTGTCGCCACGCACCGCGCTGCGCCTTCACAGTTGACTCGACAAAAAAGCCCCGAGGCCTGACGCACTTCAGCCTTCATCAATATGAGTGTCAGTTTCGCCCCCCAAGCCTCCCGGCGTTTCAACCTCTTGTCCCTGTCCCCCCTCCCACTGGTCCTCTCACTGGTCCTCCCACTGGCCCTCGCACTCGTCCTCGGCCCTCGCACTACAGGCGGCAGCGGTTCCTTAGCGAAGTGACGCCTGACTGCACTTGCTTTTTTTCGTCTCAATTTCTCTTTTATCCCGATACCACTCTCTCCTCTTTCTGCCGTATTGAACAAGCCTTTTTTTACTGACAATGTCTGGACAGTACGGGTTAGTATTCGAGCCTTACCATTGCCGCCGCGATACACACGAACGCCTACAGGCCATCAACAGCGGCTTTCCACATAACGAAGACGCCCGACTAACGCGATTTCAATTGCCAGATACGGAAATCAACAGAACCCTTACGACCAGCGAGGTAACGCCCCTGGTCAGGGCTACGGCGGCGGCGGCGCTCCCCAGCGCGGATACGGTGGCCAACAGGGCGGATACGGTGGTCAACAAAACCCGTACGCTGCTCAAGGAGGAGGCTACGGCCAGCAGTCGTCCCCGTACGGCGGCGGCGGCGGCGGCAGCCGTTACGCCAACAACAACTCGTCCATGGACGGAGGCTACGCCGGTATGCAAACCGAATCGAGGCGGCAGGGATGAGAAACACGCGGAAATCAGTGCAGCTAACCATTCGTAGGCTCCAACGTCGAGATGGCTCCCCTTGCCCAGAATGCCGGCTCCATGGCCGGCAGCGACCCCAACGCCATCCTCAACGAGTGCCGCGACATTGACGGCGGAATCAGCCAGATCGAGCGCAACCTGGAGCAATTGCGCAGCCTTCAGCAGAGAACACTCGACGACGCCGACAGCTCCTCCTCTAGCGCCGCCAACCGTCAGCTCGACGCCCTCTCCTCAGACACCATGGCCATGTACCGCGAGCTCACTGAACGCGTCCGCACAATGAAGTCCAACCCCGACTCCCGCACGCCCAAGAACAACCCCCAAGTCGGCCGCGTCGACCGCCGCCTCAAGCAGGCCATCCAGCAGTACCTGCAGGTCGAGTCCGACTTCCGCAAGCGCAACCAGGACCAGATGGCCCGCCAATATCGCATTGTCCGCCCCGACGCCTCCGAGCAGGAGGTCCGCGCCGCTGTCGACGACACGAGCAACAACCAAGTCTTTAGCCAGGCCCTTATGCAGAGCGACCGCCAGGGACGTGCCCGTGCCGCCCTCTCCGCCGTCCAGGACCGTCACAAGGCCCTCGTCAAGATTGAGCAACAGATGGTTGAGCTGTCCCAGCTCTTCCAGGACATGGATACCCTCGTTGTCCAGCAAGAGGCTGCCGTCACCCAGATCGAGCAAAAGGGCGAGGAGGTTGTCGACAACCTCGACAAGGGCAACGAGGAGATGGGTGTCGCCGTCAACACGGCCCGCAAGACGAGAAGAAAGAAGTGGATCTGCCTGGGTATCTGCGTCGCCATTGTCGTCGTCATTGTCATCATCGTCCTCATTTACATCTTCGTCATCCGCGGCACCAACGGCAACAACAACAATAACAACAACGAGGGCGGAAAGCGTTCGATTGAGCACGTTGCCCGCGCTGCCTTGCCATACATGAACTCTCACCCCGTCGAGGGCCGCGAAGAGCTGCTGGATCCCTCTGTTGCCGCGGCGCTTGGCCGTTTGATGAAGGACCGCGTGCACATGCCCCAAATCGCTCGCCAGTAAATACATCATAACTTGGGTGGGTGTGTCGACAAAAATTGTGTTTCTCAGTTTTGTGTATTTTTCTGGTTTGCGAATATCATCTCTCTTTTCTGGGCATTTTTTATTATTTATAGAGCACGAGATCATTCACCCTTACCCCGAATTCGAGGCATATGAGGAGTAGTATGCGGGCTCGATTTTGATTCATTTCTTCTTTCTCAGTTGTTCTTATGACAAGGAAAAGGAGGAAAGTCCACGAGGAAAAGAAGAAGAATCAACCACTCTCTTCACGTGGAAAAGGACGCAAGAACTCTTTTTTCACTTTTTTCCTTACATTCTCACCAAGCAAAATATCTTCATCCTCCTTCTTTCTCTCTCTCTCTCTCTCACTCTCTCTCTGTTTGTTGTTTCCGGAAATTGTCTCTCATGCTAGGATGGAGGGGGAGGCGCCGATGCGTTTTTTTTTCTCACTACTGGTCTGTCGTTTTTATCAACTATTCCTTTTTCGTGCTTGAGTCTTCTTCTTAATTTAATAATTTATTCAAAACGCTCGCTTGTGTGAATATGCGAACAAATGAATGTGATGGACGTGGTGATGTTCACGGTGATCGTATAATGACCAGAATACGGAGTATTGTGTGACTTGGGAAAGTAAAACGAATTTGGAAACAGATGCAGAAACAGGAAAAGTCACTTTTATATCAATTATCAGAACAAGTGTTAGATTGTTCAATGACAAAGAGATTGCATAAGGAAGAAAAAAAAAGGTACATTTTGTGAAACTAAATATTCTGTACAAACGCCAGCTTTCAATGCCTCTAGATACAAGGAGAAGGAAAGGAAATAATCCAAGAACAAAACAGAACACATTAAGAGTTGATTTTGCCACTGGAGGCTGAAGGAGATTAGAAGAAGAAAAAAAAAAGGAGTAGAGAGTAATGCGTTTTTGATAAACAGAAAGAAAGAAGAGATGCGAAACGTCCTTGCAGTTTCTGCGTTTGCGTTTGCGCGCGTGTGTGTCATAAGTTATATATCATGTATTCGTGAGGTAGTGGTAGTGGTAGTGGTAGTGTAGTGCATTGCTTTATATTGCCCCGGCGGCGTCTTTTGATGTACTCGCGGCGCCAGAGTGAAGAGCACCTGGGTCGTGTATCTCGTTGCTCTGGTACGCATCGTCGGTGCCCGGCGGCTGGTCCGCCGCCGCCGCCTTCTCGCGCTGCTGAGCAATCAGCGTGCGGCGCTTCTCGCCCTCGCCAACCACCTTCTTCAGGATGCCCATCCGCCGGCGAAAGTCGTCCGCCAGCGACTCGACATTCTCGCTGGCGCCGAGCCCGCCGCTCCCAGAAGACGGGAGGCTCCCGCTGCCGATGGCCTCGGCGGACCGGCGCAGGTCGACCGGGTCGCGCGAGACGCCCTCGACGTGCAGCATCATTGCTCCGCCGCCGTTATTATTCGCATTGCTCGCCGGTTCTCCGCTGCTGCCGTCCGACTGCTGCTTCGACAGGTCGGCCGCGGTGACGGCAAACTCCGGCCCCAGGCTGGAGGCGCACGACACGGCCCAGGCGTCGTTGGCGGGTGTCGGCTCGAGGTCCACCACGAGACCGCGGTGGCCGTCCTCGTGGCTCGCTCCAGAATGCGCGTCTGCCGTTATGGAGGCGTCGTCGTCGTCGCTGAAGATGTAGTGTACCCGCGGGTGCACGGTGGCGCCGGTCGTGGTGTTCGTGAGGAGCGCGAACAGCGGCTCAAACGGCGGCGGAGCCTGCCGGGATGACGTCGAGGCTGCGACGGCGGCAGCGTCTTCTTCGGCGGTCGCAGGGGTCGAGCGGCCGCCGATGACAGAAGCCGCCACGCCGCCGCCGCTGTCGTCGGCTACGCTGCAGTCGGCAGCCGATAGCTGTATGGGTTCAGGCCGTTTCGAGGCGGCATCAGGCTCGGCGGCGGCGGGCGTCGCGGGAGATGCGCCGGGGGCGGTATTTTGCGATTGCGATCGTATGCTCCGCGACGATGCGTCGGCAGCGTCGTCGACAGGGGGACTGGCCATTGTGTGTGTGGTGATGGTATGGCTGTGATGCACTTGGCTTCACAGCTGTGACAGCTCACGTCGATCAGATGGGAGCGCAGCTTCGTGGCCGCTCTAGGAGCATCGTCGGGCAAGCTGCATCAAATGTCTACTGCCTATGATGCACTGCCTGCAGGAGGCGAGCAAGAAACAACAAGACGAGAAACGAAACGAATGTAGATGACGAATACAGGATGATGGTGAGTTGTTGAGAGGGGTGTTTGGTCCCTTCGAGGACGTATCTTATCGGCACGTGGAGAAAGCTACGACTACGCTGCCTGGGAGGCGTGCAGTAGTTAACAGGTAGGCCCAAGGTAGGTCCCTCTTAGTAATAAGGGCATAACGCACATGCTAACTACATACTCCGTAGAGGGCCTGTATAGCGCTGTCACTCCTTACAAAGGGCGGGCAGGGGCCAGTGCGCTTCGGTGGCGCTGTGCAGAATTAGGTAGCGGTACCAAAGTACCCTTCGTGTATGCTCGTATGTCTTCTTTTCTATCCCCTGCCTTACTTCCCTCGTGCTCAACCTACTTTCCACTTAATACACTTTTTTCGATCTGAAGTCTGCACAAATTTGCGCCGTAATCAAAGTTTCATCTCTCTTTTTATCGGTTCTCTTCTGCTCGCCTTCAAGGCACATCATAACGCCGATTCGCCGCTTTGAAATTGCAGTTTCTCCCGACGGAAATCAGACGACAACGCCCGTCAGATCGCATCGAAGTATATCTCCGTTGACGACTTGTCGATAAACCATTCTCGCATGCAACTCGATCTCGCCTTCAAAACTGCGTACAGTCTATATCGTGGGGGGTATTTTGATGGTCGTAGCATGGCGTGTTCAGCCATGGATTCACCTCGGCCGTTGTGTCGATGCTTGGTGGGTTGAAATCGTCATTACAAACTGTGCAACGTCGCAAAGCCTGCCGTTATCAGGCTTCTCGGACGTTCCTTCGAATCCGCGCAGGCATTTGAATAAAAGAGGCCCTATAGAACTCAGTCAGTCATCCACTCACTCGTTGTCGCATCAGCAAACACAACATACTCCAAAGCCCTTTTGTCGACAGAATTCCGCCTTTTCTTTGACAGTGTCTGGATTATCGTAAACAATAAACCCCTCTGGCCCGCCGGTGCAGTATGCCGCGATACGGCGCCTGTCGATGCCTTCCTGCCTTCCTGCTACCGGAAGCTGGGGATAGTCTATTGACTGGGAGCTGCCAATGTCATATGGCTGACCTGGCCCGTCGCAGCCCGGAAAAGTGATTCCAAATGTGGGAATGCCGAGGAGTATTTTTTGCGCGGGAAATTTGCGCGACACGAGAAAGGCGGCGGTCGTCGCCGTCGCCGGCTCATCCTTGGCCATCGAATACAGCTGTGAGGGGCACAAGCTCCGGCCTGGCTGCGCGTGATGCAAGTTGTAGGTCTGGAGGTTGATAAAGTCGAGAGACTGGCCGGCGGCCTCGAGATCGATATGCTGCAGTACGGCTGGGATCGCGGGTAGCGCTGCCGTCAGGATAAGTCTATTGTCTTGAAGCTTGGACCGCACTTCCTGCACAAGCGCGACGAAGTTGGCGCCCTGCACAGGATCAGCCGGTACGTGCCACGAGACTTTGCTCAGTCAGTAACGCCCTTTCAATGTGATTCGTCGACCAAGGGGCAGGATCAGCTCGTGTGGCTTACTGTCAACGCCGTCGAGGCCAGATGCCACCACCAGCCCAGCAGCTGTATGGGCAAAGTTACTGCGAGTTGCAGGGTTCGACGCGATAGAGGCAAAGACACCGGAAGCAGACGGGCCGCCTATCGAGAGGACAGCTTTCAAGTGGCGATGCTGCTGTTTGAGCTGCATCAATGAGCCCAGCCCCCCCTCTACACCATCCACAGGCGCTCGGATATCCGCCCACTCATCGCCGAGCTTCACACAGCAGTCAGAACATGCGACCGATACGTTCAGCATGTAAAAAGGGACACGCATTGCGAGAACTTGTACGTACGTTGACGATTCCGTCCGGGGCAATGTTGGCGTAAGCGTAGTAGACGAGGTTGATGCAGGCGTAGTCGAGCATAGCCGGCGTCTCGCCCTGGGCAATGTGCCCGTTGTGGAAATAGACTGCATTCGTATACATGACGCGCGCTAACTCCGGCATGGGACGATTCATCTGCGTCGAAGTCATCGACGGCACGAGGCGCCCTTGACGACTAGTCGATGACCGGGTTCAAGGGGAGTTGCTCGAAGCTCGCCAACCGCCAACATGGGCCGCCCGTTGACAAAGCTTGAAAGATGTGTTTCTCGGACAAGTTGTCCAGACGGACGGGCTAACGGGGAGAACGGTTGTTCCCCTCCTGTTGGGCGAGAGAGGAGAACAAAAAGCCCATACGCTACTTCTAGTGCGGACTAGGAGGCTCGCCGTCCACATTGTATGACCCTTTTTATCTGCACGAAGCCGGGCGCCTGGCGTCGTACGGGGACAAGAAGATGCAGGGTTAGGCATCAACGACGGAAGACCACGCGAGAGGGGGAGAAAGCAGGACATGAAAAAACCGACGGCGATTGCTAGCAGGGGCAGGGCTTCTACGATTACTGAACAGAGATTGGTCAGGAAACGAAAAACGGACGCGCCGTGACACATTGCCCTACAGGTACTGATATATTAAACAGAAACCGCCCGTCATTTACAGCTGCGACCATGGAGGGACAGAGCCGGCTAGGGGTGGAGAAGTGCATGAATAGCCCGAAAGAGGGCTCTGGCTGTGTGGGATGGAGCATGAGCGCGAGAGAGGGAGCAGGCCGAGAGAATGATGCAAGTCCAATGTCAGCACTGGCCTGTTGTACCCAGTAATTATAGTAACCGGATGGGACGAGGTGTGGCACGGTGTGGAAGGCCTTTTTCACTCACGCCACATCGCCCAGGCTCAGGGATCATTCCGGGACGGGGATTACAGATGGCAGGAGGGCTTCCGTGTGATCAGATATGACCATCTGAGTATCCTGCCCAGAAGCGTGAGGTATTACGTAGTTGGGTCATTAAGCCGCTCCCCGACACTTTGGCGCATGTCTGCAACGCCTTCATGACCCGCGTTCGAGCGGAAGGACGCATGACATAATTGCGGGGGTTTTCTCTGGCAAAAAGGCGGAAAGAAGAATTCGGGCGTCACGCTGGCTTCCGATGTTATGCATGAATCACACTCAGGTAGTATGTGGCTTTTCTTTTGCTGGCCACCCCCTACTAGTTCAGCTTGTATGTATGCTGCCACTTCATGCAACTCTCGTGGCGCATCTGCAGCCTGACTGGCCTATTTATTGGTAGCAACAAATTTGCAAGAAATTGCGGACTAGCGAGGGTAAGAATTTTTTTTTAAAAAAATCTTGTGGCACATTCAATATATCTGTGGGTAATTTCGCCTGGGCTTGCCTGCCTCGATACACAAGGCACGCTTCGAATTTCGTCCGGTCTCTTGCAGAGAACTGTACTTCCAAAGGGAGGATGTACAGTTGAATGCAGACTTTGACCGACTGCAAATTCTTCAACGTTGCGTATCGCTCTCTCAGACACACCTCACGCCTGAGGGCTGTGGGTGCAACCATCTTCATCCATGTGGTGGGCTGTTAATTTACCTTGGCCGCGTAAAAAGGCAAGCATTTTTTTTTCTGGGGCCCAGAGCCTTGTCTTAGCGTAGCAACTGTTATTCATGTTGCATATCTGATGACCATGGGCTTTTTGGACAGGGATCGCCACAAGTCGTACTGGTGAGGGGTACTTGTAAAAGTAGCTGTGACGATCTCGTCCGGCTATAACCAGGATGGAAACTGGCGAGCTCGGCAAGATACCCGCAATATTATTGCATTACCATGTAGTCAGGCGCACGGAAAGACCATGTTCAGAAATATATGGCAGGAAAACTGCATATATTTTTATGTACTATTTACGCAGCTCGGCTATGTACTTGATATATGGTGTATGTGCGCTGATAGCTGACTTGGCTTATATACAACTCCTCCCGGTAGCCTAGATGTTGAGTGCGGCTAACGTCACGGCCGTCCATATCCCAGCTTTCATTTTAACAAATTTAAAACTTAGCAGTTGGCGTAGACGGCGTTGGCAAACAGCGCATAGGTGTCGGCGTTGTTGAGCTCCTGGTACGGCGAAAGTCTCTGGATCGCGTCGTAGCCGTAGCCCAGGTCATCGGTGCCCTGGATCTGGTTCAAGTGCGTGTCCTCGTGGAGGTTGGTCGTGGCCTGGTCCTGCGCGTGGCACTGGGATGTGAGCGCGGGCAGGTCGTTAAAGTACAGGTCGCAGTAGACCATGTAGCTCTGGCTCGGGACCGTGTACGCGAGCACGTTGCCGCCGCAGTAGCCGCCGACGTCGGTGCAGTAGTAGTCGGCGACGCCGCCGTTCGTGGTGCCGCACTCCTGCGCGACGCGGGAGAAGACGCCCGCGACCTCCTGGCGGGTGCGCGAGTCGGACGCCTTGAAGTACTCCTGCATGCGGTCGCTGGAGCCCGACGACGCGGCGCGGCCCGCGGCGGAGGCGAGCCTCGCGCAGTTGCTGAGGGCCTCCTCGGTGACCCGCAGGCGCTCGCCCTGGCAGTCGCGCTGGACGTAGCTGCGCTTGGTGGCCTGGGCGAAGGCGTCGCGGGCGGCGGCGGCGGCCTCGCCGTCGACGCTGATGTCGAGGGTGTTGGAGGTGTAGGGGACGGCGCCGGTGACGCCCTCGGAGTTGACGAGGGTGAGGGAGCCCGAGGCGTTGACGTTGAACTTGCCGCCGGTGGACAGGTCGTGCGCCTCTGCGACGTCGATGGTCACCTCGATGGACTGGCCCGCGGGGATGTGCTGCATGGCAGAGTCCTGGATATTCTTGGTGGAGACGCGCTTCTTGACGCCGAGGAAGGGAACGGCTTGGTCTATAATGCTCGTTAGTGTGGCCATCGTGAGGAGCATAAGAGACAAGGGTTCCATGACGTACCACCAGCAGTGACCTTGACCTTCTGAACGGCAGACGAGTCAAAGATGCTGCCTGGCTTCAGGAAGCTAACATCTTCCTTGCCATTGTTCTGGATAGTCGCCTTGATCTGGGCGTTGCCAACAGCCTGAAGCTCAACGTCGACCTGGCTCTTGGGAGCATCACGGATAGCGACGGCCGACACAGAGGCCGCGCTGGTGAGGACAGAGAGGAACTTCATAGTGGAAAAAGGGTGGTGTGGGAATAAGGGGCAGCGGCTTATATATAATGTGTTTTTGATGCAGGACATAAAGGTTCTCACGACAGGATCATCGTTTGCTTTTATAGTCGATCCCAGATAAGCTCAGTTGTATTGTCCGATTGCACTCTGCGTTGTAGACTTGGGGGCGGGACTAGCGAGATTCCGTTTCGAGAAGGCAGGTTCGGGAACCAATCAAGGATGCTCACGGAGCAGTTTATGGACGAAGGATTGCTAGTGCGCCTTTTAGAAGTGCTCGATTGACATGGACACAATGCGACATTCCTCATTCTGCCTGGCGCCGGCCACCTGTCGGCAGATGGCGCAGTTGGCGAGTGACTGTACAGCGTTTCAATTACCTCGGGCATCTCATGAAGGTGAGTAAGTATCCGGGGAACTACTGGATTGTACACTGCCGGGCCGCCAATTCCCGCCGTGGTATTCGCCAGTGACCCATGCGAGATGGCTTGTTACGCGTTGAGATAGCTCGCTTACACAAATCGGGAGCGATCCGGGCCACTTGGCCAAGATTAATCGATGTCTGTCTCAGAGAGGTCCCCTTTCTTGTATATCTAAGTTTATGCGATACTTCTATTGGGTACACTGTCTTCAACTCCAAGTGAGGACCTGGTTGCGCACTCGACTTTGAGTCTTGCGGTCCATGAACGCATTTGCACGGCTCTAAACCGGTGATCATTGTGACTTTGGGAAGGTCCGGCTAGAGTATGGGACTTTCTTTCTTTGTTAAAGTGTGGCTCTCTAATTGAATCTAAACACAAGCTACATATTATGCGACGGGTGGCGGATATAGCATTGCAGTAACACTGAACTAGTTACCGACGGACCTTGGGCGGGGTTGGGGAGTTGAGCTGAGTTTTAGAAACTCATTGGTCTTACCACTGTTATTGTATCAAGACTATATCCAGTCTAATTGCGTAGTCTGTATTATGTATTCCTTGGCAACCTCACCGCCGCCCCCGCGTCAGCACCGTTGCAACGCTCCGCTACCGAGGACAGGCAACGCCACCGATAGCAGTTTCAGACTATAGACTATTGCCCACCAAGAACCTATCCAGCTTATCAGCGTTGAAGGGACACCTTCCTAAATAGAAATAACTAAACTTTCAAGCTTGAAAAGAAGAAAGCTACCATGACGGGTAGCTTAGGACAAAGGCGCGTGGGCATCGGTGATCTTTTCCCAACTGTCCGCGTTACCCCGGATGCTCCGCAGTATAAACCACATAGGCCGCGGAACCAAATTTGTTGCATACATGATCAGCTCCTCGGCAATCCGACCTGTGATAGTGTTGGGGACCTGCAAAGTGCCGGGGGACACGGAGGCGTGTGGTGGCTGACGAGGGGATGGATGGAGGCGCTAACATCGCCAGTCCGCATGGGCTTGTGGCGCTGCCAAATCTCACCTTCCGCAACAGGAAGCAGCTTATTGTGCCGGATTTCCGGTGGGTGTTTTGACAGATAGAAAGCGAGAAGCTTACTTGTGAAGATTATAGGCAAGATTATTTACTTGTTTTGTGCGAGTACTTTGCCAGAGACGGGAGGTGCTCGGCATGCAATGAGGAGATTAGATACGAATGCGACTGCAGCGGTAAAACAATTTTTTTTTCATATAAATTAAGAGGCAAATACCAACGCACCATTTTATGCTGGTTTACTGCTGATTCACTGCTACTTTTCTCGTACATGACCGGAGGCCTGAAGAAGCGACTCGGAAGCTACTCGCCGCACATTGAGAGGTCTGCTTAAGTCTTTATTTGTATGGCAGCGAAAATGGTTTCGAGGGAAGTTACAATAATTTTCACTTCACTTTACATGAATGATCTGCAACCAATGCATGACATCTGTCTAGCCGATGGCGGGCAATCTGTGAGGCGAATTAAGAGACTACAACGCCAATGCTAAGCGGCATCAACAAGACAAAGATAGATAGGAGTATACAAATAAATGAAAATTGTTCACTTAGCCCATTGCATTTAATTCACTTTGGAAGTGGGTGGATTTATCTATCTTCTTCACAGTCGCCGGTAGCACTCGGGTGTTAGCACTGTGAAGTGTGGCTGACAAACCACAGTGGCGCAAACTCTCCAAATGTGGCGTGGCAAACTGCTGCAGCTTCCACCAACTTTCCACCCGCTTCAGCAACTTCTCAGCGCGCGCAAACCGCTTCAACCAATTCAATCGCCAACGACGAGCAGCGCATCGCATCCTGCCGAATACAAGAATATATATCAGATACACATAGGAACGTCCGGCGACATGGCGACGGAAACCGCCACGGCCGCGACCGTGTCCAAGGGACCCGCGGCCACGGTCCTCAACCACTCGACGCGGCCGTACTCGTTCACCTTCTCGCCCTTCCTCCGCGAAACGTACCAGGTCGGCCTCCCCGTGGACCGGCCGATCTGCAAGGCCTACCAGACGGGCAGCTGCCCGAACGGCACGCGCTGCACTGAGCGGCACGTCACCGACGGCAAGACGCCCAGCCACCCGACCGGCGGGCTCAACTCGCTCGTGTGCAAGCACTGGCTGCGCGGGCTCTGCAAGAAGGGCGTGCCGTGCGAGTTCCTGCACGAGTACAACCTGCGCAAGATGCCCGAGTGCAACTTCTTCATGCGCAACGGGTACTGCTCTAACGGAGAGGAGTGCTTGTACCTGCACGTCGACCCCATGTCGAAGCTGCCGCCGTGCCCGCACTACGACATGGGGTTCTGCCCGCTGGGGCCGGTCTGCTCGAAGAAGCACGTCAGGCGCAAGCTGTGCCCGTTTTACCTCGCGGGTTTCTGTCCCGAGGGGCCGGAGTGCAAGCGCGGGTCGCATCCGAAGTGGTCGAAGAACTTGGAGAAGCCAACGGTCAAGGTCGAGCCGAAGAAGGATGAGGATGCCAGGATGGACACGGCGCCGCCGCAGCAACAACAACAACAACAGCAGCAGCAGCATCAGCCTGGGCAGCTCAACTACGATGATGACAGACAGCAACAGCACCAGCAACGAGATGGGCCTAAGGAGGATAGATTCGGTGGGCGTCACGGCGGCAGAGGCGGTGGCGGCAAATGGAGAGGAGGTGGCAGAGGTGGCCGAGGCCATTTCAGAGGCAGAGGAGGATATTAAGCATAATGAACTTATGGACATGGGGTGCACAAAGTATGCATTACTCGGAAAAGGCTGGCGAGCCATCATGATACCCGCAGGCGGATAAACCAAGGCACGGCAAGCCACATTGTACAACAGCATCTAGGACAATTTGCTAGAACACAGCGAAATTTATAGTGAATACCAATATTGAAATGTATTTCAAATATGCACAACAGAGTCGTGACGTCGTCTATTTCACAATTAACAAGTAGGTTATCCTACTTTATACACGGCATATTGCCTTATTTAGATGGTTATAGCTGCTGGCTTCCGTATTCTATGCGGTAGGCTCAGAGGGGACCCAAAGATTACTGTCCCTCTCAGAGGTCCAGGCGTTAACTTCGGAGGGCACGGCGATGAATTCGTTGTTGGAGTTGTTGTCACCGTCCTCGCTGGGCGTGTGGGACGAGCCCTCCTCGCTCGTCTTCCAGGTCGACAGCTCGTCGACTCTGCGGATGCCCATCAGCCACGAGACCAGCCCGCGCGGGGCCCAGCGGCCGACGAAGCCGTACACGCTGGAGCCGAGGCCGATGCGGACGGTGTTGCTGGTGATGGAGCCGTCCATGACGTCAAATACCGAGTTGTGCAGGCGGCGGAGCGAGCTGCCCTTGAAGCCACGGATACGGGCGCCGGAGATTGCGGAGCTCGTCTGGGCGACAAAGTTGCGCGCGTAGACGTGGCGTGCCTCGTCGGGCCAGGCAAGCGTCTCCTGGGGCTGGCCGGTTGTGTGCTGGCCCTGGCCGATGGCGAGGTTGCGGGCGGGGACGAAGCCGGCAAAGTCAAAGGTGCCGAGCTGCATGTGGGTGACGGGGATGTCGAGGGGCCGTAGCTCGGCCGTCAGGACCTCGGTGAAAGCGGAGAGGGCGGAGCAGACGGTCGCCTCGGGGGCGTGGAATGGCGGGTTGATGGACGAGATGATGGACGGCGTGAAGACGAGGACCTTGGGCGGCACCCACTTCTCACCGACGGGCTGTAGCCGGGAGGTGAGGAGCGGGAGGAAGGCCTGGATGGTGAGGATAGGGTGCAGCAGGTGCGTGTTGAACAGATCGGCGAAGCTCGAGGGCGGTATCGTCGCGATCGGGGAGGTCTGGTAGTGTAGGCTCGGGATGAGAATGACGGATTTCAGGGTCAGCTGGTTCGGCTTGATGTTCGGTCCGGGAGCGTGCGGCGACTGGAGATAGGAGGCGAACTTTTCGATGGCCGATCCGGCGCTGGGAGGCTATTCACGGTAATGTTAGCAAGCTCGGACTTGCTCGGTGATGCCACTGGCTGTACTTACATTCGTCGTGTCGATTTTGAGGGGGTTGATATCCTGCCGAGCAAACGACTGCACCATTTTCTCATCCTCGGCAGCATCGCAGACGACGTAGACGATGAAGCCGCGTCTCTCCATGTCGAGCGAGAGGGACTTGGTTAGGGGCAGCGTGGGCGAGCCCGCAATCACGACGACCTCTGTGCGGCCGCCGTTCCTGGCACGCTTAGCACGCCGCGTCTTGCGCATCGACTTGGACTTTTGGTAGCCCTTGAAGACGACGGTGCCGCAAACGACGACGATGACGCCCGTAAGGACCTTGTGGCGCGAGACCCAGTCCTGCGCCCGCTCCCACGTCGACATGGAAACGACGGCAACGGGAACCTTGACGGGTGGCGTCGGCCGCATGGATTCGGGAATCCATGGATGGGAGCTGAGAGTGTCGCGCACGGCATCGGCGGCACGGTCGACGTTTTTGTCTATATACTCGGCGACGTTGTTTGTGTATTGTCGAAACTGCATGGGGATGTTACCCAGCTAAATAGACGGAAATGGTCAGCAAGTTGGACGGGAGAGGAAGGGGGCGTTTGTATCAGGATGGCCTACCAGGTCTACAAACTGTTGCTCATCCGCCGGCATGTTGGGCAAGATGGCCATCTCGGGCGTGGTGAGGAGAAGGAGAACGGGATGGACAGCAGTGACGCTATCTCAGCTTTTTTCTTTGCGGCCCAAGACAGGCAAGACTGGCAGTGCCTTGTTTGCCGTGTTCGGCTCCTGGTGTTTATTAGTGGGGCAATCCACTGTAGCTAGCTGGATAGCGTCCTGAAGCGTCTTGGACATGTGCCTTGCTCGCATGGCTGGTGAGACGCCGTCGAAGGGGGGAAAGGATGTTGGCAGGATGCCGTGAGGTTTTCAATCTGTGGAAACATGGGAGATGAAGATGAAATAAGGTTAGGCAGGCTGTCGGGTTCCTACTGTGTCATGGCATAGCTATGCGCGTGGCAGGCTGCAGGGCAACATGATGTAGGATCGGCTTGCAGATATATGAGTAGTGTATGAGAACAGTGGCTAAGTCGAACAATGAGAAGTAATAACAAATAGCTTGAGCAAACTGGAGAAGATGGGCTGACTCGCAAAGCCAACACGCTACTACTCCGGGCAAGGTGGAAGCCATCGTCGGATTAATGGATGATTAGCAAAGCATGGCGCTCGGAGTAACGTGAAGAAGCCGGAGTAGAGGGTTGCTCACTACGCCGCGCTGGAGGGCGCGAAACCGGACGACATACTTTCTGGGTTTCGCATTCACGGTAGAATAAAACACGGAAAACACGGAAAACACAACATAAAGTATAGTGATAGAGCAGAGTTCGGATTCGTTATCAAATTGACATTTTAGACAGCCATTTCATATTCTTCATGGTTGCATCAATTGCAGACCGGAGTAACACCTCTCCCACCTTCTCCGGCGCCATCACTTCCAGCGCACATCAGCCCCGTTTTCCCCAACTGAATCCCCTGGAGCCGTCCACTCAGCAGCCGTGGTGCCCTGCGGGGGTAGCGCCTCCAGGCCCGGTTATTGACGGTTCCACCGCCCTTCGGAGCACCCCCGCCAAACCCGCGCGCCCCGGAGCTAGACAGCTTCCAGGCTTCACTGCTGCGGTTGCGCTCCCTCCACGTCTAGTCCCCCCCGGCCGGTTACCCCAAAACTCGTGACTCGCGCCGGACCTTTATTACTGAGATCCCCAACTGGCCTTGTCTACTTTTTCTTTCTTTGCATATTCTTCTTTTTCAGCTTCAGATCTTATCGGAGTTTGCTTCACCTCACACACAGCCCACGATGTTGATGGACTACCTACAACACAAACGCGACTGGTATGTCTTCGGCTTCACGTCCGTCACTCACCGTGCTCTTTCAATTGCTAACACAGTTGTCCAGCCGCACCAAGCAGGATGAGCGCGCCAGTCGCATGCGCACCCTCACAGCCTACCACGGCCCCTTCAGCGTCCTCGACAAGGAAATCGTCGACAAGTCCATCCAGGAGCTGGTCAAAGAGGTTCACGACGACCCCAGCAAGGCCGCTCAGATCCTCAACACCTACGGCAAGGTCGCCTTCAAGGCCCAAGAAAAGACCAACTGTGTCACCGAGATCCTCCTCGAGTCCGCTGAGAAGTGGGTAAAAGACGGCTCCGTGAACCTCAAGGGTCCCCTCGCTGGTATCCCCGTCAGCCTGAAAGACACCGTCGACATCACAGGCTACGACAGCACCGTCGGATACAGCCGCTACGTCGGCGTCAAGACGCAGGACGGACCTACGGCGCGCATTCTGAAAGATGCCGGTGCCGTCCCCTACGTCAAGACCAACGTCCCCATCACTCTTCTCAGCTTCGAGTCCGCCAACGACGTCTGGGGCGTCTCTACCAACCCGTACAACAAGAAGTACACCCCCGGTGGCTCGACCGGCGGCGAGGGTGCGCTCCTGGCGCTCGGTGGCCGAATTGGCGTTGGCAGTGATGTCGCCGGCAGTGTCCGCTGCCCCGCGCACTTCTCCGGCATCTACTCTCTCAAGTGCTCTACCGGCCGCTGGCTGAAGCTCGGTATGCGCACCAGCATGCCCGGCCAGGACGGTATCCCCGCCGTCTACAGCCCCATGGCCCGTACTCTCAACGATCTCACCTACTTCACACGCTCCATTATCCAGATGAAGCCCTGGAACTACGACTACTCCATCCACCCCATCCCTTGGAGAACCGACGTCGAGAAGGAGTACACCGAGAAGAAGAAGCTCCGTGTCGGTGTCATGCGCACCGACGGCGTCGTCGACCCCAGCCCCGCCTGCGCCCGCGCTCTCGAGATGGCCGTCAGCGCTCTCCGCGCCGAGGGCCACGAGATTGTCGACGACATCTCCCCTCCCGAGCCCTACGAGGCGCTCCAGCTCGCCTCCCAGCTGCTCGACGCCGACGGCGTCGAGACCGCCATGTCCTTCTTCCGCACTGGCGAGGGCAATGACCGTGGTGTAGCCCAGATGCGCTTCTACTTCAACCTGCCCCGCGTCTTCAAGTACGTCCACTACCTCTGGGTCCGCTACGTCCGCCGCGACCCCGTCTGGGCCGGCATCCTCCGCAACTGGCACCCCAAGACCACCTACCAGTACTGGCAGCTCATTGCCAAGCGCGAGGCCTACAAGCGCCGTTGGTTCGAGTTCTGGGAGGAGCAGAAGTTCGACTTTGTCGTGTCTGCCCCCAATGCCACTCCTGCCGTCCCCCACGGCGGTATGCACGATGCCTGCAGCAGCTGCGGCTACACATTCCTTTTCAACCTGGTAAGTTGAGGCGTATCACATGGCTCGGTGATGATTTCTAACAAGATTATAGCTTGACTACACTGCCGGTGTTATTCCCGTCACGCACGTAGACAAGAAGAAGGACCAGCTCCCCAAGGGCTTCAACGTCCGCTGCCTCAACGGCGTGGCCCGCGGCGCGTACAAGCACTACAACGCAGACGACATGCACGGTCTCCCCGTCGGCGTGCAGATTATCGGCCGCAGACTAGAAGAAGAAAAGGTGCTCTCGCTGATGAAGAGAGTGGAGGACGCCCTCGGCGACGACAAGTTCAAGTTGCTGGAGCTGGACTAAGGAGTGCTGTGGCGCTGGAGTGAGACGGAGCAGATATCCCCTGAGCAATTAGCCAACCTGTATTAAAATATAATTTACGTGCGTCTGATTTGTTGACAAGTCCGCCAGTGACGTAAAATTGCATGCGCCGTCGTGCGAATTCGTTTATGAAATGCTGGCTGTGTCGCTTCGCGGCTCCGACTTCGGCGACCGACTACACGGACGGCACGGTTGGTGAAGGTATAAAAGCCTGTATTCTCCATTTCAATGGAACCCGAATAAAGCAACTCACAATTTGCTAAAAGAAAATACCCTCTTCCTCTCTTTCGTTTCATTATATGATTTTCCGTTTGTTGCTGCCACTTTTTTCAAAAATATCACAAAATGGCCGACCAGACACAAGATCGCTGGGACTCGGGTGTAAGTGGCCTCTCCGTCTCGAACCCCGCATACACCCTGTTGACCACTCGGCGTCGCAGGACTACCAACATTCTGCGTCGTTTGTGCCCAAGCTTGCAGGCAAAGTGACGCAATGGCTCGACTTGCGGAAAGATGATGTCGTTCTAGACATTGGATGCGGCGGTACGTCTCGCGGTTGAACCTAATTGCGAGGCATGACGTAGCTGATGCTGACGATGGTTCCAGATGGTATCCTGAACCTTGAGTTTGCTAAGATGCTCTCTCAGGGTAAGGGTTCAATCCACGGGATCGACAGCTCGCCGGCCATGATTGATGCGGCCAACAAGCTATGCAAGGACTTCCCCAATGCCACGTTTGAAGGTACGTTCGCGATGTTGTCAACTCAAATCACAAAAGTCGCTGCCACGTGCTAACACACACCGCAGTTGTTGACGGAACCAAAATCCACAACAACGACGCCCTGCAAAAGGGAACCTTCAACAAGGCATTCTCCAACGCCGCCATGCACTGGATCCTCCGCCAAGAGGCCACGCGCGAGTCCTTCTTCCGCGACGTGCACGCCGCACTCGCCCCCGGCGGCACCTTTGCCTTTGAGATGGGCGGCCTCGGCAATGTCAAGGAGATGGCGGCCGCGCTGCTCATCTCATGCGCGCGCCGGGCGCCCGGCGGCATGCCCGCCGTCATGGAGCGCTACCCGTGGTTCTTCCCGGACGAGGCCTGGGCGACGGCGGCGATGGAGAAGGCGGGGTTCCGCGTGAACATGATCGAGCGGGAGTTTCGTCCGACGCAGGCGGATAAAGGTGGTGTGGAGGGGTGGATGAGGTTGTTTGGGAAGATGATTCTCGAGGCGGTGCCGGAGGGTAAGGAAAGGGAGGACGCGGTGAAGGAGGCCGCGGAGGCGCTCAAGATTGTGTGTGATGATGGGAGAGGAGGGGAGATGATTTCGTATGTGCGGCTGAGGGCTTTGGCGACAAAGATCTAGGTAAATGGCATATATGGAAGGACAGCATATATTCACTACTCCCTACGAATGCCTATCAATGTCGGCAGCTGTGCCTGACTACGTTGGCGTGATAAGGTGACGGACCGGCATGTTAAAGAGAGAATGGGCGAAGCTTTACTTTACCGCGACACGTAGATGCATATTATCAAACATTTTCCACTTTATACAATAAAGACCTGGGGCGACATCGCACGTATCACTATGAATAACAGTGCCAGCATATGATGTAAAGGGTAGCGAGTTAATAGCAAGCCTGGAAAGCAAATCCTCGCGGCAACCAGATGAATGTATGAATCACGTGTACCGCATTGCATTTCTATTGAGTCAAAGAATTAGAAAAAACCAGAATGTTCGATTCTTTTATAAGCACATTCAGTACTGAGTGAATCAGCTACTACATCAGGCAGCAAGCCTACACGATGCCGATTGTCACGCCCCACCCGCTACATTATTAAGGCGAAGCGAGGTCAAAAAAAGTTGAAACGCCAGCATGCACAGCACGCGACAAATTACGGCGATGCCGTGAGATGATATCTTTCTCACCCAGTTTCCTGCAACATTTGACGAACAGAGCCGGGCGATTCGGAGACAGAGATGGCGCCGCAGGATCAACAGGTGCGGTCGTACGTGCACCTGGCCAGGATGCCGCGGGCAGACGACGCGCTGCGGATGCTCAAGCGCATCGCCTCGGCCGTGAAACCGATAATGCGCAACCACGGGTACCGCGTGGGCGAGCTCACAGAGTTTTACCCAGATAATGCTAATTTATTAGGTGAGATTTCTACGATACATGCATGCGCTGTACAGGCGAGCATGAATGAGCGTGTGCATGTATATATGTGTGAGCCTGGGCTAATGTATGGAAATAGGCCTCAACTACGACCGCGGAAAGAAAGTATGTCTACGGCTGCGTCATCCGGGTGACAAGACGCTGTTCCTGGCGTTTGACATGGTTATTGACACGATGCTGCACGAGCTGTGCCACAACGTCCATGGCCCGCACAACAGGCACTTTCACGCGTTATGGGAGAAGCTGCGCGATGAGCACCTCACGCTCACGCTATCAGGGTACACTGGGAGCAATTTCATCTCCGAGGGCCGTCGGCTGGGCGGCACTCTCCCAGCTATGCCCGCGAGAGAGCAGAGTCGGCTTGTTCGAGCAGCTACGGCTGCAGGCGCAGGTGCGGGTGGAGGGAGCTCGATCACGCCGCTGTCTGTAGGAGGCGGGAGCGGTCGTCGCCTTGGCGGAACGACGAGGACACCAAAACTTACACCGGAGATGCGCAGGGTCGCTGCGGCGGACGCGGCGGAGCGCAGAAAGAGGGCTATGGAGGGCTGCGGTACGGAAAGGCTTGGCGAGGAGGAGGTAAGGGTTTTGGCGGAGAGCGCTACGAGGAACGGGTTCAGAACGCAGGCGGAGGAGGACAGGGCGAATGAAGCGGCAATTGCGAGGGCGCTAGCGGAGTTGAATGGGGAGCCGGAGCCGTCTGGAGAAGGGCAACCTGAGAACCAAAAGCCTGACAATAGCAAGCCGGACAAGAAGACGGAGCAGGCAAAGCAGGGGCCTTCGTCGAGACCAGGCCGGGCAAGCTCTCGACCGAGCACGAGCAGAGGGGTATCGCGTGCTGCTGTGCCGAATCGAGCAGCCCCAACCCCAGCCGGAAGTCGGAGCCGTCTTGTTGCGATCATGGAACGTGGCAGAAAAGACGACAGCCAGAAGAGCCACAGCAATAGGGGAAGCAGCAATAATGTGGCGACGGGCTGGACATGCTCGGCGTGCACGCTACACAACCAGCCAGAGCATCTCTGCTGCGATGCGTGCGGCGGCCAACGGCGTGCGGACCAAGGCCAAGGCCAGGGCGAAACGACATCGAGTTCGACATCGGCGAAGACTCCGGCGACGGTGATTGACCTGACGTGAAGTGGGGATTTTCTTGTAGATATCTATATGTGATGCGGGAGAACGGTTGGGCATTGTGTTATACCCCCGGTGGAGAAGATGGAGCGGCATGTACACAAACTGCCATTTGCAGTGTATTATAGCTGACGAGTTATGTCTTATGAATAAATGAGAGAGCAAAGAATGATTAATGCGAGCTGTAGCAAAGCTTATTGGCGCTGTGCCCGGAGTGAGGCCTGTAGTTGGCTGAGCTTGGAGGTTGGCCGGCGGTTAAGAGCAGCTTGGTGTTTTGCAGAAGCACAGCGCCGATCGCGGCCCAAAGTTGAAGATCAGCGGCTGGTGGAGTCGACAGGCGGAACGGGGTTTTTTTCATTTTAATGAGCGGCGAGAGACAGAATAGAATGAATACATTCCAGACGGACAACGTGTTTGGCAGTTGACGAGTGGAGTGGTTGCATTCACAATTCAATGTGCAAATTTGCCATGATTTCCTAAACATTAATATTATGGCGTCTGTGCTGCTGGCGCGTCGGATTGTGATGAGAGACGGGACGTCGTGCAAAGCACCACGATGGTGATATAACTCGGGATAAGCTTTGGCCACGCCTTGCATGCTCGAAATGAGATATCAGGGACGGGGAGATGAACGAAAGAAACAGGGAGGCAGATTTTATTCGCAATTAAGCTTTTTGGAGGGCGCATCTGGCCGCAATTAACGGTACGGGAGTAAGGGCAGCGAGGCCTGGTGTACCCGTCGGCAGTGCAGCATTACCTGGAGAGGCTCAAAACGGAGGGAGGAGTACTGGTAGGTTCGAGATGTGGTGCGTGGGGTTGCAGCACAGGGAGAGAAGAGGCGCATAAACGAATATATCAAGGATGTATTGTATGTATTGCACATTCCTGGACGTTGTGAAGGAGCAGAGATGGGTGAATGGTCGCAGCATCAGCATGGTATCGAAGTTCGCGGTGCAGATGACATGACTTGTCTGATTACGAAACCGTCAGCAATGCAAGACACGAGACATTTCTCTTTCTCCTCTCGGGTCCATTGTACAGCTAGCAGCAGCCTGGTTGAATGCACAGGCTGACCTGTCCTTGGGGGCGCCGCTACCAGGGGCCGGTCGCGCGGCGGGCCTGGTGTCTGAAAAAAAAAGAGTGTTCTGGACCAGGTCAGACCCAGTCCAGAACGGCGCGAAAACAAGGAACAAGGCAAGCAAAAGCTTGGAAACTGGGACGAACGGCGGTGCAGGTCGGGGACCAGAGAAGGTGAGTTGACATGTCTCAGTCTCCCGCACATGGACCGTTGATCCCGGGCGCAGATATGTTGTACGAATTTGCAGGCTTTTTTATGTTCAGCGACATTGTTTCGGTCAAAATTCTTTGTTCCACGAGATTTGAGCCCTTTTGGCTGTTTCCGGATAGAGTTTGCGATCATCCTGTTATAGCTCGACGTTATAAGATACCGGGACGCGTAGTAGCGGTGGTGGCTGGGTGTTAGTTGCTAGTTTTCAACAATATCCGGCAAGGCTGTAGGAAGCGGGAACGGCATTGATGGGATGGCTCTCTTTTTTTTTCTTGTTCCCCCTTTCCCGACTTCTCGCCATGGTAGTTGTAGGCGAGCGCAGTTTGCTGGGGTGGGCTTGGCGAGCGAAAAGGCACTGTCGATCACAGCACAGGGACAGGGTCCACTGCGCGTACAAAGTGCAGTAACTAGCGGTACTCCGTAGTCGCAGGGGAATAAAGAAGATGGAGAGGAGAAAGAGAAAAAAAGAAAGCTGTGGCTGCTGTCAGGTGGGTTGGACTACGGGAAAGGCTGGGGCTAACTAGTAGCAGAGTAACATGTGTTAACTACAACCGGTAAGTCGTGCTATGCCAGATGGATAAATACGACTGCATAAAGATAGACAGACGATTGTTCATGATTATACGGAGTACTCTCTTCTATTCTTGCTCTTCTTGTTTCTTCTTCACGCGTCCTTGTCTTCTGTCCAGCGAGACAATACCAACATTCAAGCAAAACTAAGTGTACTTGTTCAAACCATCAGCAACCACCACAGGCAAAGCAATGCTGATTAAACGCATTAAATCATGGCCCAGTATTGGTGGAGCCCCCGCGCGCCATCTGCTGCCAAGTTTCCAACTTTCTCGACAACCCCCAAAGTTCTAGAGTCGAGTCGACAACCTCTAGCCTCACGCCTCTGCCCCCCCTCTTGCATGCAAACTTTACCAGTCTTTGTGCCTACTTTCAATGGTTAACAGGCAATTTGAGCACTGCCGGACAAGAAGGGAGCCCCAAACTCTCGTGTCTCTTGCGACCATGGGTCATGCTGTTTAGTTGTGCATGTCTTGTCAACTAGTCAACTAGCAACTCCGTAGTGGTCACTCTCCCATAATGCGCAACATTTCTTAATAGACATTTGCATCTGCCAGTTTGTCCTCTTACCAGAAATCATACCGACAATCCTGCAACCAGCAAGACCTGCTGCCAACCAGTACGCCCCAAAAGCCACTTCCCAAACAAGCTCGATTCCCAATCTCTATCCGTGCCCTCCCCCCACCTTTGCTTCATCGCTCCATTCTCGCTCGCTCGTTCTCTCTTGCCGTAAGGGTCCTGGGTCGGTTTGCTCGCTCAGCCCAGACGCTCATGCTTTTCCCTTGTTCCTGCATCTGCCTTCCCTTCTTCACGCCTTTACTTCGTCCCCTCGTCGGTTTTTGAATTCCACTGTATCTTCGACATTGCCAAAGACTCGACGACGTCTTTATCGATCCGTCCTCTGCCGAACGCTCGCATACGCACACACGATCCCCCGATCCTACCTAGATCGGTAGTCGCCATACAGGACTTGCGCCATCGTGACTCTGTGCAACACACCACAAAGAGAGCCGTCGCCGTCGCTGTCACACCCCGAGACCAACAGCAATGTTTCGGCAGTCGCCGGCCTGCTAGTTTTTGTCTACGCTGGTCCGGCGCGTGATTTTTCTTGTTTGATTCGCCGGCTCGACCTCTGCTTCTCTGTCCCTCTCTGTGTGCCGCTCAGTCTGTCCCCGCGACACGGCCAATTGCCCTCTGCGGCCAGCGCTCTAGGAATATCCTTTTCCCCAGACTGACGGCCGGCTCCTGCTGATCTCCTCGCCGACGTCATGAGCGCTCCCGATCTTCATATCAGCAGCAAGCACCAGCCTGCCACGCCCTCAAGCGCAAACCACGATGCCGTCCCCGCTCCCGCCGCCGCTACGGCCGTCGCCATCAACCCGGACGCCGGCTATGTCACCTCCGACTCGAAGCTCAAGCTAAACACCAACAACAGCGCCCACGCGCACTCGACGAGCAACGGCCACAATGCGAGCCCTCGTTCCCTCGGCGGCGGCCGCTTCTTCCGCGATCCCCTCGGCATGCCCGCCGCTGACGAGCACCGCTCCCAGTCTCAAAGTCCATTCCGCCTCGCCATGCCCACCATCTCGCCTGCCCAGCTGGCCTTCTCAGCCATGCAGTACCTGCCCGTTCCCATCATCGTACTCAACAGCCTCAAGACAGTCGTTCTCGCCAACGAGGCCATGGGCCGCATGATGGGCATCATTACCGACGACGACGACGATTCCGACACCTCCCTCACCATCGACCGCCTGCGCGGACAGACCCTCTCCCAGGTCGGCATCGACATGCTGCAGGATGGTAAGCCCGTCTGGCTCGCCTGGGAGACCTTCTTCGACACCTTGGTTCACGAGATTGGCACCCACCCGCCAGCCAACGAACACTGCCCGCCTTCGGCCGCTGGCGGCGACGCAACACCGACCGTTGGTATTCCCATGAGTTCTAGCAAGCGACGTGGATCCTCCGCCAAGCCCACCCAGGATGCCATCATCGAGGTTGTCATTTCGAGAAAGGGCCTCAACAAGACGACATTCGATAGCCGCTACAAGTCCAAAGAATCTGAATACCAGGCATTTGCCAAGATGATTGTCACCGTTTGGGAGGTTGAGGATAAGCAAGTCTACTTCACCCTCACCTTTACCAGCACGCAGTCCACACCATCTACTCCTCTCAACAACAAAAAGAGCGTCGCCAAGTCGAGCGTCCTCGAGGCTGCTGAGCGCAGGTCCATCAGCAACTCCAACCCCCCGTCGGTCGCCTCCAGCAGAGATTCCAGCTCTCCGGCGCTCAACACGCCCAGCGTCCTCACAATGTCCTCCAGCCCATTTCCCCCCATGGGCCCGCCTTCCATCGCTGCGCACTCGCCCTCGAGCACGCCCTCTGTATTACAAAAAATTATTCGAATGAAGGACGCCTTGCTTGACAACACCCAGATGCCCATTGTTGCCATGTGGAAAGACGGTAGTGTTACTTTCCCCAACAAGGCAGCCCAACAGCTGCTCCCACACGATGCAGATCTCGAGTCATCGGCAGACGGTTTTGACCTGTTGAAGAACTGGGTAGTGTGGACTGAAGATTTCAGCAGGAGGCTAGAAGTCGACGAATATCCCCTCTCCATACTGCTCAAGACAGGCACTCCCTTTGCCAGTATTCGCGTCGGCGTATTCGACTCGGAAGGCAAGCGCATAGTTTACGATCTTCTTGGCGAAGCCATCACCGATGAGAAGACGGGCGAATTTCTGGCCGGAGTGGTCACTTTCCGCGACGTCACCGTCATGACTGAGGAGATTTCTCTAATCAAGGAGCGTGACGAGGAACGGTTCAAAATAATCTGTGACACTATGCCCCAACTCGTCTGGACTGCGACCGCCGAGGGCCTGCACGACTTCTTCAACACCCGATGGTACACATATACTGGACTCAAGCCCGAAGAATGCCTCGGCCTGGCCTGGCAGAGCTCTTTCCATCCCGACGACCAGGTCGAAGCCCTCGCGCGCTGGCGCACTTCGCTCGCAACCGGAAACCCGTATGTGATGGAATACCGCTGCCGTAATAAGGAAGGCGAGTGGCGCTGGTTCCTCGGCCGCGCCCTCGCCGTCAGAAACCCCGAAACTGGCGACGTTGAGAAGTGGTTTGGCACGTGCACCGATGTCCACGAGAGCATAGAGACCAAGTTGGCAGCCAAGCGCACCCGCCAGCAGCTCCTCAGCGTCATTGCTCACTCGCATGTCACCATCTTCACAGTCGATCCGAAGCGTCGCGTCACCATGCTCGAGGGCGCATTGATCTGGAATAATACATACGAAGACACCGACAAGGCGCGATGGTTTATTGGGGAAGACATGTACACTGTTTTCAACAGGCTAACGGAGCAAATGCCTGAAGGCGAACGGCCAGACTGGCTCAGCCCGATCGAGGAAATCCTCGAAGGCAAGCGCACCGAACATATCAAAGAGCACGGGCTTGGTAAGCTATCCCAGGCATATGTCGCTGTATAGCGATTAACGAATTCTAGATGACCGCTGGTACCGAACTCGATTCATTCCCATGTACGGCAAGAGACCGCAAAACGGAACGGGACTCAACATTGAGGGCGTCATTGGTGTTGTAATGGACGTTACCGAACTCAAAGACAGTGAAGAGGCTCTCCGAGAGCAATCCCGCGAAAAGCGCAAGGCCATTGCCAACGAGGCCGCAGCCAACGAGGCGAACCGACTCAAGAGCCAGTTCCTGGCCAACATGTCACACGAGATACGAACGCCCATTACCGGAGTCTTGGGTATGGCGGAGCTCCTGGGCGACATGAGCCTGGACGAGGAGCAGCGCGACTACGTGGACAACATTCAGAGTTCGGCAACCTCGTTGCTCACGGTCATCAACGATATTCTTGACTTTTCCAAGGTGGAATCTGGGCGTCTTGACATTGAGGAGGTCCAGTTTTCGCTCTCCATCATTTTGCAAGAGGTCGTGCGCATGCTCAAGTTTGCCGTCGAACGCAAAAATCTCGATTTCCAATCTAACATTAGCGATGACATTGTAAACGACCTCGCGGTCATCGGAGACCCCGGCCGAGTACGCCAGATTATTACCAACCTGCTTACCAACAGTATCAAATTCACGAGCCAGGGTTACGTCCGCTTTTCGGTACTCAAAGAGAAAGAGACCGCTGATTCCATCGTCGTCAAGTTTACCATTGAAGACACAGGTATCGGCATTCAAGACGACGTTCGCAGGAAATTGTTCCAGCCCTTTAGCCAAGGTGATGCGTCTACCGCGCGCAGGTTTGGTGGCACGGGTTTGGGTCTCACCATCTGCAAGAACCTTCTCGACCTGATGCGAGGCAGAATCACACTCGAATCGACAGTTGGCAGTGGAACTACAGCAACCTTTTGGATCCCGTTCCACAAACCGCAGAGACGCAATGCACAAAACGCACAGAACATTGGAACCGGTGCCATTCCTGATCGCCTGCAATCGGACCTGAGCCTGTCCTGCAACAGCTCCGAGTACGACCATGGCCTTACCACCAACTCTCCCGGTTCTGACGGGTCTGGACTCTCCGGACTACGTCGCAGGTACTCAGTGCGGTCGTCCCAGAGCGTCGAGCAAGATTTACCTCGGTCTGAGCGAGCTGCTTTCCACATCCTGGTCGTCGAGGATAACGCCGTCAACCAAAAGATAGCGACTAGGACAATTCGTAAACTTGGCTTCCAAGTCACAGCCGCGTGGAATGGCAAGGACGCTCTGGATTACGTTCTTGGGGCCAGCGAGGGTCGAAACGCCAAGCCGGACATCATTCTCATGGATGTGCAAATGCCCGTCATTGATGGCTATAAATGCACACACCTTATGCGCCACCACCGCCCATACAGTGGACTAATCCACGACGTCCCAATTGTGGCCATGACGGCGTCAGCGATTCAAGGCGATCGCGAGAAGTGCAAGAAAGCCGGCATGGACGACTACCTGGCTAAGCCAGTCACGATGAACATACTCGAACGTATGCTGATTCGCTGGTGCGTATCGCGGCGGCGACCAACCGCTGTCACTGATGGTGCCATCTCGGACTGCTCAGAACTTAGCGAACACTGCGATGCCTCCAACATCCCACACATTGGCGTCGACGAACCCAGCATGCCTCTGAACGAGACTGCTAGGAGCAACGAGAACGGAACCCGGGATATTGATGCCTATGCCGACTCGACCGGCGGTCCGGTAACGCCTACGCCGGCCACGACAAATGGACGCGATGAGCTTTCGCCATTTGACTCGCCATCCGTGGTCAACATGCCTCCCCGTGTGCCGCGACCGGAGCGCGATAAGGAGTTCTCCAGCATGCTGCAGGAGACGAAGCTCATCGACGCCGCCGGTGGCCCTGCGACCAACCTTCGCACAAACAGCTACCAGACCCAGAGCACCGGCGAAGCGCTGACCGAGGCCAACGTTACTAAACTGGACATTGAGAACGAGTTGCCTCACGGGGCGAAGGCCAAGACAGAGTTTGTCGACAAGAACTAGTCACTCTACGCCACATCTCACCACGAATCTTGCTCACGCCATATTCGGCACCGCATAGGTGCTCACGAATTTCTTTTTATTTGATCAACGAAAGCGACAATTAAGCGACAGCGGTTTTGATTTATTTTCAATCAGTACATTTTTATTATTCCGGGGTATTTAACTGGCGCAACTTTCGTATTTTCAGCATTTTCCTCCTCCAAGGACTTTACAGATTCTCGGATATTATTCCGACAGAGTGTTTTATTCTGGGACTAATTTGTCTCGAGCATTTTTTTCCCCCCCGTTTTTCATTACCTGGCTTTCCAGATAACATTTTATTGAGAACAAGGTCACCGTTGTTTTGTGTGTACATACTAAAAAAGGGGAAGGGACACACATATGGGACAGGAATTGTTTCATGCTTTTCGAGGGGCGACACACCCATCCGGCTTCAGGGATTTCGGATTCGGTATTTTGTGGTTCTTTTTATTCTTTGATTTCAATTTCTCCGGTTTATAGATTGGGTTGGTTTCTTTTTGGAAGGCATGCAAGCCAAGGCACAGCAAACCAAAAGGTCGATGGGAATGAATGTTTTTCTTGTACATGGTGGATGGCTATGACAAAAACAAGATGAACTGTAATACGAGAATATCAAGATAATTATTCTGAAAGCCGTCTCTGTCTTGCGTTACTAGAATGTTAACACTGTATTTGTTCCGGTCCAAGCATGTACAGGCGCAGCACAAGACGACACTCTATGGCCCTGAAATAAGGTTGTATTTTTATTCTGTAAATCAAAAGAAACCCCTTCGATAAATGCGTACATGAAAGCAACAGCCCAGCTCCTACGGAAAAATAATAGAAACAGTTTACACGCAGAAATGATGAAAGAAGAAAATCCACATAAATCTTTTAGAAATGTTCCTTCCAGAAGCGGAATTGCACCTCGCGGGCCGTAGCGCTCTTGCAGGCAGCCTTAATGTCGCGAGCTAAACACATGTATCAGTTAAGGATGTGGTATGAGTTGTAAAGGATGTGAACTTACCAGCTGCAGAAGGCCCGCAAAAGTACACACCGACAGTGGTGCGCATGCTCCCCTCCAGGCCGCCTAGGTACGTGCGGTCCATGATGCCGTCGCGCATCCCGGTGAAGAGACGGCGGAAGTCGGGGCGACCAAACTGAGTGCGGGCCTTGAGTTCGGTGAGGGGATCGGCCATGGCGCCGACGCTGTTGAGGACAATGTTCTGCGTCGTGTCCATGTCGAGCTTCTGGGTGAGGTACGTGTGGATCTTGAGGAACTCGACGCCGTTGCTGCCGGGCAGGCGGGCCGCCTCGTTGGACTGCTCCTCGAGCGACGAGAGCAGCGTCTGGAACCACTCAAACGAGCCCGTGTCCTTGCAGACCCAGATGAACTCGACACGGCGGAGGCGGGTGGGCGGGTTGGGCGAGTTGCGCAGATGCCAGATGTTCTTGAGAATGGAGGCCCAGGGGGTGACACCGATACCGGTACCGATGAGGACGGCGATTTCGTTCTCGAAGACATCCTCGGCGGGGGCTCCGTAGGGGCCGTCGATGCGAAGAGCAGGCATTTGCTGACCGTTTTGGAGGGCGACTTCGTACATGCCCATGGGGTCGACGCCGTCATAGAGCTTGGCCTGAGCGTTACCGGCACCGAGGGCATCACCGAGAGCCTGGGTGAAGTCACCGACCTGGCGGACGTGAACCGACACATACGGGTCGAACGGGCAGGAGGTGATGGTAAAGGGATGCCACTGGTACTTGGAGATGGAGGGAATCTGGAGGAAAAGCCACTGGCCGGCCTTGTATCGGAAGGAAGGCTTGTTGAACTGGATCTCGACGACGTCGTACGGGTGGCGGACGACGCGGGTGATGCTGGTCGAGCGACGGGCGCGGACCTCCCGGTAGAGACGCTCCATGAGGTAAAGGCCACCAGTCCAGAGCTCCCATCTCCAGCCGAGGTAACCGATGCAGTGAGTCCAGTAGTCATCACCAGCAAAGGGCGAGAAGCCGTCGACGGAGTCACGAACGAAGCAGCCAGTGGTGTGGGTGTAGAGAGCGAGGAAGAAAGGGATGAAGAGGTGGTGCGTGTACCAAAATGTCTCGAAGGATTGCTGGCGGATGCGGGCGTGGGCCGTGGTGTACATGAGCATCATGCACAGCAGCATGACGTGGCCAGTGATACCACCGGCCTGAGAGTAGTGAATCTGGACAGCGCTGACGGGACGAATCTGCGTCTTCTCGACATTGTAGAAGTTGACGTAATGGGCGCTGGTGTGAGCAATGGAGAAGATCAACAGAGAGTATGCGAGCTGGCGATGGAGCCAAATGTTTTCGTCCAGAGGCAGGAATCGAAGCTTAGGACGGACCCATCGCATAATGGTACGACAGACGGGTAGCAGAATGAGCATTCCGTCGACACTGAGAACAAGACCGGCACCACGGGAGATCCAGACAGAGAACTGTAACGTGTTGAGACCAGCGAGTCGCTCATCGGAAGCTTGCTTGTACCTGTTCAAGTTAGAGAGGCTGTCTGTGGAAGCAGTACAATACTTACCAACCATAGGCAAAAATGCCGATGTGGAAGGCCCAGAAGAGAATGTGAAAGGTGAGTTTTCTGGCAGTAAACTGTTTGCGAAACAGCTCGCCGTATCCAACTTGCCCAGCCATTGTGATAGTATTAAACGCTCATATGGGTATGTATGCTATGCAGTGTCGGCCGGCGACACACAGTTGGAAAGTAACGGGCTGCCTTGTCCCGTAGTCTCCAGTTATGGCTCGTATTGACCGAATCTGACTGCAACGAGTGAAGATGTCGACGCTGGCTGGTTCAAGAAAGGACGAAGGGAGATCCAACAACGAAAGACGGCAGGTATTAGGATATAAAAATGACGGGTAAATCTGAGCCAGCAGGAAGGAGAAGGGAAAAAAAGGAAGGTAGGAAGGCGGCCCCAAGCCCGAGATGCAGAGCTAGTGAGGATGAGACGGAGAAAAGAAGGAAAGAAATGAGACGAAGAAGAAGAGGCGATATGGGCTGAATTAAGGTGATAAAAGACGGTCGGACGACGGAGACGGACAGGGGAACTGGGCGTCAGAAACGGGGTAGACCCTAGCCGTGTCGCAGAATAACGAGAAACCAGATCCGGTCGTGATAGTGCAGGACCAGTGCCTCGATTGGTGAACTCGAGCAGACTTGTCGGGCTCTTGAAACCGAAGCCTCGCGCCGGCTTGAACAGCCAGCGGGCGTACTTGGGACGGCAGACAGACGAGCTAGCAGACAGGCGGTGGTCGTCGCAGATGGGAGGCGGAGAGGAAGGCAAAATTTTCGTCTCAGAGAATAAAATTGACAGCGTAAACCGGAAGCCAAGGGACTGGATCTCAGAAAGTTGCGACGAAGGGAGCCGCAAATATGCGACACTGGGCGTGAGAGAGGGCCTTGGAGGTGGTGATGGCCTGCAGTCGTTTCGAAATGGTGCTAGGGTGTTTGGGATGGCAGCTCGTCGCCATGCAGAAAGCACGTAGAGGAGAGTTCTGATTCAGGGTCGGACAGTTGAAAGGAGAAGAGACTCCGGAGAATAGCAGCGCGAGCAGAGGAGGATTCTATTTTGCAAAGAACAAAAAAAGAAGATATGGACGAGTCGTGTGGCCGGGAGAAGGCTGGCACTATCAAGTCTGTGAGCTCAACGGCATTTCTGGAGGGGAGGCTCCCCGCCGTCGGGACCAGCAACCTAGCGGCATAATCCCAAGCATTCTGGGGCGCAAAAGCTGCAGGGAAGACAGCCAAAGAGGCAACGCTGATGGAGGGGAAATCGAGACCAGCCGGCCTGTGAGTGGTTGCATAAATTTGGCACAGAGCGGGCCCGGCGCTTAGAGATGTTGTAAGTGGCCAACGAGAGACGGCCGAGGCTGCAATGTGACGGAGCTAGTGTCTGGGCTCAAGCCTTGAGGGACGGGTGAAGGTGGTGCGGTGCGGTGGTGCGGTGGTGCGGTGGTGCGGTCGGTGGTGGACTGCTAGGGAGAGGCAAGAGGGTGGGTGGGTTCTGCGCCAGCCGCTAGCTGTGTAATTGCCGATGGACGAGGGTTCGAGACGAGTGTTGAAGAGGCGGGACGACGATGATGATGACGGCGGCCATGTTGGTGATGATGGTAAAACAAGAACTGAGGATGAAAAGGGTACATCAAACGAGTTGGTGATGGTGGTTTAGAAGAAACTACTGCGTTTGCAAGCCGGTCGGTACGTATCTGGAGCTGCAGCTGGCAAAGCGGTGAATGGTGTAGCTGGCAGAATCTCGCCGTTTGCTCTCTCTCCTCTTTGGCCTCCTCTCCGCACTTCGCTCTCCGCTCTCACTCTCTGCTTGAACCTGCAGAGTGCAGATAATCTGCAGATGCAGCGTCAAAAATCCAAAATGCTGGCACAATAATTACCTATTCCTCGTTCGCACCACCCTCGCGATTAGCACCAATCCTGGCCCCCGACTGCCTCCCTCCTCTGCGCTTCTGCTCCTACAAAGCTTCCCCCTTGCAAATACAAGGTGGCCCGTGTTTCAGCCGTATCGAAGACTGCTGCGAACAGACTTGCAGAGTGCCACTTGCACCCCGGCTTGCTACGTCTGATCATCCGTTCACACTTTTACCATGTCGAGAATTCTGGCAGAGGCAGTATCGCATACGCAATGGGGACGATCCAAGGTCGCTCTCTTGATGCATCCGCATCGCCATTGTGCAGCATACGAAGCTGATTCGGAGAGAATCCATGTGGCTGGGAGCCAAGAGACTGTGGCTGTCCCCGTCACATACAGACGGCATGTCACCCAGTTGTGGCTTTTCTTGAAGAGAAGAATCGAAGCGCCCGTGGCACTAACTAAACACTGCGACGCGCTTCCCGGTCTCTGTACTCCGTAATACGAGCAGGTCACGGACATGCCTTGCGGCGCATATGACTGCAAAGGTTTTGCTCCCGCAACACAGCGTCCCCTCGTCGAGAAGCAACGATGTTACTGCGTCATTTTTGGGAACCTACCGTCGACATCGTACAGCGAACCACAGGAAAAGTAAATGGCCCGAAAGGATATTACAGTGTGCTGCTGCAGTAGACGATAGCGCAAGGACCTTTTGCCCGATAATGTCTGTTCGCGATCCGTTCAATTCTCCTGCGTAAAACGGAACGCGTGCTCGATTTCTATGGCAATTGACGCGCTTCGAGTCTCGAGCAACAAAAGAAAGAATTCTGTACTGCCATTGACGAACCCAGGATCACCTCCGAATAACGCACATATCAGGTGACAGCAGGTAGCGTCGCACCGCTCCGGCACTTGAAAGCCATGCGCCACGGATGAGGCGAGCCGGTATTATAGCCCCGATTATTATAAGGCGCCGCCGTATATTATGTGCCGACTACCCCATGTACACGGTGCTAAATTCACTAACTCTGACGGGGTCTGCGGCCGCTTGTAAACAAAAGCAATACATGTATAGTGGTAGATAACTGCTCTATCTGCTTTCTTTCATAAAGATGGAATTAATTAAAATTGATTGAAGAGGGCCAACCGAGCCTCCCCCAGCAATAGCTATAAAGACCTTGTCATTCAGCTTCTCGACAGAAGCGCCGCTTTGACAAGGAAATCAGCAACAACTTAGAACGTCGAGTCTCCCACCACGCCGACGCAGACATCGTAGCCTGCGATTGGACAAGAGCAATCGGAACCAACTGAATGATTCCACTTACTGAACTGTTCATTAAACGCGTTAGCCGTGACAATGCGCTCCGAACCAGGGCGCTAGCTGCGAAAGTTTTCTTACGCGTGATGCGGAAATGCTGAATTTCTGCTCAATAGCCCAGCAGTTGCCTCCTGATGCCACATGGTAGTAGTTGACGCATTGGGGGTCCGTACTGGGCCGCAGCTGCCTCAAAGTAGTACTGCTGGTGGTGGGTGAAGGTGTGCCTATCCAGAAGACGATTTGGAAGACGATGCGGGCGGCGCAGCGACGCACAGAGCATAACCCTCCTTAAGAGATTCACAGTGGGGGGCAAGAGTCGGGTTCCACGTATAAAACTGCATTGTCTTAGTATACCCGTCTTTAATGCACCGCATTAAGATCGAGATGCACTCACCTGGCCCCAAGAGATTCCATAAGCCTTTTTGATCGCGGGACAGGAGTCTCCAGCTTTAACGACGTAATATTGGGTGCATTTAGGATCAGTACCGGGTATAATCTTAGATGGAGGTGTTGGTGTCGGAGTTGACGAGCCAGAATGCGTCCCAGTTCCTGTCGTGGTGGCTAAAGAGACGCCGACGCAGACGGCATAGCCTACATCATAAAATTATCAGCTCATCACACTCAAGCTCGCGGTGCAAAAACATACCGTATTGAAGACCCGCACAGTCTGAGCCCACCGCGGGGTTCCAACTTCGAAAGTCAGCGTCTCTGTTTTTGCGGTAGGTTTCGCCGCAACGGCATCAAAATACGCGACTAACCTGTAGAACGAGGCCAAGGAAAAGCTGCCATATTGCTTTTGAATAGCAACGCAAGTATCACCCTGTTTTACCATGTACCATTCATCACCTATAGAGAAGCGAAAATTAGCCTCTTTCAGAAAGGCAGAGAGTATGCTGGAACCATACAATTGGGACTGATGCCTTCCTGGACAGGGCCAGGCGCAGCCGTCTGCTTTGGTGCATAGTAAGAAGGTGAGCATGTTGACGGAAACGTTGTAGATGATGGTACAGTTGCATTGGCGGGAGGATCGCAATACGGCGTGAGCAAACCAGCACAGTCGTCTGGGAGATTGTTGATGGTCCAGCCGTTCTCTGAATCATCAGGAGTGATTGGGCAGTACTTGATGAGTTCATTGTATTGGTCGACTTCAGTCTCATCCAGCGTGAAGTTATGAGCCGTCGGAGTCATGGTGGTTACGGGCCAGTCAATGGTGCTGAGGTTCCACGGGGCAAACGTGGACGGCTGCGGCGGCAAAGTAGCAAACGATGTCGGCGGCGCAACAAACGTTCTGTAGCTGAATATTAGCCTGATACCAAAAAGGGATCATGTGTTCCATAGGTTGGCAGGTCGACTTACACGTTCCAGGTGGCGGAAACATTGTAAGGTCCCGGTTCAGCCCACTCTGTGCTGCCGGGTGGCCTGACATGAAAAAGAAAAGAGATTTAATTAGCAGTTGTATAATTTGTGACCGAGAACACGAACTTACGAGACGCAGATGGTATGTCCGATCATAGTGTCGAGGTTGTCACAGTTTGACCACAAGGTGCTGTCAAGCATTGAAGGTCAGTAATGGACCAGGTCGGTAAACATCAGCTTGACATACGGGTTCCATGAGTGTAGCTGTGTGTTGGTAAATGTTTTGCCTTGCCGTATAGAGTCGCAAGTATCGTTCTTCTGAACAGTATACAGAGCACACTTCTGACCAAGACACACTTGCTTGCCAGGCTTCACTGTGCAATTGGTAATGCTCAGGTTATTGTCAAGTACGAACCTGGCCCATGGTAGGGATTTCGCAGATGCGATTGACTCGCAAGTATCATCTGCCCCTACTTTGTATGTGCCTAGGCAGGTGGCTGTGGGAGAGGTTCCAGACTGTGTCGGTGTCGGTGTAGTTTGATGGTCTGTAAAGGGGTATCGTGAAGCGGGCAAACTGCACGATGATAGAGCAGAGCTGAACGCGTCTTCACTGAAGCGTTGGCTTCCGTACGACGAGTTGAGCATGGCAGCCTCATACTTGAACTGGCAGTCTGAGCAGGACGTGGTGTTTCCAGACAAGACCTGCGGAAGGCAGTATGACGGCCCACTGCGGAGGCACGCAACGTCCAAAGCCCACGCAATGGGTGCCACGACGCCCGGAACAGTCTGGTTAATTCCCCCCGGAAAGGAGTAGACATGGTCTTGGCAGGCTTCCTGGACCCCGGACTGGAATTTGAGAAGAGAGGATTTGCAAGTATCAGTGCATACGCTCGACAGCGTGCTGCTGTCAACGTAGCCCTGGCTGCCAATATAGCTTGGAGAAAAGAGCTGTGGGCAGGAGACGTCCTGAGCAGCAGCTTTGGCGCATGTGAGTGGCAATTGCACCACATTGAGGTTGAAGACCCGCATACCAATCACTTGGTTGGGCATGGAGGCTAGCAGATACGACCAAAGTGGCCATGCCGCAGATAATGCAATCTTCATTGTTCCTAGCGATCCAGATTGATAGTTCAGTCAGAGCTGAGGTGAAGGGATCCGCACGTAGTGTGAAAAGAGGAAGAATAAGACGCGCAGGTCGAATAAGTCGAGAGGGCACATAAATTTAGAGAAGTTGGCCTTAGCACAAAGTGCTCCAATTCGACTGCAAGTTGAAAAAAGGTGCAGCGCTGTCAAGTTTCCGGCTTTGACGTTCGGGGTGTTGCGCACTACTAGGATATGCAAGTTCCGTTCACCTTTATGATGGCTTCCAATCGGCTCAGTCATTCTGCAAGAACACCATCAAGTATGCCTGACAACTACCGCAATCCCACTTTCTTTGGTACCTGCATGATATCGGCCAGTTCGCAGCTCGCAAAGCTGCGTGTAATACAAGGCTGGCTAGCTGAGCTACTCGTGTGCCGTTGGCCGGCCGTTTCCACAAAAGCCTGCCGTACTATCCGGGACTACTGCAAGCGACGGAGTTTTTGTTGATAGTGGTGAGTAAGACTCTATGCAGCGGCTCGGCGGTTTCTCCAAAGAGGTTTCTCCTTTTTTCTTTCTCCCTCCGACCTCAAAACTTCATGATGGTTTGGATTCTTTTAATTCCCCTCGGACAAGACCATCGCACAATTCAGGCTGAGCCGAAAAATGGCCGAAATGGCACATGACGACGAACCGCATAATATCTGGGCGGCGGATCTCTTCCTCCTTGTAAGTTGGGCCACTGTCTGCCGCCAATCTCAGCCAAGTACAGATAGGTCGCCTATGCTCACATACAGATGCGCAGGAGCAATGGGACGCTACTTCGTCCAAGCCGCCCAATGAGCAATGCATGGAACTATTTTCTCGGTGGAGAGACATGGGAATGGAGGGTCGAGTGGTAAGGCACCCTCCCCGGCGTGAACACGAATTTAGCGATAATATTCGGGCGGCCTCTTACAGCAACTTTTAGCCATACATGGACCAGCTCTTTGCCAAGCCTGGCCGAAGTGAACTTCGCCTTCCACCGGAACAGGAAGAGCTGCTAGCCGGGATCCGCGCACCTCAGTATCGAAAAGACCCGAATGACTCCTCAGTGCTTCGCGCCTGCTACGACCCGGGCAGTGATGACGTCTTCGAGGATCTTATGGCCGAGGCAGAGTTCTCAGGTCCGATATGGGATAACAAGGACCTGTACGGTGACCTCTCGTGGCAGCAGCTTCTTCTGAAAATGCCACAGCTCCTGGAACCCACGTGGCCTGAACAGGCTCGCTCTTACATCAAGGATAAGAGCGACGCATTGCATCACGCGCGCCAGATCCGCGATGCCACCGGTGAAAATGACGACAACGAGGAGGAAAACGACAAGGAAAGTGACGGCGAAGCGCAAAATGCTTTTAATGAATATCACCATGAAGCGCAGTTCAATCAGCTATTTGTTGTTGACAGAGAGGCTATAGAGACGGGGCAGATCCTTCTCGTATGGTTTGATGACCGTGGCCAGCTTGTACGCTCCTTTCGCGACGGCGCATATGAGTCTGGGCAGGCCGAAGGATTGATTATGGCGGGGCAAATCTTCGATCATGATAATTGGGAGGACGCGCAGGTCGGTGAGCTTTACAAAGCGCTACCGGAATAGAAAATTAGTACAACAATATGGGAATATCAGAACAACTACCTATGCCTCGGAGACATAGAAGCAAGAGTCATCGCCCTCGTGGCCAAATCTATTACACTAAGTAATACTGTTAATGTCCTCTTCACTACACATTTTGCCCACTTGTTTGGCCATCTGCAACTGTATGGAGTACTGTAACATTTGTTATCCCTGACTGTCGACCTTACCTTGGCTGACTTGCACTTTCCGTTCATGGTCAGCCCTAATGGGTTGCGCAGGGATGCAGGTATGTGTCAAGCCTTGTATTGCCCGCAGGCTTGGCAACGGAAAAACCGGACATGATGCCGTCCTCGGATACATTTCTAGCTGTGCAGAAATCAGGCTCGGCATCTCGGATCAGGAACGGAATATCTGGCCCGCATTATTTCCAATTTCACTACACATCGGGCAACTGCCAACTTGATGGTGGTCTACAACCGCGGATCAAAAACGGAATATTCCCAAACTAGGCAATTACCGATTCACTAGCGATACCGTAGTGTGCGACGGCTGAGGAAGCTTCTCCGGGCTGTCCTCCTGCCTGGCTCTGTCCTTCACAGACCGATACAGACTCCGTAGCGAGTTATTGGGAGCGAACCTCTTTGTGTGTGGATAAAAGAGTTATGCCGTAATCCTTTGAAGGGTCAAATAGGTTAATATTTGAATAGATTACTGATATAACCCTAACGCTGTCTTTGAACGTTCAACTGTAACGTCTTCTAGATCGACGCTCATTGCAGCCATAATCCTCAGCTTCTTTTCTATCTGCAGACTTTATAGTCACAAAACACTTCTAACTCTATTATACTGCTTCTTTCCTTGCCATTATGGCAATACTCTGGCGATTGGGGCTAGTACTGTTGCTGATAGCAGGTGTCGTTGCCCAGCAAGACGCTACCTGCTCACTGACGAAGCCGTGCAAGTCAGGATGCTGTAGCAAAGCCGGACAGTAAGTATCCCATCACTATTCTGGACAGAATAATTCAGCTCGAATTCCCTTTCCTTACATTGTACACAGCTGTGGCTTCGGTCCCGATTTCTGCGGCGAAGGCTGTCAAGGCAACTGCAACGCCAAAGCTGAATGTGGTCCGTACGGCAAGGTGACGGACTGCCCGTTGAATGTCTGCTGCAGCAAGTATGGATTCTGTGGTACTACCGATGACTTTTGCGGTGATGGCTGCGTAAACGGCTGCAAAAAGTTCAGGTAAGTTTTATGTTCCACTCGATGGTCGAGGCACTCTTCTGTACTCCAGATGCTAATGCAGCCGCTACAAACAGCACACCATCATGCTCGAAAACAACGGATGTGTCCGGTCTGAGGCGAGTCGGTTATTACTCTATCGATACTCTGGCAAGGTCCTGTGACGCCATGTACCCGTCCCAGATTCCCGCTGGTGCTTTGACGCACATCAATATTGCCTTTATTCAGTTCAACGAAAAGTTTGAGCTGGATGACTTCATACATTTTGACAACGGCCAAATTGTGGCCGGTATCGCGAGACTCAAGGACCAGTATCCCGGGCTACGTGTCAGTGTCTCCGTCGGCGGTTGGGACTTTAACGATGGAGTCACGGCCCGGTACTTTTCCAACATGGCTTCCACTTCTGCGAACCGGAAGACATTTATCGACAGTGTTGTGAAATATCTGGTGAAGTACGGTCTTGACGGCGTCGATCTTGGTGAGTAACTCAAGTGGCATCAAATTGTTGATACTCTGCTGACTTGATGGTGCGCAGATTGGGAATACCCAGTGGCCTCTGAGCGAAGTGGGATACCAGAAGATAGGGAAAACTACGTCTCTCTTGTGAAAGAATTTAAGGAAGCCTTCGAGCCGTATGGCTGGGATCTCACCCTCACGTTGCCCGCGTCCTACTGGTACATGCGCGACTTCGACATTGTGGCATTGGAGAAGTATGTCAGCTGGTTCAACGTCATGAGCTACGACATGAACGGCCTTTGGAATGAGAAGAGCAAATATATTGGGCCGTATCTGCTTGGACTTACCAACTTAACGGAGATCAGCCAAGGCTTTGACCTTCTATGGCGGAACAATATTCCGCCCTCCAAGGTGGTCATGGGTATGGCGTTCTACGGCCGCACATACACCATGGAGTCTGGCAACTGTGCCGGCACCAATTGCAAGTTCAAAGGTCCCGGAAATGCTGGAGGCTGTTCCACAACCCCGGGCATCTTAATTTATCCAGGTAAATACAGTGTTACTTAATTAAGTACGTCTCGGGCACCATGCTTACTCAGGAGTCTTACAGAGCTAGAAGGAATCAACAAAACCGGGTAAGTGACATTTTGTACTCTGAATATAGCAACAATGGAGCATGCTCTGACGGTTTTGCCAGAGATGCCAAGACATACTATGATGAAGAGTCAACAACCGTCTACACTGTATACCAAGGCAACCAATGGGTGTCGTACGACGACGAAAGATCCTTTCAAGACAAGTTGAAGTTCCTAAACGGCCATTGCATCTCTGGTCTCATGATATGGTCTATTGATGGAGATAACAGCTCCTACGACGCCTTGACAGCGCTGCTGGGAGAGGATGCCATGGCCGGGAGCTTGCTAAGTGGCGGCGACCTCACAGACCAGCAGAAACAGCAGCGGTCAAACGAGTAAGTACATGAACATGTAATAACTCTGACGTCTTTTATCTAACACGTCTTCCAAGGTTGAGTGCTTATACAGGCCAAAACTGTTTCGTCACCGAAGTCTGCACTGATGGGTCAGACGGCGAGTCTGGCACTGGCCAAGTCTGTCCTGCAGGCACAGTTTCAGTGACGACTGCGCACTCGCCGTTGCAAGCACCAGGACACAAGCTGAAAGGCTCTTGTTCCAAGGGATGGTATCGCCACGTTTGCTGTCCGCACAATGAGGCGCCCAAAGGCTGCCAATGGACCGATTGCTCATCCAGCACCTGCAAAGGCAACAGTACATTCCAGCTGAACAGGGATCTCTTTACCGATGCCAAGGGTGACAAGAGCTGCTCCGGTAGCAAAGCCAGAAAACTCTGCTGCGATGGCACTGCTTTGCTTTCACAATGTTTCTGGACCGACTGCCAGCACCATGCTCACCAAGAGGCTTCCACATGTCCCTCTGGTTACAAGTACATGACTGAGCGACATGACAACGGTAACGGGGAATTGTGCTCCAAGACTATGAAGGACAAAGATCCGTCGAAGGATTCTTTGCTCTACTCTCAGGCGTACTGCTGCCCCGACAAGAACGTGCCTGCAAATTGCGCGTGGACCTTTGAACCAAATACCCCGTCAGGCGAGACGCCCGTGTATAACCCAAAAGCCATGTGTGTACCCGAGGCATGTCCCAAAACTCAGGTTCAATACACAACAGCACTAGATCCGGACAACCCGGCACTGGGACCCCCCGGAAGCCTTGGATCTACGAACTGCGCATGGTACCCCATCCCTGCGGGCGAAGATCCCAACTTCAAATACTGTTGCGACCCGCCAGAGCCGTACAATGAGAAATGGCCAGTGCCACCCGAAGATCTGTGGGCTAACGCGTATGAGTCCAAGGGCGCGGATGTGGATTGGGCCTATTCGGATGACAGTTTAGTCGGAGGTCTTAAGGGCTCAAGCTATGGTGCCGATCCATACGGGTTTCTCATGCTGGACGGCCCCCCAGGATCCATTGACAGCAGTTTTCACCAGACCTATAATGTTATCCAGGGAAAGTCGGCTGGACAAGAGAAGCGTTCTGTCACCAAACGCTCTTTTGTGACGCGAAATCATACAGTCTTGCGCAGTAACTTTGATCATGCTGAAGAGACGATTCATATTTACTGCCAGTTCTCGTCAAACTCACCTCGCTGCCAGAGGCTTTTTCACAAGGGAGCAGTCGATACAATTATTCATTTGCCGCCGCATATTGGCGAGGGGCCGTTTGCCCGTGTCGTGTCGATAGAGCCCGTTGATGAAAGTTACGAGGTCCCTGCACACCACCTGTCTAGGCGAGAGGCACAGGGCAACCGCAATCCAATCTACAGGCTCAAGTTCGATTACAACTTTCACCAGATCCAGGATGACAACAAGAAGCCCATTAACATGCGCGTGGACTTCGCGAACCTGGAGGACTACTGGAATACGGTCACCGATTCCCCGCCAAGCTCGAAGAGATCTGTCGCAGATGAACACAGCTCTTACAAGGACTGGCGCCGCAAGGTCAAGTCAGCAGCCAACGAGAAGGGAAAGGCGCGCAAATACATCAAAGAGCTTCTCAACGGCACACAGTCCTTTCCACCAGCATCAGCTGCTCGTAGCGACGCCGAGCATATGCACTCAAAGCGATGGTTCGGTGCTCTCAAAAAGTGGCTCAAAAAGGTCACGACGATCGAGAAAAGTAGCCACGAGGAACTCGCCATGAACTACGAGTCAAGCTTGTTGCTCTATCGCAAGTCCAAGGGCTGCGCCAAAGCAAAGGCCGAAATGAACATCTATCTCGACACAACCCTCGATATGGCAGCCGACTATGCGTATTACTTTAGCGGCACGCTTGTTCCTCCAAAGGTGACGGACACGTATGCCTACTTTGGTATGCAGCCTCTCCTGTATCTCGGCATAACGGTCGATGGAGTTGCGACTCTCAAGTACTCCTCCACACGTAAAGCGTTGATACCAACAATCACATATCCGGGACTGGCAGTCAAGGGCCTCGCCGTCGTAGGCCCGACGCTGGACCTCTATGGCCAGATCGTGGGAAAAGTGACGCTCAGCGGGCAGATGATCATCGGTGCGCGCTACGGGTTCGAGCGATCCGAGATGTTTTGGCCGCAGAACAGCGACACGGACGTCTTTGACAAAATAAGTGACGCCGACAAGCCGGAGCCGCTTGAGAGCGGCCTGCATCCCAGGTTCGAGGCAAATGTCCAGGCAGCAGCCCAGCTCGACTTCAAAGTCACTCCGGAGGCCAACATCGGCATCCAGGTCGGCGGCAACAACTTCATCAGCGACACCAGTCTTGTCGAGGCAAAGCTGGCAGGCTTTGTGAACAATACTCTGCGCTTCTCAGCAAAGGCGGCGGGCTCGGTGCATGCTGGGGACGGAGGCGGGGCGGCGATGGCAAAGTACAAGTACGGGGCCTATTTTCTATACAATATTGGTTTTGGTGGGCACGCCAGCATTGCTGGGTATGCGTGGAACATGGCCAACAAGTACCTTTTCTCGTCCGATAAACAGTACAAGCTGTTTTCCAGTGGCGACATTGTGTCTACCAACTCGCGCAGGCGCTCCCCGCCGCGGAGAGAGGCCCATGAGAACGCGAAGGGCATATTTGACGCTGAAGGAGAGACAGGCGAGGGGCTTGCGCAAATGCATGTCGTCGGATTTGACGGCGATGTGGCCTGGGCCGCGGAACCCATTCCTGTTAATGCCAGTAGCATGCCAAGTAACATGCTCCTGAAGCGGCAGAGCCCGGTCACGTCTGGCGGCGACGAGACCGAGAACACGGACATGGGCGGCACAGGGTGCTTCACATCCGGCACGCTCACATGCCCGGCCAATTCATGTTCCGACGGCTCGGGGGGCAGCCAGGGCTCCTCCGTCCCATGTGAGCCGCAGCTGCCTGCGCTGCGCTTCAGCTGCCCGCTCTTCTCCAACGCGCAGGCCGACGGGTCCAACGGCAACAGCGTGGTTATCCCTGGAATATGCGAGAACATGCAGAAGTTCCTCAACGTGCGGGGCGCCGACCTGGAGACGGGCGTGACGCTGACATGGCGGACGGACAAGGCGGCGTCGAATGACAACCGCAAGGGTACCTGCAACGACAAAGAGTTGTGGCCGTCAGACACGACGGGCTCGTACTGCAAGGGCGCCAACACGAGGTACATGAAGACGCTGGGGACGAAACTTCGAATGACGAGTTGCGACGAGTTCCCGCCGGCTTCGGTAGAGGAGGGCGGTGATTTTTTCCCGAGCCTCCCACAGGGACAAAAGACGGACGTGGCGCTGAACTGCGTCCCGGTGTGGCAACAGGCTATGCAGTCAAACTGCGTCAGTAAGTGACCCTGTCTTTGCCTTTTTATTCACGGCTGCCTCGCAGGTTGCTCCCCCACCTCAACAGATGGCTAACCTGACGGTATTGGTGGTGCAGAACTCATCAGAGAGCTGGAGACAAACGTAAACTACGCTATCGATCCAGACGGCGAAAAGAAATGGGTAAAATGGAGCGCAAAGACGAGCTGGTACGACTCTACCAATACATGGAACCGCTTTGCGAGATATCCGTTCATCATACCTTTGGTAAAAGGCGTGGACAAGGATGTAAGTCAAGAGCACCTCTTGCAAAAGCGATTTGTGCAAATCGCACACTCCAGTGACTAACAACGCGTACAGGCCTATGAGGAGAAGGAGACGTTTAACCTGGGCTACTGGCAGAAGCGCAACTTTACCTTTGGCCTGGCCAACGGGAATCCCTCGTCCGCCACGAACTGGAAGTCGTGGTGGTCTACAGACGGCTCGGGGTCGTGGAAGTTTACGCAGTCCAAGTACGGCACCGACGAGCACACCGGCGCGGCTGAGGTAGTGTGTGCCGTCAACCTGTTTGGTCAGAGCGACGTGTACAGGACAACAACCAACGGGTACTGCGTGTACAAGAAAGCAGACACGAAAATTGGAAGTGAGTATAGAGGAGCCGTTTCTACCCTGGCCGAGTAACAGATTACCTCGGATGATTAACTTGCGTTTAGAACTCGCCGACATTCCGGAGATGCACCAGTGTCAGATTGACTTTGAGGGCGGAAGCGATGACAGTGATGACGGTAAAGACGGTGGTGCTGGTGACGGCAGCCAGGATTCCAACAGCAGACGCTCCGAGAGTAAAATCATTGGCAGTTTTGCGGGCTGGGGTATCAAGAGTGAGTACCAAGTTGCCAGCAAATCATGAATGACTGACTGACGGTGCGCGCAAATAGAAATCAGGATGCTAAAGAATCCCGACCCAAAGGATGTCGTTGAGATGCCGGGTTACGTGTCGAATGGCGACGCCATGCCAGTGGAGTTGACGGAGAAGTTGTAAAGACGGTTAGTACGGGTCTTCTTTTTTGTTCCGTAGATTTTCTGTTTATATATTCTTTATATAAAATACCTGGTTACACAATCTACAATGCTGTTCGAGATGCCAACTGAGGACAACTATAAGAATGGTAAGCTGTTTTTTTTTTTTTTAAGGTTTTTTTTTTTTCTTTTTAAGGTTTTGCGAGTTGCGCAGCTTAGAAAAGAACTCAATTGTACTAGTTATTCATTCTCTAAAATAGTTTTTTCAAGGCCTATTATGCATAGTGTCTTGGTTAGGCTGCTCCCTAGCTGTTAACTCGGCAACATGGCCCGACGTGTTCGGACCCCGCCGATCGGTCCAAGCTTGCCGAACGGACAAGCTCGTGATGATTTGGAAGAAACGGAAAGAAACGAAAAAAAAGGCAAGAGAAAGCAGAATAACGCATGACAATCGAAAACGATAATTGCGAATATTAAAAGTAAAAATCACCTGCCACATTGATAGACACTTTAACCGCACCATGTCACCCTCCAGAGACATTCCACTCTTACGCTGGTGCCGTGTGGCTGTGCTAAGGCTGCGCAGGCTTCATGACGTATCAATTGGGCGCATGCCCATTTGCTGCAGCTACGCTACTGCACGCCAAAATTACTGCGCATGATGGAATACTTTTGATGTCCAGCTTCGTGATGGCCTCTGACCGTTTTTTCACCCCTCATGTTCTCTTTTCCTGCGTGATTTCGGTACTCGGGCCAGACTGACCTCCTCCCTCGCTCTCGCTCATGAGCTCCGACCAGCTCTCAAGCTTCCCCACGAGCCCACGGCCCCCCCAGTAACTTTCGACCTTTGACATGTCCGGCAGCATATCCGCCGACGATGTGCGCCGCTACCAGGAACCCTACAGCGGCCACAAACCAGTTCCTACTATATCAAAGTATCGACAGGAGCTCGCCGAGCGGCAGCACGAAGCCATGCAGCGCGGAGAGCCCATCCCCGTCGACGAGACCGTCTCTCCCTCGGAGCTGCATCCGAGCGGCTCGACCCTGTCGCCCGTTCCGCGACCATCGTCTGCCGTGAGCGCGAGAAGCGACAAGGGAAGCCTGAAGAGCAGTCTCAGGAACAGCCCCAAGAGCAGCCCCAAGAGCGGCCCGAAAGACGCCGATCACAGCGATGCCGCCGACAAGCCTCAGGCGCTTCCCATGATCGACACCTCCCAGACCGACCCTGCACTTACCGACCCCAGACAGCGACGAAAGGATCTCGGCTCAAAGGACAAAGACAGACTACGACTGCGAGCCGAGCGCGAAGTTACAGATCCCGTCACCCACCAGCCCGTCACCATCCACGACTTTACCGACGAAGCTCTCGAGAATGTCAAGTTCAACGATGCCGCCACCATTGCTGGCAGAAAGTCCATGGCCGAGTCCCGCGACGCGTCCTCTTCGCCCAACGAAAAGCCTGTCGACCCCGGCGCCTTGTATAAAGAGTTCCCAGTTCCCGACTTTGGGACCCTGCGTGACGAAATTGAGCATGTTAGCCGACAGGGTGCCACGGTCGGCGTGCTAGGCTCCATCGTCGTCCTCGTGGCCGCCTACGAAATCAACAAGCTGCTACCAGACTCAGCCCGAGGAGGCGCTATTTCATGGCTTCTATTCTACGTTGGATTTGGGCTGATGGCATATATCGCCATTTTTGCACGCGACTTCAGTGGCAGGCAGACCAGGCAGCTGTTCGAAGATGAAGTCTGGCACGCGCACCGCCAAAAGATGATGCAAGACGCCGACAACAGCATTCACGAAAAGACAATCTGGCTCAATTCCGTGCTCCGTTCTCTGTGGCCCATCATCAACCCCGACCTCTTTGCCAGCTTTACCGATATTCTCGAAGACGTCATGCAGGCGTCGATCCCTAAAATTGTTCGCATGGTTAGCATCGAAGACATTGGCCAAGGAAACGAGCCCCTGCGCATTCTTGGCATTCGATGGCTCCCAAGCGGTGCCACTTCGGAGACGCTCAATCAAAACAACCCTGCCGGCAAAAACGACGACAGGGGCAAGGAGAAAGAAGCCGCCGACGGCAATGCATTCGGCCCTCACGTCATGGACGACGAAGAGGGGTCCTTTGTCAATTTGGAAATCGCCTTTGCCTACCGAACCCGAGCGAGCTCGCGCATGGCCAAGCATCGAAACAATGATCTGCACCTGTTCGTCGCATTTTACTTGCCCGGCAACATCAAGATCCCCGTCTGGGTTAATCTCCATGGCATTGTTGGCACCGTCCGCGCCCGCCTGCAGCTCATTGCGGATCCGCCATTCATTTCACTCTGCACAGTGACCCTCATGGGTCAGCCCAAAGTCACCATGAGCTGCGTGCCGCTCGCTCAACACGGTTTGAACATCATGAATGTGCCGCTCATCAGCAACTTTGTGCAGGCAGCTGTCGACGCGGCTGTGGCCCAGTACGTCGCGCCAAAGAGCTTGACCATTGATCTGCAAAAGATTCTTGTCGGCGAAGATTTCAAGAAGAACACATTAGCCAAGGGCGTCTTGATGATTACCATCAAGCGCGGCTACGACTTCAAAATGGGTGACACTGCCATCCCATTCTTCCGGGAAGGTGGCTCTGACCCATACGTCTCCGTTGGCTGGGCCAAGTTCGGCAAAGTAGTCTGGAGCACACGAATCATGAAGACAGAAATGTCTCCTTGCTGGGACGAAACTTGCTTTGTCTTGGTTACGCCCGAAGAATTAAACATTGACGAGCGTCTGCGAGTCCAACTCTGGGACTCGGATCGCTTTACTGCCGACGACGACCTGGGCCGCATCGAAGTGAGCTTGAAAGAGATCATGGAGAACCCAGAGTCCAACGGTCAGCTATCTGATCGAGCCGACGGCTTCAGAGCGCTCAAGTCCGGCGACAATATGCCCGGCAAGCTGGAATGGAGCGTCGGATACTTCTCCAAGACCCAGATGCTCGACAGCCAGTTCGAGCTGCAGACGCGCGATCCACGAGTTCGCAACATCAAACAGCTCTGTGAAAAGGTTGAGCGCACGTGCGAGCGAAAGCTGCGCGAGGCCATGCTCAAGGACACCACGCTGCAACGTCACGAAGCGGACATGCAGAAGAAGCGCGTTCTCGAGTACAAGAACGAGCACGACGAAATGATCATTTCCGCCCCGCCGCCGGATGAATATCCCAGCGGCATCCTGAGTATTCAAATACACAACCTTACTGGTCTCGAGATCAAGAAGCTCAGCAAAGTTAAGCAGTCCAAATTTGGAGAAGCCAGTGATGACGAGGAAGAGACAGGCGAAAACCTGCCGTCCTCATACTGCACAATTATTATCAACCACCGCAAGACATTCAAGACTCGCGTCCAGCCACAGAACAGTAAGCCATTCTTTAACGCGGGTTGCGAACGCTTTATTCGGGACTGGCACGACTGCGAGGTTTACGTATCAGTACGCGATGGCCGTTTGCACGAGGACGACCCATTACTCGGTATCGTCCATCTTCCTCTAGCTCAAGTCTTCAAGGAGCGTACACAGGTCATGGGCTGGTGGCCAATCTCAGGCGGCATCGGTAACGGCCGTATCCGCATCTCGCTGGTCTGGCGCAGTGTCGCATTGAAGGCCCCGCGCAACTTGCTCGGCTGGCAATACGGTACGCTCGACATCCGCCACAAGGCCATTGGCACCGACGTTCCTGAAGAGCTGCGCCACTGCAAGCTTCGACTGCGAACAAACATCAGCTCGGGCAAAATGTATCCTGCGGCGAACGAAGACGGACATCCTGTCTGGGCAACAAGGTCAAGCAAGCACGTAGTGCTGGCACTACACCAGCGATACAGCAGTTGCTTCTCAATCACTTTCGTCGATGGGCGACGTCTGTTGGGCGATCACACGGCCGCGTTTTGCGTATTCTGGTTGAAGGATATCCCAGATGATGAGGAGCAGGAGATGAACATCCCAATCTGGAAGGGCGACTTTAAGCGTGCCATCTCCAACTGCCTCGAAGAATGCGGCGAGAGAATGGGCACCCTGAAGCTCAGAATCACTCTGCTGGCAGGCATGGGCAGCGCACACACGACCTGGGCCAACGGCAGCGAGCACCTGCGCCAGGTCGTCGAGGTCATTGACACGGCACGCGACAACCTCGTGACGGACACGCTCGAGCGGGAGGCCGGCATCGTCGACGCAGACAACTCGTCCGGCAAGGGCGACTCGTCGGACGACGACGGCGCAGACAACGACAGCGAGAACGAGTCGGCCCACGACGCGAAGAGCCAGCACCACAACGGGCACGGGCACGGGCGCAAGACGAGCGCGGGGCGGATCTCGGTGCCGGACGGCAGCACGTCGGACAAGCAGTCCATGCTGGACCAGGTGCGGGACTACAAGAAGCGGGCCAAGACGCTGCACAGGCAGCACCGGGGCATCATGCAGTGGAAGATTCCGCGCACGGCCAAGTGGGTGAAGGGCAAGCTGGGCCGCGTGGAGGACGGGGTGACTGGCATGTTTGAGCACGAGGTGCAGCAAAAGGCGGATATCGAGACGGAGGTGTGAGCCCGTCGCGCGTCTGTCCTTGCCTTAATGTAATTGAACGGCCTTTTTTACATAATGTGAGAATGAATGAGGGTTAGGAATCTAGGAGAGAGCCAGGAAAACGGAACAATGTGTCGTTAGAATGAGTAGAATGCGGCGAATATATATCATTAAGAATATCGCCTTTCTGTTCTATTGCAAATCAAATCTGAATAAGAACTCTATCTGCTTGTTATTAAAAGAGTCTATCGTGCTTTTCTTTGATGCTGCGGCATGCGCCGTTCTATACCATGAATCTCTGAATAAAATGCCATCCATGTATCAAGACTTTCTGTCAAACAACCAGTACAAAAAAAAAAAGAAAAAAACCCGAAGCTGGGGCGCAAAATCCACAAGAAAGAAAGAGAAATCAAGAAAGTTTACTGGTTGTTGACCCAGCTGAGGTAGCTGTTCCAGCCAATGGAGACGACGTTGGCAAAGAGCACGCGGTACTGCAGCGGCAGGAAGGCAAAGTTGATGGTCTGAACAAAGGGCCAGACCATCCAGTTGGTGCGGAGGGCGGGCCACCAGGTCTTCTCGAGGCGCTCCTGGACGCTGGCGCCCTCCATCTTGGCCATGCTGGAGAGGAAGACGGCGATCATGGTGGGCGCGAAGACGGACTGGTCGATGAAGACGCGGGCCATGGTCTCGACGCGCGGGTTGGCAAAGGTGACGCGGCGGGCGAGGAAGTTGAACCATGTGGTGGCAGCAGGGCCAAAGACGACTTTTTTTTTTTTCATATTCAGTTAGCGAATTGGTCATTGGCGTCGCCAGGAGCAGCGTGTATCATGACGCCATGTCAGGGAAGGCGCAGGCATTGTCATCATGAGCTGCGCCCATGCCAAGGGAACGTGTGCAAAGAAAACTCACCACCTCCGTACAGCGCCATGCGGCCGGTACGGGCAAAGTCGTGCTTCTCGAGGCCGCGCTTGTCGACGAGCTGCTGGGCGGTAATGTCGCCGGTGGCAAAGAGGACGGCTGTGGTGATGCTCTGGGTGAGCAGAGGGCGCGCGGCGAGGCGGCCATTGTACCTAGTTGCGTCTGATGAGTTTTCTGGGCTGTGACACGGGCTGCCACGGGGAGGTTTTGAGATTTACCAGCGGAGGAGTGAGACGACCATTGTGAGATGTGTGTGTGTGTGTGTGTGTGTGTATTGAACGAAGAGGGAACGTGACAATTGAAGTCTTTTCTGATAGAGGAACAAAGAAAGCTAAAGGGACCGCGATGCGTTTGCAGGAGTGGCGATATCGGGGAATCAAAGGTACGAGATTTCACGCGGGGAAGGAAAAAAAATGAAACAAAAACAACAAAGAATATAGTTCAATGCAGTAGAGAGCGGAACAAATTTCACAACTGGAAAATCTGTTTTTTTGTGCAACAAACGAGCAAAAGAAAAGGAGAGATGCTGCTGGGATGCTTGAACCGTAAGATCCAGGCGTTGAGTTTTGGCTGCTGGCCCGTCGCCCCCTTCTGCCGTCAGTCAGGCTGTCACTCGTTACTGTCAGCTAAGCTAGCAAGAAATTTACTGTTCCGGTGCCGCTTTAAGCATGGCTCCGTCGACCCTAACCCTTGTTCAGGGGACTACAGGGGACCCTGTAGGCGCGTGTTAGCGGAGAGCATGGGAGTAAGCTTAACCAAGCTAACCCCGAAGGCCCTTAAAGCGCCCGTGGATTAGGTGTCCTATTTCGGTTAGTCACAATTTCACGCTGATCTGCTAAATCGGGGGCCTTCTCGTCGGCGGTCGCTGAGGTCAAAAATTGGGTGCGGCAGCCCGCCGGCACTTTTAAGCCGTGTAGTCACAGCGCAGAGCTGGCTGCGGCATGCCGGCATACATGCTACCAATAGCAAACTGAACAGCCACCAGCGTAGTATCAAATGCCTCCACGCAGAACATCCCTACCGCACCCGATTTGTTCTACCTTTCACCGAGAGTACGTACGTAACCTACCGATATCGCTATAACAATTGCGCTTGCTCCATCACGTGATTCTCCCAATTGCTGCGTGCCCCCACTGTGCAGATTTAACTAGCAAGGGTGACTCAACAGCTCCGATTTGAGGTGCAGAAAGTGAAGTGGAAAGCCCAACAGCTCTCAATTCTTCAATTCTTCACACATACACAACATCACACATCATGTCCAACATTATTCACCTAAGAGCCGAGACCAAGCCCTTTGAGAGGCGCTCACCCCGTATGTCAACGTCTGTCCGCTGCATTTTTGCCAGCAATTTGCTCTGATATAGCTCCAGACTAACATGAGCACCGCCAGTCTCGCCCGAGACCGCCAAGGCTCTCATTGATGCCGGCTACAAGGTCCGCGTCGAGGTCTCGCCTGACCGCATCTACAAGGATGACGAGTTCAAGGCCGTCGGCGCCGAGATCATCCCCGCCGGCTCCTGGGTCAACGCTCCCACGGAGGACATCATCCTTGGCCTCAAGGAGCTCCCCGCAGATGGCAGTACGTACCACCAATTGCTTGCGAGCTTACCATTGTACGCATGCATGTACAGGCCACTGACAAGCAGTCGACAGCTCCCCTCCCTCACACATACATTCACTTTGCCCACTGCTTCAAGAAGCAGGACGGCTGGGCCACCGAGCTCTCCCGCTTCTCCAAGGCCGGCGGTCTCCTCTACGACCTCGAGTTCCTCGTCAACGAGCGCGGCGCCCGCATAGCCGCCTTTGGCTTCAGCGCCGGCTACTCTGGCACCGCCCTGGCCCTGCTCGCTTGGTCGCACCAGCTCCTGCACCCCGGCGTGCCCCAGGGCCCCGTCCCGGCATTTGACTCGGCCGCCGACCTCATCGCCCTCGTCCGCTCGAAGCTCGCCGAGGCCCTGCCCCTCAACGGCGGCAAGTACCCCCAGCTCATGATCATCGGCGCCCTCGGCCGCTGCGGCAAGGGCGCCACCGAGTGCGCCATCGCCTCGGGCGTCCCCGAGTCTTCGCTGCTCAAGTGGGATCTCCCCGAGACCAAGCGCGGCGGCCCCTTCGACGAGGTCACCCAGTCCGACATCCTCGTCAACTGCGTGTACCTGGGCCCGCACAAGGTGCCCCCCTTCACGACGCTCGAGAAGCTCTCGTCGCCCGAGAGACGCCTGCGCGTCATCTGCGACGTCAGCTGCGACCCCAACAGCGAGAACAACCCGATCCCCGTCTACTCGGGCTACAGCTCGTTCCACAGCCCGACCGTCGGTCCCTCTGGCGAGCTCGAGGACCCCGAGCTGCGCATCGTCGCCATCGACCACCTGCCCACCATGATTGCGCGTGAGGCCAGTGACGAGTACTCTGGCCTGCTCCTGCCCAGCCTTCTGGAGCTCAAGAACCGCCAGACCGACGGTGTCTGGACGCGCGCTGAGAAGACCTACAAGGACCGTGTGGCCGAGCTGCCGTAAACGTGGATGATTAGTGATTCGAAAAAAGAGGATGCTTTGTGGGACTTTGCCATCTCATAGCTCCGATCCCGCTATCGAGGACCCCTATAGATACCTTGACAGGCTTGCCTAAATAAGACAACCTGAGGCTATGCGGGCCCCTCACTCTATAAAATAAAATGACATCGGCCTGGAAGCCAACATGAGTATACCTTTTGATTGACCCTAATTGCCACTGCACCCGTGACCAGCGATCATGTCTCGCTTACCGTACTTGACGCCACTAAACAGGTACCAGGTACCAGTCATCAGCCACCCCTGCCTGCAACCACCACTCATAGCTAGGGGAAGCTCTGCGTGGCCCAAGCTGTTGCCGTTTCTCTCATGACCTGCATCCCTTCCTTTAATTATGGCACCAGTGACTTGTAGATTCTTGCTTACTGCAAAGAATTTTGCATAGTAGAAACAAGCATCATCATCGGCCGCAGGCGCATCGTCGCGTTTCCATCGCAAAGTCGCCATCTGCATCAAATTACATCAAATACCGCCAATCCCGCGATCGAACGACTCGTCGAACAGTACACACTCAGCATGGCAGGCTCCAGCTGGGAATCCCTCGAGGCTCGCTTCGGCAAGCTCTTCCGCACCCTCACCTGGGTCTCGTTCATCCCCGCGCTGCCCATGCTCCTCACGCACGGCATCCTCTCCAAGCATGCGTTTCCCGCCGTCGGCCTCATCCCGCAGTCTCTGTCCACTATCGGTGGCATAATGCTCCTCCGACACATGACCAAGTCGAAACCGAAAACCGACGACGATGACGACGAGGGCGGTGGTAGCGGTGGTATCGCGGGCGACGTTGAGCAGGGCATCAGCAAGATCGACTCTTTTGGCCAGAAGCTGACGCACCCCTTTGCCGTGTTCGCTTTTGACATTGCTATTGCTACTGGCATTTTGGTCATTTTGATTTACACGTGGAAGTCGGCCAGCAGGTCGAGCGCGCTTAGCATGCTCGCGGCCTATGCGACGATTCCGCTTATGGTGAGCTTGTGAGTCGGCTGTCACCCATCCTACGCTTCCCTATTTTCGTCTGACCAGGTACAGCGTCTCACACATTGTCCTCGCCTTTTCTGCGCTCTGGGACGGTCTCGCAATTCACGGCCACATAAAATGGGCCGCATCGCGTGCCATCGACTCGGACTGCCCCAACTGCAGCCACAGCCTCTGGCCGGACAGACCCAAGATGCCCTGGGCCAAGTTCTTCAAGAGCAAAAGCCGATCCAACTACGCGCCCGTCTTTACCGATGGCGCCGAGTCGTACCACAGCGAAGACGATGAGCCACGCGGTTACGGCATTGAGCCCGAGACTGTCGATATCCGCCCAAAGAAGAATGGCAAGAAGGCGATTTCCAGCGTCGATGAGACTTCGTGTCTGCTGCCATAAGGCAGTCAAGGACTGTTTGTTATGTAGAGATACTACGGCGTCTGATTCCTGTTATTGTTACTGGTTAGTGGTATTGCTTCATCGCTTTCGATACCCTTTTGCCCTATACGTTTCTGTCAACTTTACGAATACCCCTGCCTTCTGGATTATTTCGCCCTGTTACCGTTGTTCCTGTTACTGCGCTTCTCCTGCCAGCCCCTACCAACGCTTTGATCCTATATCCTATATAGCTAGCGTCGTCTTTAAGATGTCATGATGAAATATATCACAGTCGGCTGTGTCACGACGTGCTACAGTCCCTCAACTGTTCCTATGCGCTGTATCTGCGTTAGTCTCGGGAACTACCGATTTCGACAAATGTCAGCCTCTCTGTTACTTGTAAAACAGCATTAGAGTAAGCTACGGTGCATGTACGACATCTCCGCCGACCCGGACAAGTTGCCACGGTCAGTCCATCGGTAACACCTCGCATCAATCTGGGGAAGCACTGCGCAATGCCAAACACGCAACCTTATCGTTGCGCCGCAGACGCATCGACCAAAAGCACAAGGCCTACATCGCACCAAAATCATGGCCATCGCGAGTCGTCGAGATGCATCGTTTTCTTATGGGGCCCCATTGCAAATGCCCGCACATTCTGGGTCGAAGGCTGTTCCTGTGACTAGGTTTAGCGCTTTGTCGCGCATGACGATTGTGCATGTGCAGCAGCCTCCCACTAAAGTGGCGGTGCGTACTCAGTATACCGGACAAGGTGCCGCCGCCTTCGGGGGCCTTCTGCCAGCCTCTGGCCAACCTAAATGGAAGACCAACCATTTAGCTGCCTTAGGCCACCCCCCTCACCCAACTTTTCGACCCGCAACCCAAACCACTCCTGCGCAGCCCGTTTTACCGCCTTGGAAATACGGCTGGCTAACTAATTGATCCGGGATTTTCGACCTTTCCTGCAGAATAATCACACAGACAAAGAGGCTCCGAAACGCCATCGGGATCCATCCTGACGCAGACCCAACCTCTTTGGTCCCCTCCTCCTCTTTTCCCCCTCTAACCACACGACATTCCCCCTCGAACCGATCCGACTGACGCTATCCTCGTCGCCTCCTCTCTTCGCCGCCATGTTGCCGTCCTCGGTGCGTCGCGTCGTCTCCTCGGCGCCCCCAGCGGCCGCTGGCCTGGCATCGGCTGGTCCCAGGGCCGCCGCCGCCGCAGCAGCAGCCTCGAAGCCCGTCGTCATGCGCGGTCACCAGCGCCGCTTCTCCTCTTCGAAGCCCTCGCGGTCGGATAACGGCTCCAACGAGTTCTCCGCGGGACAGTCCGTCCCAGCGTCGTCACGGCAGAGCGAGAGCAAGGCCTCGGGCGACAAGCGCAAGCGCAAGAACAAGGAGTCGTCTGGCCGCGATGCGTCGTTCAAGAAGCTGCCCAGCGTCCCTGCCACGCATCACATGTCCCACGAAGGTACGCTGCGAACAACGAAGGGGTCTTTGCAGGTTTGCCGCATCGGTTGCTCCTGACAGAGGCACTCTTCTACTGCTCATTGAAAGGTTTTGTACTAACTATACTCCAAGCCCTCGGCCTGTCCAGCTTCTTCTCGCTTCACCGACCCATCTCCATCACGCAAACGATGCCCCGAACCGTCTCCGAGGAGCACTTTGCCTCCATTTTCGCCGCCCGCTCCAGGGCCAGCCGCGTCAACGACACCATGAGCACCCTCTCCGATACCATCGACCAGCTTGAGGGCCCCATGGCGCAGATGACCATCGGTGGCCAGGAGGAGCAGGCCCAGAACGGCATGCAGCGCTTCGAGGTCCGCAACGCTGACGGCAGCGAGTCGAGCGTCTACCTCCAGGTGGACACCATGTCCGGCGACTTCCTTCCCTTTCGCCCGCCGCCCCTGCCCCAGGCCCAACCCGCTGGCGCCGAGTCCGCCGAGTCTGGCATGGCAGCCGATGCCGATGCCGTTGCCGAGGAGAACCCCCAGCACCGCGTCTACAAGGCCATGTTCACCATCGAGGAGTCCACCGAGGCCGATGGCCAGATCCGCATCGTCGCCCACAGCCCGCGCATCGTCAACGAGGACCAGCCCCGCAGCTTCCTCGAGCGCCTCGCCCAGCGCCAGCTGCGCTTCGATGAGTCGAGGGCCCGCCGGGTCAGCGGCTTCTCTGCCGGCTCGGGCGCGGTCGCCTCTGCCACCGAGGGCATGCAGGCCATCAGCGTCAAGCGCCAGCGCAAGCTCCGAATGAAGAAGAAGAAGTACAAGAAGTTTATGAAGCGCACGAGAAACCTGCGCCGCAAGCTTGACCGCACATAAAGAAGCCCGTGCGGTCGTGGTTACTGTGAGCGCGTGTACATTAGATATATTCCCTTTGTTCATTCATTCAATGCTGGCATATTTCAGGGGTCGGGGCTGTTTTGCGAGGCGTCTTGTCTGGCCGGAGCAGTTGATTTTGAAATAGATTTTCAACCAGAGCTGGACATTTTGCCAAGGGCTGTTTTTCGACTTTTTACTACAAGACATCAATCATAGACGTTGCAATAGCACTTTGCCAACATATCAATATTTGAGCTTCCTTGACGATGCATGTGACCTGCACGACAAGATCTGTGCTTCGTAGTAAATATCAGCAAATATTTAACACAAATTCCAATATATAAAGCAATTGATACTGATTTCTTCTTCTTTTTATTCCGGTCATCTCTAAATATATCGTCCTTGGACCAGGAAGCAGCTCAGCATCTCGAAGCCCCATAAAAAGTTTGAGTCTCTGCGACACACCGCCTGGCAGAAAGCCTTCTGCCCGCCAAAATTTTGGAATTTTGCCCGCCGGCCAGGCTGGACCCGACCAGTTGCTCGACAGCCATTTTTTCTGCCTCTGCTGGGTGATCTTTTTCGAATTTGACCTCGAAATTGACAAAGCCGGCAACATGTCTGCTCGCAAGCAAGTGTATGTACATTGACAGTCGTCCGACCTTTCATACAAAAAGTGAAGGAAAAGTTTTGCGCGAGGGAGCAGTTGAACTAACGTTTACAGCGATCCCCGTATCGGCGCCTTGATTCGAAATGGGTTACAAGAGAAGAAGCGAAGCTTCTTTGTCGTGGTCGGCGACCACAGCAAGGATGTGATTATTCGTCTTCATTACATCATGTCCCGTGTGGACATGAAGCAGAACAAGTCGGTCCTCTGGGCGTACAAGAACAAGCTCTTGAACTTTACCAGGTAAGCAGAGCAAGCCCTCGGCGCCAGCCAAACGTCTGCAATTGCGTGCTCGTTGCTAACCACTTGCCCAATTGCAGTCACCGAAAGAAGCGCGAGGCCAAGATCAAGAAGGAAATCAAAAAGGGCATCCGCGAAGTCAACGACGAAGACCCGTTCGAGCTGTTCATCTCGCTGCACAACATCCGCTACACCTACTACAAGGAGACGGACAAGATCCTCGGAAACACCTACGGCATGTGCATCCTGCAGGACTTTGAGGCCGTGACGCCCAACATCCTCGCGCGCTGCGTCGAGACGGTCGAGGGCGGCGGCCTCGTCATCCTCCTGCTCAAGGGCATGAACAGCCTGCGCCAGCTGTACAACCTCTCCATGGACGTGCACAGCCGGTACCGCACCGAGGCGCACGCCGACGTCGTCGCGCGCTTCAACGAGCGCTTCCTGCTCTCGCTCGGCAGCTGTGAATCGTGCCTCGTCATCGACGACGAGCTCAACGTGCTGCCCATCTCGGGCGGCAAGGACGTCAAGGCCCTGCCGCCGCCGGACAAGGACCAGGACAAGACGCCCGCCCAGCTCGAGCTCGAGGGCGTCAAGGAGGAGACGCAGGACAGGCAGCCTGTCGGTTCGCTTGTGAACCTCGCCCGCACTGTCGACCAGGCCAAGGCCCTCCTCACCTTCACGGATGCCATTGCCGAAAAGACGCTGCGCAGCACTGTTGCGCTGACCGCTGCCAGAGGTCGTGGTAAGTCGGCCGCGCTTGGTGTTGCCATTGCCGCTGCCGTCGCGTACGGTTACAGCAACATCTTCATCACGTCGCCTTCGCCCGAAAACCTGAAGACCCTGTTCGAGTTCGTCTTCAAGGGCTTCGATGCTCTGGGCTACGCCGACCACGCCGATTACTCGATTATCCAGAGCACGAACCCCGACTTCAACAAGGCCATTGTTCGCGTCAACATTCACCGCCAGCACCGACAGACCATCCAGTACATTCGCCCCCAGGATGCCCACGTTCTCGGACAGGCCGAGCTGCTCGTCATTGATGAGGCTGCTGCCATCCCCCTGCCGCTTGTCCGCAAGCTCATGGGCCCGTACCTCGTCTTTATGGCCTCCACCATCAACGGTTACGAGGGTACCGGTCGCTCTCTGTCGCTGAAGCTCATTAAGCAGCTTCGCGAGCAGTCGCGCACTGCCTCTACTGGTGGTGCCGATACGGAGATTGCGGACCGCGCCACTGGACGCGCTGCCAAGGGCGAGGAGTTCCAGGCCGGCCGCAAGCTGCGCGAGATCACGCTTTCTGAGCCTATCCGTTATGCCCAGGGCGATGGTGTCGAGAAGTGGCTCAACAAGCTTCTCTGCCTCGACGCCCAGCTGCCCAAGGTCAAGGCCAATATCCACGGCTGCCCCGACCCCTCGCAGTGCGAGTTGTGGAACATCAACCGCGATACTCTCTTCTCCTTCCACCATGTCTCCGAGGCTTTCCTGCAGCAAATGGTTGCCCTTTACGTCGCCAGCCACTACAAAAACACTCCGGATGACTTGCAGTTGATGAGTGACGCACCCGCTCACGAGCTCTTTGTCCTGACGGCGCCCAGATCCGACCAGACCGGCAGACTTCCCGAGCCTCTTTGCGTCATTCAGGTCGCGCTTGAGGGTAAGATTAGCCGCGAGAGCGTGCTGAACAGTCTGAGCCGTGGTCAGAGACCCCACGGTGACCTTATCCCGTGGCTCGTCAGCCAGCAGTTCCAGGACGAGAACTTCGCCACGCTGTCTGGCGCCCGTATTGTGCGAATCGCCACCAACCCCGAGTACATGTCTATGGGCTACGGCTCAAAGGCCCTCGAGCTGCTCATTAACTACTACGATGGCAAGTTTGCCAACCTCTCCGAGGACGAGGACCAGGTCATGGAGGACCGAGTAAGCAGAGCCAGCGACGCCGAGTTGTCCAAGACTTCGCTTCTGAATGACAGGATTGCTGTGCGCGACGTGAGCAAGATGCCGCCTCTGTTCACCAGCCTTGCTCAAAGGCGGCCTCAGAAGCTTGATTACATTGGTGTCAGCTACGGCCTGACCAAGGAGCTGCAGAAGTTCTGGAAGCGTTCTTCGTTTGCGCCCGTATACCTACGCCAAACCCCCAACGATCTCACTGGCGAGCACACCTGCGTCATGCTGCGACCTCTGGAGTCTGGCGATGACTCAAGCTGGCTCGGCGAATTCTCGCGTGATTTCCAGAAGCGATTCATCTCCCTCCTCTCCTACCAGTTCCGCACGTTCAACGTGCTCATGGCTCTCAGCATTGACGAGGCCGCCGCCGCCGGCGCCAAGCTGGACGGCAGCGAGGTCGCGCCTCTGACCAAGGCTGAGCTCGACCGCTACATGTCGCCGTTTGACCTGAAGCGTCTGGAGTCGTACGCAAACAACATGCTCGACTACCACGTCATCCTCGATCTTCTCCCCACTATCGCCCATTTGTACTTCACCGGCAAGTTGAAGCAGGGCGTGAACCTGTCGGGTATCCAGAAGGGTATTGTCATGGCAATGGGCCTGCAGCGCAAGGACTTCGAGGCCGCCTCGCAGGATCTTACTGTGCCAGCACCCCAGCTCATGGCTATGTTCATCAAGATCCTCCGCAAGGTCACGACACACTTTGCCACGCTCGTCTCCGAGGCTGTGGACGCTGAGCTGCCCAAGTCCCAGCAGATCAACGTCAGCCGTGCGGACGCCAGCGGCGCACACGATGACGAGGTTGTCAACGACAAGTACGCCCCTCTGACAACGTCGCTTGACGACGAGCTAGAGGAGGGTGGCAACGAGGCCCTGAAGGAGCTCCGCAAGAAGCAGAGGGAAATGATCGACTCTCTGCCTCTGGACCAGTAAGTCGGGCAACCACACGCTGCGGTGAATCATGGCACGGAATACTAATATATTGGTTATAGGTACGCCATTGATGGTGACGCTCCGGAATGGGAAGAGGCCGAGAAGCAGCTCAAGAACGCTGCCAAGGACGGCAAGGGAGTTACCGTCAGCGTCAAGTCTGGCAAGGCTAAGCGCAAGGCGGGTACGACGGCTGCCGAGGTGTACGAGGAGGTCTTGGGCGACAAGTCGTCAAGAAAGAAGGCCAAGAAGGGCAAAAAGACCGCTTGAGAGGTGCGGTGAGGAAAAGAAAAGGCGGACATGTTTTAGACTACAGGCGTTCTTTGTGTTCTTTCTGCATGACCTTGTTTTATTTATGGTCCAACATGGCATGGGCACTCTTTGTATATAAAACTCCACGAATAGACTATTCAAACAAATCCGGGGTCGACGTCGCATTACATGTTAGTTCGACTGCAGATACGATACCATTAATCGATTGACGGTTAATGATCGCCATTCGGGCCACCGTGGGGGGTTACATGTTGGTTCAACCGCAGATACGATGTCATCCCACGTTTAATGAGCACCGTGCGACTGTCGCTCTCGAATCTTACCAGGGCCCTGTTACCAATGAGATCGTTGTCCGCCACAAATTACAATGCCCAGTTTGTACAACGTCAGCGCGCGAGTCGGCCGGCAAAATCCCAGACTCTCTCATTTCCACTTGTTCGTCGTTCGTTTTCTTTGTTCTCTCCGCCCGTTTTCCCCCGCCCCAGGCCCCCAATGGAGGGTGTGACGGAGCGGTAAATGTCGGTTCCCTGCAGTTCTACAACGTATACGTGGTGCGGCGTGCGCTGCCTTGTTTACGAACGTGCGAATTGCAAGGCTGCTTTGAAGAGGCGAGCGCTCACTTTGTGCTCAGTCTGGTTCTCGTTGGCCTGTTTGGAGAGGGGAAGAACATGGCAGCTGTCAGACGTTGGCGGCCACGTTGCGTTGTATATAACCTCCCTCCATCTACACCTTCCGTTTTTTTTTCTCGTTGATGAATAACATCGAGAATTACGGCTGCATCATATTGCATCGCAGCCATTAATATAGTAATTCTCTCTACTCTTAGGCGCTTTCTTTCCAGCGAGCCTAGAACTCAAGATCCCTCAGCGGAGCGGCAGCAAACGGACACTCTCGAAATCCACCTTCTTTCTGGCATTCCCGACATTCCCGCCCACATACACGAGTCCGAGATATAGCAAACCGATATCCCGGAGACGCCACCGCAGCATGTGCAGGCAGGTCTATTTCAGCTGCGCGTTCTGCGGTGTGCGGCGCTTCTTCATGTGGGAAGAGTGCGCCGCCTACTGGGCCCGTTACCAGTACGTCGTCATCGACATGGACTGCTGGGACGAGCGACCCCGGGTCGGCGGCCGCGACAGCAAGGGCGACGACACACCCGCGTGCGGCAACCAGCCAGAGACCAAGTTCCGGCACTTTCGACTGGGGAAGTGCCCGAGACTCAAGGCGTGCCCCTCGCTCCAGGAGTACTGGAGGCAACAGCAGCGGGCGCAGCGCCGGCGACAGAATAGGATGGCGATGGGACACGGCGGCGACGAAGGCGAGGCGGCGGGCGAGACAAAGGCGGAGCGTGAGAAGCGCGAGTTTGCAGAGCGATGGTTCAGGAAGAGGCCCGTCCCGGGCGGCGGCGGTTTGATGGTTTTGCCGCCGGCCGAGGAGGTCGGCGGCAGTGGCCTGGACGGAGCTGCTTCACAAACGCTCAGGGAGGCGGACGAGGTTAGTGAAGCGAAGGCCAAAGAGGAGGAGGGTAGGCGTTCTGAGGAGGAGAGCACTGACCGCGCGGGCAAGCGGGCGGTGGCCTTTGTCGACGCGACGGACAGCGGCGTGGCGCTGTACAAAGACGTTGGCCTGTTGGGCAGGACTCTGCCGGTCGGCGCGCCGCCTGAGCCGTCGTTTCGCGGCATGGAGATGGCGCAGAGCGTCTGCAGCACCGTGATCGAGTCTGGCTCCGAGGTGGAGAGTTGCGACTGGAACGAGCTGTACCAGGGGATTCGGGCCCTCAAGGTTGACTCGGCCAGCTCCATCTGAGTGGGTTTGACTGCTGGGCAGCGCCGCGCCGGTGTGTCGGCACATCACCAACAAGCAACAGCGAGATGTCGGGAGTTGTATATTGTGAGTAGCGCCAGCTCTATCGCGTCATGATGGGAGGGTCGCGCTAACCATGCCGAACAAGAACGGTTAGATATGTGCATATTACTGTATCAAGGTACTCAAGCGAAAAGCGATAGCGACATATTTTTTTTAATTCATCAGTTTCCTGGCCGGGTACCGCCCTACGGGGAGTCGGAAGGTTTGTTGGCCGCGGCTCGGGAACCACAGGCAGATACGCAGCTGTCGTGATTGGGCAATTGGATTTGGAAAAGGTCAAGCTACAAAATACTAGCCCGAATTCGGTCAGTATGCTGGAGAAACAGTGGAAGTTCGCCCCGGGTTTATGATGGAGGGCAAATTGCATTACGCCAACGAGCCCACAATTTGAGCTGAAAAAGGCAGCTGGAAGAAGCACGGAGAAAGGATAAAAAGCTGGGGAAGGAAGCTATTGTAGCAATAACTTTTTTGTTTGTCGTCTTGTTCATCTACTGTTTCTTGACACCAACATTCGACCCAAATATCCCAATGCGCGATATCTGAGTGAATTTGACACAACGATGCGCGCACTTACATGGCTTCTCCCCATGCTGCTTGGCGGCGCCGCCGCTACGCAGGTTGCCAACTTTTTTGTCTCCAAGGAGCTCGCACAGGCACACGACTGTGGCGCCGAATGCCAAAAGCGGCTGACGCTCACAATCCCGGCGGATATCGACGCCGTGGGTCTCAACTTTGACACGGACTTTTACGGCACGGCCTCCAACTTTTCGCAGAGCGCCTCCAAGCCCGGCGACGTCCTCAAGCTGGAGCCCGTCGATCCCAAGACGCTGGAAATTGACGGCGGCACAACGACGTATCGTTTCCAGTATGTCTCCAAAGATGCGGACGGCTCTGCCGTGCCGGTGACGGGCTTCATCGCATTTCCTTTCACCCCGCATGTTTCCCTGGACGATGGCGATGTTTCGGGGAAGAAGTATCGCCTTGCGGCCTTTGCGCACGGTACGGTAGGCATCTTCCGCGGCTGCGCGCCGTCGAATGGCCCATCGCTATATGACTACGGCACATGGCAGCTTGCGCTGCGCCGCGGATATGCCATTGTGGCTACAGACTACGCGGGCCTGGGCAACAATTATACTTCGCACAAGTACCTGTACCTGCCTTCCCACGCCGATGACCTTTACTACTCGACCGTCGCGGCGAGGAAGCTCTTCGGTGCGAGCCTGACAGACGAGTGGGTGAGCTTCGGGCACTCCCAGGGCGGCGGCGCCGTGTGGAAGCTCGCGGAGAGCACGCACGTGCGCAACGACTCCTCGTACCTGGGCACCGTGGCCATCGCGCCCGCCACGTTTCCCGCCTCGCAGCTCTACGACTCGGTAGCCGCATTCCTCAGCTCCGGCCCCGGCGGCGACGCCAAGGGCGCGGGGGTGGGGTTCCTCCCGCTGATCCCGACGGCGGTGCACCGCGTGCTCCCCTCGTACAACGAGACGATGCTGGCGCCGACGCTGCGGCGGCGCGTGGCCATGGCCGAGTGCGCGCAGACCTGCCTCGAGGGCGTGCTGGGCCTGACGCTCGACCTGAGCCTGGCGGAGATTGCGTCGCCGGCGGGCGTGCTGCGCGACAAGCCCGCGCTGATGAGGTGGCAGAACATGTCGGCCCCCGCGCAGGGGGACGCGTCGCCGGCCCCGGTGCTGGTGATCCAGGGCCAGAACGACACGGCGGTGCGGTGGCAGACGACGGTGCAGGCGTGGGAGAGCTCGTGCGGGTTCGGCAACGAAGTGCACCTGCGGCTGTTCCCGACTCAGGGCCACAGGCCGAGCCTGGCGGCGGGCGCGCCGGAGTGGCTCGCGTGGCTGGATCAGCGGTTCGAATTGAAGGCGGCGGGTGCGGCGGAGGGGAGGAAACAGTGCACGAATTTCACGAGGATGCCGTTTAATGAGGAATTTGTGAGGGCGCCGACGGATGTAGATTTGAAGCCGTTTCTGGGACCGCTGCGCGATGTGGGGAGTTCGGACGGACAGATGATGATGATGAGGTCAAACACTTTGGAATGAAGAAAGGGTAGATGGGAGTCTTGTAATGACAGTATATCGGGATAGAGGAGTCGTGTAAATGAATGAACAAGATTCAGATATGTGTTTACAATCGAAGGATTAAGCTGCTGAACACGATGGTGCTTGTTAGTTTCCATGGCGTGGTGCGGCTGAGTTGAACTCTGCACCGCGTGAGTACAATCTTGCGTTATTTGGCGGTTGCTTTATTCCTCAGTTTTGACTGTAAACAATAAGGTTAGGCGCTGACTGGAAAAACCAAATCAGGGTTGGACGCTCTGGGTTATTCAAAAATGCGTCTCGTCAACGTCAGCTGCTCCATGTCGCTGGAGTACTTTATGAACCCCGACGATATCCCGCGGCGCGGCCGAGTACGTTCTCGTCATCTGACTGCGGCTGCGGCAAGACCTGGAGCCAAAAGGTGCCGCTGAAGGGCGGGGTACGGCGATTGCGGTGGTGGGCAGTTTCGAGGTACGAGGAGGTGCCCGTTCGCGTGCGGGCTGGGGACGGGGCTTGGGGGGCCGGGTGTTTCAGCCGCCGGGGGGTGTTGATCGGGAGATGCTGCGGCGGGAGAAGGGGGAGGGGCTCTGCGGTGCTGCCGATGTTTAGGGGAAGCGGGGTGTTCGGGTGAGTATAGTGGTTGAGAGGGAGTGATGGAGGGGTAGAGTGTGTCGTCTGTTGGTTTGTTTGCATCGTGTAAGGCGTGATGTTGGTGTAAGATGTTGGTGTAAGTTCTGGTTGTAGATCGATGATGGGTTGGCTATGGTCAACAATTAGGGCTTTTCATGTATTAGACTTAAATCATAGTATCATTGTAGAATGTGATTCGATTTCCTTTTCACTTTTTTCATCTCTTACTTCTTCCCAATTCATCTTCGGCTATTAAATGGTATTGTAACCCGTATTGTGTTCTTGTCACAATACCACTTGATATCATGGTGAGCGTCGAAAACAGTCTGGCGATACTCAACACATGAACCTATTTACGCCAAACCTATAGCCAAAGTCCCTAAAATATTATGAATTAACCCATCATGTCCAAAAGTATATATTTCTGCCTGGTTAAACTCCTCTCTCGCTCGATTTTCACTCTTTGTTGAATATGTCCAGGGTATCTGTGTGGCGCATGTCCTTGCACCGCCACATATTGACGCCACACATGAAAAAAGCGTAGCATGGCCCGTGCGCCCCGCCCACCCCGCGAGCACCAGCCGCAAGGCCCAGCGCACAAAAATAATATCTGCAAAATCCAGCCGAATCTGCTTCCGTTCATTGTTCAATCGTATTTCTCAGTACCGATCCAAACAACCACACAACCGCCAAAATGCCTCGCGAAGTCGCCGATATCAAGAAGGTACGGATTTAGTTTCTTTTTTACGCTGAGAGAATTTATAATTTCTAACGTTGGATTGTGAAATAGTTCATCGAGATCTGCCGCCGGAAGGACGCCTCCTGTATGTTTTTTTGACACTTTGAATGAATATTCGACACAACCCGCCCACGACGATAATGATGGATCATGGGGGATTGCGGTTGTTATTGCGTTATAGGGGGAAATTTTTTTGCTAACGAATTGCAGCCGCGCGCATCAAGAAGAACAAGAGCGCCCAGAACATCAAGTTCAAGGTCCGCTGCCAGAAGCACCTCTACACCCTGGTGCTCAAGGACACCGAGAAGGCCGAGAAGCTCAAGCAGTCCCTCCCTCCCAGTATGCGAACCCGAACGAGTGCCGAGTAGAAGACGAAAATTGGGCGGGATTGAGGAAGATACCCAACATTTCTTGCTCCGATCTTCGAATCTTCAACTCGCGCAGTCAGCCCCCCCAAGCCACGACACCGTTATGCTAACACATACCACAGCCCTCCAGATCACCGACGTCACCAAGAAGAGCTCCAACTAAGCGATTCTAAAAACGGAAAAAATGGACGGAATGGAATTTGAATAAAAAAATGAACAAAAACGAATAACTACATTTGGGACAGAAAAGGGGACGACGGCGGCCCTCCCTCGCCTTGGGGTTGGTTTTTGAAGGATTCTACATGCACAGATTGGGCGTCTCGGGAATACCTTGCATTTTATGTGCTTGAATCGGGCTCTTGATTTAGATTTTCTTGATAATCAGATGAACGATTAAGGACATGTACACAAAACACAAACTTGGACCAAAATGCACTTTGGGTGACATGTGTGCGAGGAGGAAAACTGAAATGTTATGAAGGGCTGGCTACTTTACAAAAAGTTAGGAGACTAATCTACACAGCGGCGACTTTTCACGACGAAAGCGTCTTCTCGATGTCGGGCAGGGGCGCTATTTGTGAGACGTGCAGGTCGGGCTTCAGGACCTCGGCGTACTGTTTCAGCGGCGCGAGCATCCCGGTGTCGAACGCCGGGTTGTGAAAGATGACCAGTTCGTCCCGTCCGGTCTCGTCCTTTTCGATGCGCCAGCCGCCCCAGACCTTGCCCTTTGCCGCCTCGCCCGCCAGCTCCTCCTCGAGCTCGCTATACCGTCCCTGCAGCTGGTCGCGCCCCCCGGCCCCCAGCGCAGCCAGCCTCACCACGCCCAGCGCTTCCCTCGGCGAGAATACTTCGTGCAAATGGCCGCGGCGCCCCGCGGTCGTCATGTGGAAGAGCAGGACGCCGGAGCCCGGGCCACCCATTACCGCGCCGGCGGTGGGCGGGGGCTGCGCAAACGCCTTGAGCTTCTCGATGATCTCCTTGTTCTCGGCGGTGTCGATCCAGGCGGCGTGGGCGGCGCGGGACAGCCAGGGGGCGGTGATGAGGACGCGGTGCGGGGTGGCGCGCTCGTCGATGTGGAAGCGGGAGATGGAGGCGGACTTGGCGCAGCAGTCGGGGTGGTGAGCGCGGGCCCAGTCGTCCTGGACGTCCTGGCACTCCATGATGAGCTCGAGGAGCTCGATGGCGTCGTAGGTGTCTGCGAGGTGGAAGAGGGCAAATTCGGTGACGGTCATGATGGTGGTCGTGTGCGCAGCTGCTGATGATGTGGTGTTTAGATGGCGTGGAGGCGTGAGTGTCTGTGTGTCGTGTGCTGGCTGCTTTTGCTTTTTGGGGCAGAATGTTTGATCAGCGTGTAGATTATCTTGACTGTGGGTTTGTAATTATTAAGTATGGTGGCGACGTTGTGGTCAGCTTTCTTCGGATGATGCGGGGAAGCTTAGTGCAGGAGCAGGAAACGAATGGGCTACAGAGTTGCGACGCGCGGTGCTTGGGGAAGGTTGAGCTTGAGGTGAGGGGTTGAGCGCTCCGGCTCAGCGGGGAGGGGAGAGAGAGGTACCGGTAGGCAGGGCAAAGCAAGTGCGGTAGGTTAGCAGGCAGAGCTGCTTGCGTTGCGTCAAGATGCGGCGATCTTTTCGTCTCTCGATACAAGTATAACTATAACTGGGCTGTCGCTGCAAGTGGTAAAAAGGTTAGGTTCGGGCTAGGCTGGACTTGGAAGGGCGGGCCAGTCAAGGTTTGGGAATGGGGCCGGAGAGGGAGGAGAGGAGGCCGGTGACGTTGACGAGCGGGAGAGTGCGGTTGAAATGGAAGGAGGCTGCGGGGGGAAGAAGAAGAAGGGAGGATTGTGATGGAAATGTAAATTGATTACTGGTATTTAACGGCCGTTTTGGTGTTGATATGCTCGATGCTACTCTACTGGTGGTGATGGGAGACGACTGCGTTGGAGTAGAACTAAGGTAGCATCATAGCGTGAGGTTGGCTGGCTGGTTTATGGTCGATGGATGGCTTACTGTGCAGCGGGCAGGATACATCATGGCTGATGTGTTTACCATTTTTATAATGATTTTTAATATATTTCTTTTCCTGTACTGCACTGTACTGCATCTACGGCAGAGATGCGTGTCCATGTCTAACTAGTATTCGGAAAAGAGTCTGGAGTGTTTACGAGTACGAGGCTGTGGTGGGGTAGCGGAGAGGTGTCAGGCTGTTGCCGACCAGGCTGGACACTGGACACTGGACACTGGACTTTGGACACGCGGTACTGGTACTGGTAGAAACTTGTCTCTCGAGAAGCAGAATAATGTGTCCAAATTAACAGTGCTCGGTCGACTTGTCCTGTTCTGATATTCTTTTCTCACAATTGTGACGTTGATGCCTAATCTCAGCCAGCCCATGATATCCAGCTGGGCAAACAAGGCGTCTTTTCGCCCCCCTCTGTGCCTCTCTGCCAGCCTCCAGCCACAAGTGAAACACTGCCCTTTGATCCGGACCCAAGAAGCCGGATACGCAGTCCCGGCTGGCAGCGAGGTAAATGGAAGGGCTTGCTAGTGCCGAAGCGAACCTGCATCTGCATGACGAGGCGACGCCAGCAAGGGGGCAGATGGGGGGAAGGGGAGGGACTGCAACAGTCTACAGGGTTAGGTGCATTCTCTTGCTTGGGCTAGACCTGTTCCGTGGTTGGGTGTAAATGTGATGATGATGGGCTTGTATGTATGTATATGGCTGAGCTGAATAGAGACATTGATTCGGCAGACAAGAAAAAGCGCCCTCTCTCCTACGTCGTCCAATGTATTCTGACAATATATTGTTGCTTTTTTCGGCGACGTGCAGAATGCAGACAAAAGTACTTTGTACTGGCACAGAGTACGGAGTACTTGTACTTGGTACTTGGTGACTCCTGGCGCCTTGCTACTGTACCATTAGGAGCACGTTTAAAATACCTAATTACTAAGTTAGTTTACCCCAAGTTGACGAGAGAATGCAACTCTAGATTCAATCCAGCTCGACACTCTTTTTCCATCTTGATAAAATACCACAACAACCCTCGCCTGTTATTGTCCATCATCCATCTGGCGGTAAACCCACCCCGCTGGTTCCGCCGAAATCTTCCAATTGGCGCCTGGGCATTACTCCCCAGTGCTCCCCCCAAAGTCCCCTCAGGCAGTGCACCCACCCACTGAAGACCCAAGTGCAAGTCCTGGGTACCTCCACCAGTACCAGCTAGTTACCTACCATAAGTGGGAGACAGCCCGGGGCCTCCCATCGCCGCCTCGCTCCTTCCCCTTTGCCTAGTGCGCCGCCTCAACCAAAAAAATTGTCCCCCGCCTCACAACGCCTCACAACGCCTCGCTTCGTCTGGCACACGTTCCTTTGCTTTTTGCTTCTTTCTCTCCTTTGCACATCCCCAAATTCTGACTTGACCATTCGCTCTCTCCCTCCCTTCTCATCTCCTCGAATCGCTGTTCGCGCATCCTTCTCAGCCTTACCAACGTCATTCGCGATTCTCGACCAAATCAAATCGTTCGATTCCTCGACCCCCCCGACGGCTTAGACGACACGCAGGACCAAAGCCACCAGAGCCCCCATGCGAAGAACTGCGACTTTCCAGACGCAAACAAGCTGATCACCGCTCCCAAATACCGCACATCGCAGCTAGCTCTCCGCCCAACTCGCGACTCGCGACCTAGCGACTCATACCAAACCCCGTGAAATGCCCCCGGCCGTCATTCGCGATCCCGCCATGGCCAACGGAAGAAGCACCAACGGCTCTCTGCGCGTCAACGGCAATGGCACCAACGGTGGCAGCCATGGCGCTCTCGCCCATCGCGTGAGCCCCTCGCGCAAGCAATCCAGCCCCATGGCCCCGGCCTTCATGGTCTCGGCCCCCGGCAAGGTTCTCTTCTTTGGCGAGCACTCTGTCGTCTACGGCAAGGTACGCCCTTCGTCTTCTTCAGTACACATCACATCCTGACATTCATTAGCCTGCCATTGCTGCTGCCATCTCTCTGCGTTCATATCTCCACGTCACCACCCTCTCCAAGTCTCGTCGAACCGTCTCGCTGCGATTCCCCGACATCGACCTCATCCACACGTGGAACATTGACGACCTTCCATGGGACATCTTTCACAGCCCCGACAAGAAAAAGTCGTATTACTCTCTCGTCACCGAATTGGACCCCGACCTCGTCGAGGCCCTCCAGCCGCACCTTGATGTCGTCTCTCTCGACCACCCCGAAGAGACGCGCAAGGTCCACAAGAACACTGCTTCCGCCTTCCTCTACCTCTTCCTCTCGCTCGGCATGCCTTCCTTCCACGGCTGCCTCTACACTCTGCGCTCTACCATCCCCATCGGTGCTGGCCTCGGGAGCAGTGCATCCATCTCGGTCTGCATGTCCGCCGCCTTGCTCCTCCAGCTGCGAACCTTGTCTGGCCCTCACCCCGACCAGCCCCACGAGGAGGCTCGCTTGCAAGTTGAGCGCATCAACAGATGGGCCTTTGTTTCCGAGATGTGTATTCACGGCAACCCCTCCGGCGTCGACAACACCGTGGCCACCCAAGGCAAGGCCGTCGTCTTCCAGCGCACCGACTACGCCAAACCTCCCGCCGTCCGACCCCTCTGGGACTTCCCCGAGCTGCCCCTGCTCCTTGTCGACACTAGGCAGCCCAAGTCCACAGCACATGAAGTCGCCAAGGTTGCCAAGCTCAGAGAGGTCCATCCTAAACTCGTCAATTCAATCCTCGATGCCATGGACCGAGTTACTGTCTCGGCCGGCGAGGTCATTGATGACGACGACTTTGATGAAGCGGAGGAAGAGTCGCTCACTCGCATGGGTGAGCTCATGAACATCAACCACGGCCTGCTCGTCTCGCTTGGCGTCTCCCACCCGCGCCTCGAGCGTGTACGAGAGCTGGTTGACCACCAAGGCATTGGCTGGACCAAGCTCACCGGTGCCGGCGGCGGCGGCTGCTCCATTACGCTCTTGCGTCCCGGAGTGGACAAATCAAAGATTGCACGAATGGAGAAGCAACTAGAAGACGAAAACTACGCCAAGTTTGAGACTACTCTGGGCGGTGACGGCGTCGGTGTGCTCTGGCCCGCCGTGCTGAAGAACGGCACCGACGAGGACGAAGAGGGCGGCATGGAGATTGACCTCGAGAAATTCCTAAGCGCGGAAGGTACCGAGGGCGTCGAAAAGCTCGTCGGAGTCCACTCGGGCGGTGGCGAGCGCGAAGGCTGGAAGTTCTGGCGCATTGAGAGCAAATGAACCATGTCACGGCGTTAGGGCATTGTAGGATAGGCGTAGGATTGGGCTTGCTTGGGAAATTGCCATGTTTTTAGATTATTACCTTGCGGTACAATTGCATAATTACGAGCTTGTAGTAAATATTAATTGATTCTCAACCATTTTTACCTCCCTTGATGTCCTCTATCCTAGAGTTTTCACGCCCAACACACTTGCTTTCTTCTCATATTGTATAATACGTAACTAGAGGATAATCTTCACACGTGAACTTGTCTTGATACACAACGCGTACATGTCCAGGCACTGACCTGTCCAACACGCTCGAGTAAGGGCCCTCGCAGGCGTAGCACAAACTCGTCATACAGCTAACCCATCATCTGAAAAGCAAACAGAACACGCGACTGCGGCCATCTCCGCCTGACACATCACATTACACAGAGGCACCGACACTGAAAACTTTGCGAGCCACAGCAGACACACACACCCGCCACCTGCAGCAAGAACTTGTCGAGGGTATCACGACGACGGCGCTGTTTGTGCAAGAGCAAGCCCGTCACACCTCGACCGTTTCACTTATAGCGAAGCGTCTTCTCGCCACCAGGATTCGCAGGCGCAAATTCTTTCTCTCTCTTTTGTCCCTTTTTCGTTTCTTTTCCTTTTGTTGCCCCCCTCCTTCCTTAATAGTTCCCTTTATCTCATCCCGTTAAGTATATAAAGTCACCTTCTCTAGGTTTGTTCCATCGACGTTTGTGTGTTTAACATTGCGGGCTGCTCTTCACTTTGAACTCACTTGCCGCAGAACATCCACAACAGATCTTAATTCTCCTTTTCCGTGTTTTCTTCTCTCTCTCGGTACTAAACAAGCACCCGCAAAAAAGCTCACCTTCAACACAACCAACCCACTCCTCAACCTTGCTCGTCACTCTACCCTCCATGGCCAACGCTTTTCCAGTCTCGTTCCGCTCCTCCGCGAACAACAGAACAAACGCACCCAGCCATACATTGACAGCATCCGCCGTCACCCCTCGCGCCAGCACCAGCACATCCGCCGCCAACGCACCGGCGCCCCCGCCCCCCGCCAGGGACCTGCCCGACTGCTACAAGACGCAGCGCTGCGACAACTGCGAGATGCTCTTCCTCGAGGCCCCCGGCACCGAGCTCCGCTTCACCTTCCCCTGCGGCCACGTCTACTGCTGCGAGTGCATGGCCCGCGCCCGCGCCGCCGCCCACCGCAACGACGTCCACGTCCCCTGCAGCCGCTGCGGCAACGTCGTCGTCCGCAAGCGCACCAACTTTCCCTGCGCGCACCCCATCCCCGCCGTCGGCTTCGACGTCCGCGAGCCCCCCGCCGAGTTCGCGGCCCGGTTCCCGGACAGGTTCCGGCTCGCGCTGGGGCAGAGGACGGGCCCGCGGTGCCAGCTGTGCTGGCTGGTCGCGCGGCTGCAGAACCTGACGTTTCAGGTGAACAGGCAGTACGACGTGCGGCCGTTCCCGGGGGAGCTGTTTGCGTGCGCCGAGATCGAGGGCGCGCGGCGCGTGGTGCACGGGATGATGAGGGAGCTGCCGGACGCGGTGGTGGACGTGGAGGATGACCTGGAGGTGCGGAGGGAGCCGGACCACCGCGCGCTGACGCAGCTGGCGGCGGATATATGCGGTGGGCTGGGACAGATCCCCATGGAGCCGCACTTTGATCCGCGGGGCCACATTGTCATTCGGTACCGGCTGCGCGGGTGGCATTCGTGGATCAAGAGGGAGGGCATCGACGAGACGACGCTGCCGACGGCACTGCGGAACATGACGATGGGGTGGTGAGTTTGGGTGCGGCGCGAGTAGTGCATGTGCGCTTGGTATTGGCGATGGGTGAGCGCGCCCGGGGGGGATGTGAGCTTGGTATAGGGACTGTATGCGGAGGGGAAGAAACGGCGTGGGGGAGTGGGTGGCTAGTAGAAGGGGTATCTAACGTGGCTTCGAGTCAAGCGAGGGCAAGGCCTAGAAAATGAATGTAGACAGTGGAATGTTGCGGTGTGGTGGCTTATAATGGTGAGAATGGTTATGGGCGATGCTTAGGGCGGGTTCAGTGGATGAGGAGTAGATGATTGTTTTATACAATCAAACTATGCTTGCTAATCGGAAAGAGAGATATATATCCATTGACATTGCGATTCTGCACGGAACGGACTTGTATCAGAACGTGAAAAAGAAATCATTGCTATATTGGTCACTATGCCGCCACTCTTATCATGCTAAACACCGATTATATCACGCCAGCTGCTGCTCTCTGTACCGCCAGTATCCCTTCCGCACCGGATCCCACTTCTCCCCCAGCCGCCGCAGACACAGCCTCGCGCGGTCATTGTCCCCCCGCGCGGCGTACACGTCCGCCAGGTAGTCCAGCGCATGCGAGCTCCTCACGCTCTCCGCCTCGGTGCCCAGACCCTCCACGAGCCCCTCTGCGAGGTCTGCTTCCGTCTCCAGCTTCAAGCCGCCCTTGGCCAGCACGCCGCGGAGGTAGTTCCAGCCAGACTGGTTCTGCGGCGCGAGCTGGATCTTTTCCTTGGCGTAGCCGACTTCCCTCGCGATCGTGGCGGCCGGGACCTTGGGGTCGTGTTCCGTCGGGCCGGCGTCCGGGGTGGACGCGTCCGGGTTGCGGAATACGAGGAAGAAGCGGTGCGACCAGGCAGAGTTGTTGCGCACGTCCTCCTCGATGAAGCTCTGCGTGGCGCCGAGCTCCGCGGGGCCCCAGTGGTTGAGCTTGCGGACCATGAACTGCCTGTAGCTCCAGACGTGGTAGTTCTTGGTGTCCTCTGCCAGCATCTCGGCCAGGAACCTCGACTCCGACCTCGCCAGGCTCCTCATCGCGTCGTCGTCGGAGAAGATGAGGGGCACGTGGTGGTTGAGGAGGAGCTCGCGGTGGTGCCAGATCTGGTAGTTTTTGATGTTCTCGAGCGCGACGCCGTTGAGCCAGGCGATTTCCTCTGGGACGGAGAGCTCGAGCGCGCGGATGATCTGGAACCGGTAGAGCCAGACGGTGTAGTGTGCGGGGTTGAGGGCGATGACGAGCGCGGTGAGGCGCAGGGCGCGCGGGGAGTGCTCGCCCGCGGCCATGACGGCGCGGAGGTAGGCGACGGCTGTTTGTTTCGGAGGTGAGCTGACGCCGGTACGATGGAGGGGGGAGGGGGGGGTTGGGTTGTTGGGTGAGGCTAGGACCTACCCTCTGCGTAGTCGTCGGGATACGCGATCCGGGCTACCGCGTCCTCGGGCTCCTCGTGCATGATGGGGATGACGTCGTCCCACTCCGGGTCGCCGGCCAGCGGGCCCGTCATCTCGCCGTACAGCTCCCTCTTCAGCGCCGCCATTTCCTTCCGTCTCTTCTTTTCCTCGTCAATCTCCGCCTCCGTGACTTGACGTGCTTCCTTGCCGCTGCGCTTCGCCGCGGCAGCGAGGTCGCGCCTCGTGCAGAACTGCCTCGACAGCAGGCTCAGCGCCGTCAGCCGCGCCTGCTTGCTGCACCGGGCCGCGTGCTCGTCGAGCGCGTACGTGCCGACGTCGCGGCCGCTCTTGTCGGCGCCCCAGGCGTAGCCGGCACGCAGGCGGCGGATGGGGAGGGCGTCCTTGGCGACGGCCTTCCAGAACTCGCGCTCGGCCTTGTTGGGCAGGGCCACGCGCTGCTGGGCGACGGGCAGGAGGAGCTGCGCGTGGGCGTAGATCCTTCGCTCGGCGGGGGTGAGGGAGTCGATGCCCGCGGAGGCGACGCGCTGGGTGAACGGGTTGGTTGCGTGATAGCGCTGCTGGGTGCGCTCGGCGACGGTGGATGGCAGTGGCTCTGCGTTGGTGGGTTAGTTTCCTGGAGCGAGAATGGAAGGGAGGCGGGGAGATGACCGGGGGGGAACGGTACCTTTTGTTTCAATGCTGGGCTTGACTGTGGCCTTGGCCTTGGAGGGCATGACGGCAGGGAGTGAGTTGGGCGGGAGGAGGAGGAGGGGAGGATGGGCGAGGATTGGGGAAAGCGTGGGAGGAGGAGGGGAGCTGGAGATGTTTGCTCGACCCCCGCCAAATTTTTGGTGGAGACACGGGAGAACAATAGGATTTGCTGTGGGTGGTGCAATGGTATCCTAGTTCTTGACCTCAAGAGGGAGGAAAAGATATTTAAAAACTACTAACTGAATTAATTAGTAGAGTAATTCAGAGAGTATTTCTAATTCCTTCTTCCAAGTCTTTGTAGCTTCTTCTTGCTAACACGTTGCATTTACCTGATTTCCCAACCTGGCCTTATTTCACAGCCCTGTATAAGTCCCTTGGGGCCAAGCCTCGTGTGCGCCTTTCAACGGCCAAGTCTCACTCCCCAAGCAGCATTCAGATAAAAGGAAAAACCCCAGGGTAGTGAGGCAAGTTGATAAAAAATGATGCCAGGCATCTCTCCGTGCAATCAATCGCCGGTTTCGCAGCGCTTGGCCACGCTGTTCCTCCGGCCTCTTCGCGGCGCTGGCTCATACCCGCGGGCGGGACTCACCGCACCCAAGACCGGCGCATGATATGAAATCAGGACATAAATAACAGATGAGTCCTGGGATAAACGTAGACATTACGCTGCGGTGGCGTGTTTGGCTTTGTCGGCCATGACTCGAGGGCAAAGGTGTGCATACAGCGTGCATGACGCCGAGCCTGCCGGCAGCGAGGCACAGTAAAGCCAGTCCCTGGCGCAAGGCATAGCTAATAAGAGTGGCTGGGCGAAAAGCAGTATGCTACGCATTTTTGGCAATATACCGTCAAGGATTATTCCCAAGCCGCCCCATGATGATGAGAGATTGCTCTCTGGGCTTTGAAGTAAGAATAGATATAAATACGACGGGATGGCCGCAAGGAAGACAAGTCATCAACTCAAGCTCTACAGCTATAGAGTTGACTACATTAGTTTTACCTCACTCGTTACGCTCTCGTTCATTCTACAGTCACTCGTTTTAAAGCCACTCTTTATACAACAAGCTTTTACACACTCTTTATACGGAACTTTGCAGCCATGCTCACATCGTCTGTCATCGCCGCTCTGGCCTGTGTCGGTCAGGGCCTGGCCGCCAATTGCAAAAAGGCCTCCATCGACAGAGACGCGGTTCGCAGGTTGGGCGAGTTGACCGATAATAGCGTCAGCACAGAGAGAGAGCCTGCAGAAGTTTGCCACATCACGGCCAAGGACGGCAAGTTCGACCAAAAGGGCTGCGACGACCTGAAGAAGATGTTCCGCACCCACGAGTTTCATGCGTAAGACACATCCTTCCTTTTGCGGCAAGTCTGTACGATTAATCTAACGATAAATAGTGGAAACCCAGTTTCTGTCGCTTTCAACCAGCACACCAACGACTCTTGCCTCCCTGACGAGGCTCTTCCTTGCACCAATGCGGGCTATCCCCTGCATGTCGTCGCGGCGTCGACTACAGCGCATGTCGTCGAGGCCGTCAAGTTTGGTATGGGATAGCCACACATGTTGAAAGCCCCCCTCCAAAGACTAACAAATTAGCCAAACAAAACAACGTCGCCCTCAACATCAAGAACACCGGCCACGACTACCTCGGCCGCTCCATCTCGCGCTTCTCGCTGTCCATCTGGACGCACTACATGAAGGGCATCACCCACAACCCCGACACATTCAAGCCCGAGGGTTGCAGCGCCTTCAATGGCCCGTCGGTGACGGTCGGCGCCGGCGTGCAGATGGGCGAGCTTTACGAGTTGCTGCAGCCTCTCGGCCAGACCGTTGTCGGCGGCACGAGCAAGTCGGTCGGCGTGGCGGGCTACGTCATGGGCGGCGGACATTCCATCATCTCGGGCAAGCACGGCCTCGCGGCCGACCAAGTACTCGAGTTCGAGGTCGTCCTCCCCAGCGGCGAGGTCGTCCGCGCCAATGACTGCCAGAACAGTGACCTTTTCTGGGCCCTTCGTGGTGTAAGTTTCTCGATCAAGAAAGACGAGTATTCCTCATATTAATAAATCCAGGGTGGCGGCTCGACATTTGGCGTCGTCACGTCCATTACCACAAAGACTGTCCCGACGCCCAAGATCACCGCCTCGACCTTTACCTTCTTTACTAGTGCCGAGGACCCCAAGGCCCTCGACGTCACGGCCTTTTTCATGAGCAAGCTCCCCGGCATGGTCGAGAAGGGCGCCAACGGCTACATGACCAGCCTGCACAAATCACCCCTGCCCCTCAAGCCCAACCCCAATGGTCCCTTCTTCACCGGCATCTTCGGCTCCATGGTCCTCGTCGACAGCGACGACACGGAGAAGCTCAACAATATGCTGCGCGCAGTCGAGGCCGAGGCCAAGGAAGAGTTCCCCGGAGTTGTGCTCACCATCTACCAGACTACCGTCCACGGTTCCCTGCTCGACTACATTACGGAGTTTGGCAAGTTCCTGCCCAGCAGCGCGGGCACCAATATGCACATTGACTCGCGCCTCGCGAGCGCCGAAATGCTGGAGAATACTGCAGTAATGCGCGAGGTCAACCAGCGTGCTACTACTCGCCGCGTCCCGGGAAGCCGTGTACCGCCCAGCCTGGGATTTCTTGTCGTAGGCGGCGCAGGGCTGCACAGCAAGGACACCAAGATTGCTGTACAGCCGGCCTGGAGGAAGGCTGTTGCTTCCATCTGTGAGTGACTCTTTTCCTCACCAATGATGCGGTTTGAAAGGGGTTTTGCTAACTGTTGCTGTAGTTGTTACTGAGAAGTTCGCCCCGCTGAGCCCCGAAGCCCGCCAGAATGCCCACAACAGCATCAAGAACGCCCTGCAGCCGCTCGAGGACCTAGACCCCAAGATGGGCAGCTACAGCAACGAGGTAAGCTTTGAAGCAGAGCACTCGCAAGAAACAAGTCTAACAACCTGCCAAGGCGCTTCCTGGCCCCAACTGGAAGGCTGACTTCTGGGGCGACAACTACTCTGAGCTCGAGGCGATTAAGCGCAAGTACGACCCCGAGGACCTCCTCTGGTGCAGCGCCTGTGTTGGAAACGACAGAATCGAGCTCCAAGACGGCCTTCAGTGCAAGAAATGAGCACACACATTGAGAACGTTTTCCAAAAGCTTGACAACTACTCTCGTTTCCATGAGTCTATTCTTTGGTCATCTCTAATGAAATATATTCTGTATTCGCCCTTCAGCAAGACTGTCTAGACTATGTAGAATAAACGAGGACGCGGCACTGAAGAGACTTCCCACCTGCTATCAGACATCTTCTTTCGCAATGCTTTATTCCTCTCCAGCATGAGGCCTTGATCGCGCGAACCCTCCACTCCTGCCGCCAGTACAAGTCTCCGCGCCGACCTAATATTCCGAGCTACGACGTCATTTAACGCCTTGAAAACGATTTCGGCACCCTCCGGATCGTCCAAACCGATGGATACATTCGCCTCCGTGAACCAGGCCTCGAGCGTGTGCAGCTGAGGACAGTGCTTCTGGAGCGTCTCCAGCGCCTCCGTGACCTCCTCGGGCATCACAGCCTTTGACGACTTGTAGTTCAGGCGCGAGGGGAACTCGACGCACGCGTGCCGTATAAGCTTTGCGTTTTCGGGGCCGATGACCTTGAAGAGCGGCGGGATGTCTGGGCAGGTGCCGGTCCAGTTGGAGTCGCAGCGCCGGTCGGCGAACTTGAAGCTGTTGCGGGCGTAGAGGAGGGGGAGTGCTTCGGCACAAATGACTTTGTTGGTGCGGAGGACGGCGGGCCAGAGCTCGAAGCTGCTGAAGAGGTGCAATTTACTGGGGCTCGTCTCCGATTGCGTGTCGAGGAGGAGAGGGCTGTTGCAGACGAGGAGGTGCGAATATATCCTGAACCGAATCTCGGCAGGAAAGTTGAGAAAATTCATGGCTCAAGAACCTAAAGAAAGCAAGAGACTTCACTGAACGGAAAATCCTTTCTTTTCCTGTTCTTTTGAGAGTGTCGAGGAATCTCACGATAGTCAGAACCTCGCGATAGCTCAGCCGCAGGGCGGAAACGAACGAGCATGGGTCTTGGAACCCAACGCGTGATAGGTATCACCTTGGCAGCCCAAAGCGCGCGCATAAATCATCGTACAAGCTTTAACAATCACAAAGGTACACGATAGTTGGAGACTGCGTGCTGATGCCGTGTGACGTGAGTACAGAGAGTTGCCGTCATTGTACTCAACGTAAAGCCTGTCCTTGACCTTCTCGTTCTGGTAGCCTGACGAAGATACGAAGATACTCCATTCAGCCTGACCAAGACCAGATCTCGTGTTACAACAGTCACCTCCACTCGTAAAACCAGTGCCTAGTCTTGACAATTTTACCGCCATTCTCAAAATCCTCGGCCATTTTTTTTACAAAGTCGTCCATCAGGCCACGCTCTGTTCGCATATATGTCATTTCGTGCCGGTCAAGGTTGTCTATATCTAAAATTTGACTGGCTTCGAAGTCTATCCACATTACTCTCTCTTACCTACCGCCGTGTGCAGGTACTATGATCATGTTCCGGGGGTATTCATCCCCGTGGAGGAGGCCGATGCCGTGAAGTTCGTCCATGATTTGACTCAGCCGATTCACACGCTCCTCAGTGTACATGTCGAGATTCATCTCTTCCATATTTGGTATATACTCCAAGAAGATAGCATTGGCGGGCATCCCCGCCTCATTTGGGCGGTGATACAGCTTCCAATCGGGCCACTCGCGTGGATCCATGTCGGTAATGAAGCCATAGTAATCTGGCACGACGCCGCGGGTGCAGAGTCCGTTGCGCTTCATGAGGCGGTAAGCCGATATCTCTTGCTCAAAAAAGTATTTCCCGCCGGAGCTATGGTCTGACCACGCATGGTACTAGTACAGACGCAAGCTTGTAAGTCAAGTTTCACAGGGCGCGACAAGGAAGGGACGCACCACTTTCATTGCATAGATGTGGTCGCGAACTTTGACTTTGCAGATGGCACAATGCGGGATGTCTCTGATTGTCTCCATAATTTCAACTTCCGAGCGCCGTATATCAGTGAGCTCGTCAGGTAGTTGGCTGTCGTCTTTGATGAGGCCTTGCTGGCGCTTCGGGTGGTACCATGGCTTCGGCGGTCCACGATAGAATGCATCCCATTCGGCCATGCCCCATTGTGACGTATCGATATCCATGACTAAGTGAGATGCGAAAGGAGAAACACCGCCCCGAGTTGGAAAACTGAAGGGAAATCAGATGGAGTAGAAGTGCCAATGGCAGTGTGGTGTTTGCCTTGGTTCAAATAATAACCGGCGGCGTTCTTTGTTTCCACAGTGTGATATGTGCGATACACTGTGTATGTGTTATAGTGACAAAGATACTGTGAGCCAGAACCAGAATCGAGGTCTTAATCCAAGCACAAAGAGCCGTGTTCTGGTAATACCTGGTAAGTGCCAAATTTTGCGGGCTTTAACCCTTCTGGCGACACCATCGACCAAATCTCGCCCTCAAGGCAAAGTCCAGAATGGTGAGCGACACTTTATGGTATGCGAGCTATGCCTGTGCTGAGATACTTAAAGCATGCGGTTGTTAACTATTTGACGAGAACCCAAGCCAGCATTATGCCAGTTTACACCAGAAAGCGAAAGACTCTCACTCTTTTCTCAAATATTTTCCTATTTATCCATCATTTCGGGACGCAGCACCTGCGGGTGGGTGACTTGATTATCAGTTAACGCAACAGAAATGAACACATTGGATCCGACACCGATCAACGCGTATCACCAGCGCAAAAGTATACCCAATTCGATCCTTTTACCGGAACATCGCTTCAATGAAAGAGTTTTGGGCCGTCGGTGACGTCGCTCACGAATGTCGACTCAGCTCACGACGCCACCCGGCAGTGGCTGTCTCGGCGGCTTGAATTATTGACTGGGCTGCAGGAGACGTGATTCAGCTGTAAGACGCGGGCCACGCAATTTATTGGATTAACCTTCTTTTTAAGCATCTGAGGCCTCCGCTCACGGCCGATTCTACGGTACTCAATCCGGGGCCAGCCTAACGCTGTGCTCTTCGTCGCGGCTCCATGTGTCACCCCAGCTTCGAAGACGTTTTTCTAGATCAAGATTTCAAAAATGCATGCAAGTGGTACAGATGCGGAAGATTCGCGAGGAATCACCAGCTCAGCCTCACTTTGGCTTCCAACGCCGGAAAGCCAACGATGGGCAGGGGTGCAGGCCGCCTAGACCGCGCCCCCGCAGGGCTGACGATTCAGATTTGGACTGCCGCCCCCAGCGGGACAAATCTATTCGAATCTCGAACCTGATGCCTACCAATGTGGTTGGGTATCGCTGAGCCCGAGAACACGCCTCGGGCTGACAATATTGAAAATGCCCTCCCGGTGGCTTTGAGCTGAGCCCGGCCACCTTCTCGCTTGCCTCAACACTGCCATATCTAGGCATGCCTTGCTGGACCAGCTAAATTTGTAAATAAATAGGCCGTGATCCCCAAAATATAGCTGAACTGCAGTATTTGGGACTCTGGAGTACAGATCATCCTCTTTCATAACCAACTCACTTCAATGCATCACTACACTCTTCTAGCTTCGCTGGCGCTCCTCGCCAAGTTTCCCTCGGTGTGGGCTGCAGCTGCCTGTAAGGCAGACAATTGCGCTCGTGCCGTGACGGGAACTCGCCGAGGTGATGCCTTTGTGACCACTGCCAAGGCCGACTGCAGCAGCTTCATGGAGAAGACTGTCACTGCCAGTGCTGCCGTGTGAGTGTAATCCCCTCGCCCTCGACGGTGTGTAATAAGACTAACCACGCAGTAGCACCGTCACAAACACCATTACCATAACCGTTGTGCCGAATGAGCCCACTGTTACCGCTGCCAAGCGCGACATGGCTGTGCCAGCGTATGCGTCTGCGTGCTCCGGCACAAGCAGATACTCGAGCGCCTGCTCCTGCTGGGGCATTACTGGCCACACCGTTACCGTCACTCCGGTATTTATCACCCTACAACAATGCATACCTTATTACATTTGAATGTGGCTGACATGAGTCCAGACATCTGTCGTCACAGCGACTGTTACAGTCACGCAGACGCCCGGCCAGACTTACACGCCACCCGTCCCGCCAACACACGAAGGCTGCGTTTTTCCACCTGAAAGCTCCGACGAGTTTGATCTCTTAGACCCCACCACAGCTCTTCCAATCATCAATAATGGAAGTGTCGCCATGGTTGTTCAAGAGGTCAAGGATCCTTGGGTCCCTGTTCGCTACAAGACTGTCAAGCCATCTGGCTCTCCCAGCGGGTAAGTGCTCGGCCACCATGTATCACTGCGCAAGCTAACTTCGGCAGCGTCTATGACTTACAGCTTGTTGCTGAGGGTGCTCCTCTTTACTTTGCCATTTACAAGTCTGGCAAGGTTGGGTTTGTGAGCACAAGGTATGTTTACTTTCCCTAAAAGTAGTATGCACGTACTAATTTCTCTCAGCTCCAATGGCCAAGCTTACATCGGTGACGGCGAAGATAAATACGTCACGTCCGTTTTCTCATTCACCTGTAAGGGTCGCCTTACCGCTGGCATCGTCGGCGCCGGGGAGTTCCACTTCTCCATCACGCCCGACCAGCGCGTGGTCGCCACCTCTGGCAGCACCAGCAAGACTAAGCGTGACATCCCCGTCCCCGAGGGCTTCTACGTGATCCCCGCCAGCATTCCCCCCGCGCCACCTGGAGAGCGCTGCCCGGCCGGCCAGTCTGCCGTCTCCAACGGCCTCACCCCGACGGCCAACGGCTGCGGCGCCAAGGACGGCATCAAGGTGCCCGATCTGTCGTTCGGCGAGTGCTGCAACGACCACGACATCTGCTTCGGCACCTGCGACGAGAAGTTTGGACCGTGTAACAGCAAGTTCCTGGGCTGCATGGTCAAGTCTTGCCTGCCGTTCGCCCCAGTCCCGAAGCTGTTCCTCGCTTGTAACGGCGCGGCCACAACATATTATCTTGCAGTTCAGTTCTTTGGCAAGAAGGCCTTTGCGCAGGCTACCAAGGACTTGTGCGACTGCAAGTGTGACGATAAGACCAAAAAGGAGTGTGGCGACAAGTGCGTCGACACGAGCAACGATCCCGAAAACTGCGGAAGCTGCTATTTCCATGTAAGTGCCCCTAGCAAAAGTTCGCTTCTGAGATACGACTAACCAGCGCAACTCTGTACAGTGCCCATCTGGTTCATGCACCAACGGCGCATGTTCATTCAATTCCTGCACCGGTAGTGTCTGCGGCGCCTTTGGTCCCTGTGGCCCTGGAGGAAGCTGCGTGTGCGCTTCTATTACTGGCGGCAAAGGCTTCTGTGTCAACGGTCAGACTCCCTGCAATGGCCTCGCTGACTGCGGTACGAGCGCCGACTGTCCGCTGGGCAGCGTTTGCGCTGTTGGCAGCTGCTGCCGGCGCAACGTGTGCATCACTACTGATTTCTGCGGCGGGTTCCAGCAGCCGCAGAAGCGTGGCTGGGTGAATGCCACGATTGGCGAGCCTACACGATGGATTGACGGCATGTAATTAGGGTGGTTTCTACGGCCTACATTGTCAATGTATCAAGGCAAGGCCCATTAGCCGCGTAGAGAGATGTATTCAGTACTTCTCTTGCCCTCTTTAAATCTAGCTGTACTAAATTTGAACGATCGTCAGTTTTCCCATCATTGTGCCAGTCTCATACAAGACCCTTAACCAAGTTGCTCAAGCACTCTGCTCGTCCTCTTTGATGTAGCCCTCGGCCACAAAGATTCGGTGCAGAACCCCTCTGATCCAAGTTTCCTTTCGGAGGTTGTAGTCCATGACCGTTTCGCCCGCCTTGTTGGTCGCGTCCGCCGCCTCGCGCTTCACGCGCCCATACCCGTCGCGGTCATCGGGATGCGAGCGCAGCCAGTCCCGGAAGAGCAGGTGGCGCACCGTCTCCGGGCACCCGGGCCCCCAGACGTGCAAGTTGCACCAGTTCTCGCTGTAGTAGCAGAAGAAGCGGTGCCGGTGCCAGGTGACCTCGCGGTTCTTAAAGTGGAAGCCCTGCGCCTCGAGCGCGCCCGCGTACGCGGCCTCGTCGTCCGGGTCGCGCACCGTCAGGTCGATGTCAATGACGTCCTTGGCGGGCAGGCCGGGCACGCTGGTTGAGCCGACGTGCGAGAGGGCGAGGATGGCGTCGGCGGGCAGGGCGGCGCGGATCTTGGCCTCGAGGGCGGCGTAGCGGGCGGGCCATTCGGCCTTGGGCTCCACGATGGCGAGGGGTATGGTTTCGCGGCGGACGCTGAGGCGCTCTACGTTCTCGGGCTTGTATTCATAGTGCTTGATGATTTCCTCCACGGAGGGCACAGGCTGGACGTGGGACATGTTTTCTGTGACTGAGGGACTTGGTGACCGAGACTGAGGTTGTCTGTGCCAAGAGGGATGTCAATCCCTCAGCACCGAGCAGGCTCAGTCTCGTATATTTGTATAAAAGCCCGACAGCCAAACATGGGCGAAAGAGGAAAACGGTTGAAATGTCAAGCTAGTCTCTTAGCTTTGCTTCAGCCTGCCGCCGTCACCAACCAAGCATGCGCCGCCGACAATCTACGGCTGCGAGTGACTCATTCGGCAACGGCACCAGCCAAAAAGCATAAATAGGCGGGACCGCCCATCCTGCATTTCTCTCCATCTTGCATACACAATTTCGATATCAGCACCGTCACACCCCAGAGCCCTGCACCATGCCGACGCACTAGCACCGAACTATTATTGCCTTTTTGGGCTCGCCGGAGGACTCAGCTGGGCGGAGAGCCAGCGCTGCTTCGCAAAGAATACCGGATTTATTCGCCCGTTCTAGTTGTTGGGTTGGTGACGAGCGGAAGAGTTGTCGACGGGCAGTTTACGTCTTTTTCTGAACATTTTCGGCTGCCAGCGGATAGCAGCGGGACGGTTGAGGGCGGCAAAAGACCGACGTCGTCTCAAACGTCGTTATTGCGATTTAGACGGATATATGATTCACGTCTCTAACTGCACATGTGGCTGATTGCCAAGTTTTTCGGCAGAGTACTGGACAAGATCGTCCGAATTGTGAGCGTAAATTACGTGACACCACGGGAGAACGCATACCGCCCTCATATCGAATCTCGAATGCGCAAATCTTGGTATATCATATATCATAGGTCTTTGAAGTCTCGCCTCAAGCCAAACCTTTATACTCTAATGCCCTGTAGCCCTCCTCTGCTGCTGTCCAAGACTCATCTCTGCCCTTAACACCAGTCCCCCAATCCAGAACCATCTTGACCTCGCCAAAGTAATTCACCTCGCCCTGCTGTCGGAAGCCGAGTTTCTCAAAAAGCGCACGGCTCCCTTTGTTGCCCTCCTGGATCTTGACCATGAGTGCCCGCAGCCTTTTCACATCGCCGCCTTGTGCGTACTCGCGCAGCACCTGATCCAAATGCGTCTGCAGATAGATGAGCAGATTCCGGACGGCTGTCTCGCCGTAGCCCTTGGCTCTGTGCTCCTTTGCCGCAATCATGACATCCACCTCGCCGATGAGCGTGTCTGCCGCGCTGTCATCGTCATCATCTGGATATAGGAAGAAGTTCACGTCGCCGACCATGTGAGAATCCGCATCTTGTTTTCGTGCTGTGATGGTGGTGGTGGTGTCTTGCTCGCTGCTGGGCAGGGCCTCACAGATGATGAAAGTCAACTTGTCGGCGGATGTGCGCCACGACTGCTGGTTTTCGTATTCTTCCTCTAGAGTCATGGGTTCTGACGCCGTAGCTTCTTGTATGTCCTGCAGTTCTGCTGTCAGCAAGCTTCTAAAGCCAGATATAAATCGGAATGCCATACCGGATCCTGCATCCAGCCGTGATATTTGACGACATGGTGGGCCTCATACGGCACCAGCAGCGCCTTGGCCGCCGAGATGACTATGATTTTATCAGTGTGGATTTTCACACGCATTCCACTATCAGCCTTCATACCTGTGTTTTGATTTACTCTCATGATTATGCTCGAGAGAAACCACTCACGACCAAAATTCGCTGCTCCGGGCAAAGTGGATATTTCCGAGTTCAGAAATGCAACTAACGGAGCACCACGACCAAGCGGCGCCAACGACGGGGAATTGACTCGAAAAGGACTTCAAGAAAAAAGAACAATAATAAATCTAGTGTTTGCATTTATGGTGCCCAGAGAAGATGCAGAATAAGACAGATTCGGCTGTACAGACAAGTGTGCTCATTAACTAGGCTTACACGATATACATGCTATAATACATTTAGTTTACAAAGCAGCGAGAGCCTCACTTTTTGCCCTCCGTGACTGGCTGTACGGGCAAGTTCGTCTCCAGAAGCTTGGCAATTTGATCCTCGCCCAGTCTAGCTTCCATCGCCAGTAGCTCCGCCATCTGGTTCATCTTTGACTTCGCAGTCGCCTTCTTGCCCAGGTAGTTCTTGAGCTGCTGCAGCACCTCCGCGTCCGACACATCAGCACTGGCCGTAGGCGGGAAGAGCGTCAGATGTTTGTTCATCCGGTCGTGGTTCGACTTGACCTCGTTGGCAGTGCCGTACGCGTCGTCGGTATCGGGGCGTGCATAGGCTATGGTGCGTCGCTCGGGTTGGACGCCCATTTCATTGAGCAATTGCTGCATCTTTCCCGGCATGACAGGCTGTAGTAGAATGGCAGCAATGCGCAGTGCTTCTGCGCAGCGATGTATCGTCCAGTTCAGGAGCAGACGTGATTGGGCATCTGTCCGTTTTGTAATCTCCCACGGTTTCGCGTCAGTGATATAACGGTTCGTCTAAATCGCAGTGTTAGTAGAGTTTGTATGACCAACGATGGTTATACGTACTTCTCTCAGCAATTCATAGGCCTCACGGATAGCACCTCCGATGTTGTAATCCTCCATTTCCCTTGAGAAGGCACGCGAAGCCTCTGCCAGGAACGGCTCAAGGGAAAAGAGGTGAGCATACTCGGGATCCTCTTGTACGCTCTTTAGCTTTTCGAAAGCGCCGATCTTTTGCGTCTGCACGGCCTCTTTGGTTGACCACCCGGCAGTAGCCTTGGGCTTGGCTACTCTGTAAAATAGGTTTCCAATATTGGCCTGTAGCTCCTTGACATAAACAGCGGCAATGATGTCGTTAGAGTAGCTCATGTCTTTGCTAAAGTTGCCGTTGCGCATGAGGAAGTAGCGTAGAGGGTCCACGTCCCAGCGCTGCAGCGCAAAGACCGGGTTGACGACGTTACCCAGCGACTTGGACATCTTACGGTTGGACATGGTCCAGTGATTATGGCACAGAATCTTCTTGGCCGGAGGCAGGCCAAGCGCGAGGAGGAGGGCTGGCCAGTACACCGCGTGGAAACGCAGAATATCCTTGCCAATGATCTGTACATCCGCTGGCCAGATTCCCATGTCCTTGCTTCCAACTTGCCATTTTGTGCCGTAGCCCGCCATGGTAATATAGTTGATGAGCGCATCAACCCAGACGTAGATAGTTTGCGAGGGGTCCTCTGGGTCGGAAATGCCCCAGTTCAGCCTCGAGACGGGCCGCGTAACTGATAGGTCCTCGAGGTGGTTCTCTACCCAGTTACGCACCTCTTGCATACGGTCTGCGGGTTTCACCCAGTCCGGGTTTTCGTCGTAGAACTTGAGCAGCGCATCCTTGTACTTGGTCAGCGGGAAGAACCACGTCTCCTCCTTGACCCATTCGACCTCGTTCTCGGACTCGACGTTGATCATGATCTTCTTGCCCGTCTGCGGGACGATGCTGGGCTGCACGAGGTCCTCGGGGTAGAAGCACTCGTCGCTGACGCAGTACCAGCCCTCGTGGGCGCCCTTGTAGAGGCCGAGCCGCTCGGGCAGCGAGTACTTGAGCTGCAGCCAGAACTGCGACACGGCATCCTTGTGGTCGGGGTCGGTCGTGCGGATGAAGAAGTCGTTGGAGATGTCGGCGTCGTACGTCAGGCTGCGGAACTTGTCCGAGTTGAGGTCGCAGAAGGCCTTGGGATCCATGCCCTCCTTCGCGGCGGCGCGCTGGATCTTCATGCCGTGCTCGTCGGTGCCGGTGCACATGTAGGCTTCCTTGCCGTTGACCTGCTGCCAGCGCTTGACAACATCGGCGAGAACTGTCGCGTAGAGATGGCCGATATGGGGAGCTTCGTGGAATTAGAATGCATCAGTGCAATGTCTGATTGAGGTCATCATACCGGCATTGACGTAGAAAATTGGCGTCGTGACATAGAACGGCTTCTCCTTGGTTCGCGCCGAGCTATTCCATCGTCGCGATGCGCCATTGGGGCGGCAGCTCGGGCAGATCCATAAAGGCTTCGATAGTCGCTGAAATTGCCTCGTCTGCACGCCCCGCAAGGGCTGCATGCGCGCAAGCCTCATATTGTCTGCGTTGTTGTCGCGGTTGAAGCAACTCTGAAAAGTGTAGACCCTGACTGGCGAGCTAGCGCCTTGTGCCACCAAGTGGTGCTGGTGGGTGGATCACGGACGACTGCCTGCTGTTACTGCCTGGTGGTGCCCTGGCCGGGTGGACCAAGTCTTTTAAAGATTCATATAACTCGACTTGACATCTCAAATCTTTTCAACACTCGCTGAATCTCCTTATTTCAGACTCATATCATCATTGAAATACGGATCAATAGCCAAGATCCCATCATGAGTCAATCAAATCTGCCAGATGCGCATACAGAGGTGCAGGTCTCGAGTGAAGGTAAACGCCATGAAAACAACTTCAACCACCACAATTCTAACACCTCGCAGCCGCCGACAACTTTGTCAACACATACTACCAGGCCATCAACAGCAAGGCCAACCTCCAGAACTTCTACGTCAACTCGTCGCCGCGGTACTCGATACCCGCCGACATCTCCATCAACGGCCAGCTCGTCGCCACGCCCGCCGACTACCTCAAGCTCATCGAGGCGCAGGGCAGCGGCGTGCACTACGATGTCGAGTCGCTCGACGCGCACGTCATGAACCCGTCCTTCAAGTTTGGCATGCCCGAGAACGTCCACGACGCCGCCAAGGCCGAGCGCAACGGCAGCCGCATGAGCATCGTCGTCACCGCCATCGGCCGCGTCCAGTTCGGCAAGGGCAAGGAGGCACCGCAGAAGATGTTCAACGAGACGTTTGTCCTCGCTCCCAACTGGGACTCTATGGCCCGGAATCCGCCGCGTGGAGCGAAGAAGTGGCTCATCATGTCGCAAAACTTTCGCGCTCTGTGACGGGCAAGACCGAAGATCTGCAGCAGAGCGATGGAACAGGATATCGGATGGATTTAAAGCAAGAGATTACAAGGAAATGGAACTGACTTTAGCTTTGAGTCGTAACTAGACTCGTAAGGCGCAAAAGGCGTACAAAGGCTCGACAGGGCTTGTTTATATATAATATACCAACCACAATTTATGCCTCACTACGTATCCAGAATTAATGGATGAATTGATTTCAACTCTGTTCTAAAATCTGCCACTGTTAACATTCAAGAAAAGCATGCTGTCTCAATGCCATGTAGTCGTGTGAGCGCTCAACCTCCAATGTAGATAACCTCACTCGGCAACAAGGACACTCGTAATGATAATGGCTTTTCAGCGCAAGAGACGGTATTTTTTTTTTTGCTTTAAAATTGTGAAATTTAATACAATTTTACAATCAATCTACAATTAAGTAGCAGTGCAACACCTTTTGCGTACATGAACATGCAGATGCCATTCATGGCCCACAAATATCTCGACCCCTAGCATAACCGGCCAATCACCAGTCTCCAAATTTTCCAGGGCGCCAGGCCATCATCACGTCCGTCACAAAGCTTCATTTTCTTCACGATTGTCTCCTCAAACCACAAGCCACATCCTCACAACAATGCAAGCCCTCGCTCGAATCGCGCGGCCTGTGCTGACGCGCACAACTCTTCCCATTCGGTCGGTACCCCTCAATCGCACGCTCCTTCAAACCAGGCGCCATCATCGCACGACAACCGAATCGCTTCTCTGCGGACGATGTCAAAGAAGCCAATGCTAACTAAAGCCCCCGTGCAGGACATTCACCACCCTCTCCCCCCTCCGTCCGAGCCTCTACGCCAACAACACGATCCGCCGTCCCAATGTCCTGACGAGCTTCACCCCCACGCCGACCACGACGACGACCACCTCCGCCGCGGCCGCCGATGTCGTCAGCCCCTCGGCCATCTCGGCGCACCCTGCGCTCGCCGGCGGCGCGGGCCAGATCCGCTGCGGCCCGCGCAATACCATGAACGGCGCGTCGAGGCTGATACAGAAGCGCCGCCACGGATACCTGAACCGCAAGCGCTGCCGCACCGGCCGCATGATCCTGAAGCGTCGCAAGCTCAAGAACCGCAGGGAGCTGGGCGCGGGCTGCTAAATGGATCGAACCATGGGTTTATGGTGGAGTAGATTGTAACAATACGTGTACATGGGGCGAAAAATGCGCGACAGCGTTCGTGTGGAGGACAGGGGCAGCAGAGACGAGTTGATGGATCTGCTGTGCTGCTCTGTTCAAGGCGAGTTGTAACATTTACGTGACGGGACGGAGCATCAGACTCTGTTTAGAGATGGCCTGATACCGGCACGAGGAAGTCATAGACATCATTGTACATTACCAACAAAATCGGCGAATTTATATGCACTTATCTGTAACATGTCTATATACTGCTTTGCGGATTACATTCTGGTATTATGCAACGTTTCCATTCGCCATCACTCTTCCAGGCGTTATTAACAACCGACAAAATTATCTCTTCATACTGGGCCCTTGACACCGGACTTGCACTTCATAGAATCAACGTAGCAAACAGTTCCTAAGTTGTCACTGGCCTCGCCAATCCACACTTTGTAAGACCCGTCCACTTTGGGCACGACCCAGTCCTGGATGGTGGTGTCCCAGACACTAAGGTCCTTCCGCGTCAGCTGCAGCGTGACTGTTTCGCTGATTCCAGGAGCAATTGTCTTTGTCTTTTCGAAATCACGCAGCTGGATGATGGGGGTCTCGTATCCCGCGTCGTCGGGGAACTGGAGATATGCCTGCACGGAAGCCTTGCCAGCGTGCTTCTTGCCCGTGTTGGTGACCTTGACGGAGAGCTTGTAAGCGACATCCCACAGAGCAGGGTTACCACCTTGGGCGCCGCCGGCGCGCGGTCCAGGCTTCTGTTCAGTCGAGTAGCCGTCTGGGTAGGGGTATTTCTTCGTAGCAGCGTCCTTCACAGCGGCTTCGGCCTCCGACTTTTGCACCCAGGAATAAATGAAGCGGAAGATTTTAGGGAAGCCTTCAGGCATGACACCTTCGCTGGCATCTGGGATTTTCTGGGTGTAATCCAAAATGCCTGTCTTGCGAGAGCGGGCCGGTGGTGTATGGCTCAGTGGAGTGACCTTGGTAATGGCAGCATTGCTAAAGTTGAACTTTGTGTAGCTGAGGCCATGACCGAAAGCATACCGGGGCTTGATCTTCTGCTTGTTGAGCCATCTGTAATCGAGATAGAGCCCTTCTGTGTAGTCATCATCAGGCTGGTTGAGTATAGCAAAGTCGATCAGATCGGTAACACTCTTGGGCATATCGTCTTCGGCATGCGCAATACTGTAAGGCAAGTGTCCACTGGGAGCAACATCCCCGTAAAGAACCTCGACAAGGGAGCGGCCAGCTTCCTGGCCCGGCAAGTGTGCAATCAGAACCGACTTTACAGTTGGCAGCTCAATCCACTTCTCAAGTACCAGGGTACCTACAGTGTGGGCAACAACAATAACGTTTCGGTACTTTTTGGCGACATCTTGCACAAGCTTGTCTCCGCCATGCCAAGCATAGAGTTTGGAAGCATCACGGTCGCCATGGTTGCCCTCAACCGTGTAAGTGTTTTCACCCGCATCAGAGCTGATGAATACAATGGCAATATCATCGTCAGCAGGCTTGGGCAGGAAAAGGGGTACCGAATCTGAGTTGTATAGAGTCACATTCTTGACGCGTGCCTGCAAAGCTCCAATTGGGTCGTCAAGATATGTGTAGTCAACGGTGCCACTGCCCCAGCCTTGCCCGAGGGTACCCTTATTGCAGTTTCGGTCCGGACACGCGTTTGGTCCACTTGGGTTCTTGGCTGCATCGGTTCCAAATACCTTGATTGACCGGTTCTCAGATAGAGGAAGAAGACTACCGTCGTTCTTCAGCAATGTGATGGCATCTTGGGCAACTTGGCGAGCGATGACATCGTGATCGGCGCGTACGTCGATGTTCTCATTAACAACACCAATAGGTGACTCTGGAAATGCGGCGGGGTAAAGCGCACCCTTCTCGTCTCTGGTGTTGTAATGAAAGTTAGTTGCAGGAAAGTCCTTGTCCTGGCCGAGCTGATACCATGTTGCTACAATGCGAGTAGCCATGTCATTCAGGCGGTCCATGGGGACGGAGCCATTGAGAGCGGATCTAGTAAGCTCAAACATCCAATAGCTGTATCCAAAAAGCGGAACCTGGGTATCACCGGGCATGTCCATGTCCAGACCGGCCAAGGCAGATTCAACTCCAGACATGTGACCGAGCCAGTCGCTCATCACAAATCCCTGGAAGCCTAGTTCATCCTTGAGAATCCCATTGATGAGTTTGGGGTTCTGACTGCAGGCGCTGCCATTGACCTAAGAGATGGTTAATCGACAATCCATTCAGCTATGCTGAGGCCTGACTTACAGCATTGTAGGCTGTCATGGCCGCTCCAACACCAGCTCGGACGCCTTCGGCAAATGGCCACAAGTACATCTCATGTAAGGTGCGGTCATCTGCAAGGCAGCGTATTAGCTTGATTAATATGAGAGTAGCGGATATGCATACCGATATTGGAGCTATAGGCTTTCTGGAAAGGGTTGTACATGCGGTACATTTCCTGCTCGTTACCGATCAGGTGCTTAATAGTGGCAATAACACCTTGCTCTTGGATACCCTTTATAGTATGACGCGCACCCGCAGCTTGCAAGACCGGGTCGACTCCGAACCCTTCCCAGTTGCGACCACCCTTGGGCTTGCGTCCGATGGGACCAACCGTGGGGCCGAGAAGGACATTGACACCTTTACCACGGGCTTCCTTGCCCATAGCAGCACCACGCTGATACATCAACTCCTTGTCAAAAGTGGCGCCGGTGGTAATTCCGTCAGGAAACGCTGTAACATGGTCTGCTTGGCGAATTCCGCTATGCCCATCTTCGAGGCAAAGCACGGGGAAGCCCACTCGAAGGGCCGAACCGCTGTTTCCATTACAACGTCTAGAAAGATAGTTAATATCAGCTTGTGATAATGGGGCGTAGCCGGCAGTGGTGCCTGGGATGGACAGGACTATGAAACATACCCTACTCCAAGTCAGTCATTTATTCGAAAGGGCACTGCGGCAACTGCTGCAGGAGGGCTGCATCGCTGCTTAGTCTGGTTTGAGGTTTCGACTTACCCATGAAAATACCTGATCCGGCTGTGATATTGGTCTTTTCAGCTAAGGTCATGGAGTCGACCAGTTTCTTAGCCTTGACATAGCTGTCTCTCCACTCGTCCACCCAGCCACCATAGGGAGCTGGATAGTAAGCGGGTGATTCGTAGCCAGAAGCCGTGGCGGCGCTCGCGTGGCTTTGGGCGGAAAAGTAGGCCAACGCCCATGCCACCGACGTGAGTGCCCTCTTTTGCAGCATTTTTTCTGACAAGTTGCTTCGTGAAGTTATCCTGGGTCGAGAGACGAAGGGGAGCAGGTGTAAAAGAAGAAAAGGACGTAGTTCCTGGGAGACAAAGACACACACAATGTCTCACCGACCGACCGCCAGCTGAAGTCTCAAGACCAGCAAAGGGTCAGCGACGGCAGGCGCCGTTGCATAGCGGACCTCATGACGGGCGCAGGCTGGCCACCTGCTGCTAGCCGGGCCCCGATGCATAGTACTCGACGGCGCAATTGCATGCCCGTTGTTGCATTGATTAGCGCACGACTGGTAACATGACAGGCCAGGAGGTCGGGCAGACTAGCAAGCTGCACCACACACCACACCGCAGTCTTAGACACATGGGGAATCGCACGCTACCTAGCGAGCAATGCAACCTCTGGGCGGAACGACACATCCTGCAATGGCCGTCCTAGCAGTGGCTATGATAGAACACGCGGGCCGCATCGCACGCCTGAGACTGGGAGGGAACCGGGGCTGTGGGAAAGTATTCGATGTCTAATGGGCTGTCGTACGAGGAGCATCTCGAGTATTGGAGCATAAATGGGGAGATGGGGGTCATGGTGTCAGCGCACGATTGAGTGTACGTTGCTGCTAACAGAGCTACATATTAAATGGCCATGGGCCATGATAAAGAGGTACTTGGCTGCCCACTGGCAGCTGCCAGCTGCTGGACATTCCTCCACAGTCTGTCCAACCTCCAACCTTGACCTGTACGCAATAAATCCTGCGCTATTTCAATCATCAAAGTCGCTTCGTTCCATCACGCGTGAGCTATTGCTTTATTGCAGCTTGTCTTCACATATAGCTTACCCCGTAAGTGGTGCCCGGCAGTACTGGGTCACTTGTGCTCTGTTTCGCGCCAGTGGCCGAAGCTCGCCGAAACTCCCCGCCAGGAAAGCTCCGTGCTGGTATTCTAGGCCAACCCAGCTTCGCATTCTTCCGTGGCTACAGCTAACTGCGTCATCAGGCATTATGGCTTCCGTTACAAAGTCAGGGCAGCTTTCACAAGCAAATACACCTACCGCGCGGGATGCCAGTCCTCGGCTCCTTACATGCATGCAACCACACACGACCTCTTGGCTACTTAGCTCACGGATCCCCGTCCGCAACGCCGCGTTTTGTCTGGAGGTCCTCGGGATGCATCCTGCAACTGCGCAGCAAAATTAATGGCTTGCATCGATACCGTATAAGCGAGCGTCGCCGGATCGTCACGCTATTACGCTGCACCACGGCGGTGTGTCCGTCTTGGGAAGTTTGCTCAGCCACCAGCCCAGCCATTGCCCCGGACTGCCAACACACCTGCTTCATATGAACTGGTCCAGCCTTGGCCGACGTGCGGCTGTGGGGGAGCGGAATTGCACACAGTTGCGAGAATGGATGATATGGATCCGGAAAGGCTGTTAAAAGTATGCCAGCCCGTGCCACACTTCGTTTAGACTTGGCTGTCACGAGGCCTGGACATGTCAGCTATCGTGCATTTGGCGACAGATCCAGATACTTTCATTTGGGCTGCAATTCTTAGTACAGCGCCCTCACTCTACTGCATCCTTAACGGCGAGATTTTGCAGCTGTGATCGTGTTTTTGAAAAGGCTTTTCAACTACAAGCAGGGTTTTCGCGCTGAATGTAAAGGGCAAAGACGGGCGGGATTCCACTATGCGCAAGATGGCTCAAAATGGAAGTTCAGCGGCATAAAGATCTACCGTGCTGGGGCTCGGGAGACCACAAGCCATTCCCCAACCCACCCCGCAAAGGCTGGGATGAAAACCCACCCGGGCCGCGCTGTCAACATGCAGACCCTAAGCTAGTACTCGTGGCGGTGTGGTGGGATGCCTGATTGAAAAACGTGCCTCGTTTTCGTGTCGCTTCCTATTTCTGCCAACAGCCTTGCATTTCATAAGGATGGTTTAGGTGGCATGCTCCGGCGCTATTGCTGCGGTAGGTGTGCTGTCGCCCGCTGCTGTCGGCTTCATTGATGCTCATGGTACCAATCTGATGTGTCAGTCAATAACGGAGCATCTGGCCGCGGCCATGCGGCTCTCAGTATTATCTATGCCGGGTCCTCCATGTATTAGTACGGACGGGCAGCAATGCGACCGTGCTGCATTAACATTCCATAATTCCATGAGGTGACATCTAGACCGGGCCGTTCCACAGGCCGCACCATTTTGAGCCGCTGGAGTCAACGAACGCTAGACAGTAGTCGAATATGGAGTTGAGATATACACTATGGCGCTGCCGGATGGCAAAGAAGGCAACCAACATCATCTAGATACGAGTCGTGCTTACGCTCACTATGTCAGCATTTGCCGCAACTTATAACGGCAGTTGAAAGCTTCTTCACACAGTGACTTGCAGATGTCATGAGCTGCCAGCCACAACTGTTCTGGATCTACGCAGGGGTACGGGGAGCTCTGCTTTTCCAAGGGCCAGCCTAACAGCTCTAGTTTCTTGGGGGCCCGAATTGCCAGATTTGGCGTGCGAACTCCTGCAGGCGCGAACTGGTTTAAGAGGCTATTCCCGTCTTGGAAATTTGGCCGGCACCATCATGCAGCTCCACGACCACGACACCGGGTGCCCAGGATGAAAGACGTGGGCCAGAATGCATGGATCTTTTCGGCCTTACGAGCAATAAATGCATGGCAGCTCATCTCATGACCCGGCACTACCAGCATTACGGCCACACAGGTTCTCGAGATACTCCGCACTCTGCGGGGATGGTGCGGTGAGCGATGCGTGACGGGCTGCCGTTAGTTTGCCCCGTTTTGGTTGCGGCTGCTCGTTGTTGAGAGGTGTAGATGAGTAGGGAGAAGGCTCTCATGGGGATATATATATATATATAAGACACTCCGTGACTTGATGAATATGGCATCCTCTTCACCAAGCTTCTCCTCTCACCCTCAAAGGCAACGCTCTCACTTCCCTCTTAACTTTGTTCCTTGAGAATCCATCTAGGCAACATGCGTGTGGCCGCCCTCGTTTCTCTCGCCGCCGCTGTGGCTGGCAGCCCTATGGCAGACTACATGACTTCGTTGGAGGGAAGATGTATGTTGATGGTTGTTCTCTAGAAGTTGTATAACAGGGCTGACTAGCATATCTACAGCGTCCATCAGTGAACAAACCATGGATAACTTCAGGTTCTACGCCCAGCACGCAGCTGCCGCGTACTGCAACGCCGAGGGGCCCTCTCCTGGTGACTCTGTTGCCTGCTCAGGCGAGTGCGACGATGTTCAGCGCAACGGCGCCACCATCATCGACACCTTCCAAGGTAGCCGCACCGGCATTGCTGGCTACGTTTCTGTCGACAACTCTCGCAGAGAGCTTGTGTTTTCCACCCGTGGCAGCCACAACATCCGCAACTTCATCACCGATGTCATCTTTGCCAAGCGCGGCTGCGACTTTGGCTCAGGCTGCAAGGTGCACACTGGCTTCTCCGACGCCTGGAACGAGATTTCTGCTGCCGCCACCTCTGCCATCAGGGAGGGCCTCCAGGCAAACCCGGGATACAAGGTCGTCATCACCGGCCACTCCCTTGGCGGCGCCGTCGCCGAGCTCGGCGGTGCCTTCCTCCGCCGATCCGGCATCGCGGCCGAGATCTACACCTTTGGCGCCCCCCGCGTCGGCAACGACGTCTTTGCCAGGTACTCCGGCAGCCAGGCCGGCGGCGTCTTCCGCATGACGCACACCGACGACCCGGTCCCCCGCCTGCCGCCCATGATTTTCGGCTACCGCCACAGCGGCCCCGAGTACTGGCTGTCGACCGGCGGGCCCTTCACGACCGACTACGACGTCGGCGACGTCAAGGTGTGCCAGGGCATCGCCAACATCTTCTGCAACGCGGGCACGCTGGGCTTTGACATCTTCGCGCACCTCCACTACCTCGAGGACACGTCTGGCTGCGGCAGCCTCATCATCAAGTGGAAGCGTGACGACGGCCCGACGGACGAGGAGCTCAAGCAGCGCCTCACCAAGTGGAGCCAGCAGGACCAGGCCCTCGTGGCGGGTGGCCAGGCATGAAGCATTATGAGATGATTTCTACGGCCATATTTTTGCATTGTGGGCATTGATGCTCTATGATTTACGATGACGAGGAATGAGCTGATTTCATGAAAGCGGACAAGCTGGAATAGTATATGTTGCACATATTCTGTCACACTTTTTGGCATTTGCTTCTGTACATATCACCATCTGTCAGTTCTCTGTATATAGCATGACAGCACACGAAACACGATTATACATATTCTATCAAGATGACTACGCAAAAGCAATTCTTCAGGTTTTCCAACCACTCCGCAAATTGAGGCAACGTGGGGTTTGGGGAGGTGCCATTTCAGAGCGCCGGCGGCATTGCCCGGAGCGCCCACGCTTGAAAGGCCGTCGAGAAAAAGAAGGTGCGCCAATTGCGGTGCGGCGGGATTGCGTGAAGTACCACCGGTTGAGAATACCGCGGTTTTTTTTTTTTTTTTTTTTTTTTTCTGGCAGGGGGAAGGAAGAGACGGCTGCTGGTAGGACGGTCGTGCCGCCGCGAACGGGTCGAAGGGCGGGTAGGAGCCCGGTCCGGGCGAAGGTTTCTGTACCTGCAGAGCCTCGCGCTGAGTGACGTGATTTAGATGAGCTGCGTTTCCATGTATACTCTCTTTGTTCTTGATGTGCGGTTTCCGCGACTTTGCGTCTTGGTTGTTGTCGGTGAGCGAGTGAGTGAGTGAGTGTCGCGGGATTGGATGGCGGCTGCTTATTAGGCCTGCGTCGGTGGACGGCTTACACGGGAGAGAGGGGAACAACAATATTGGGTCGCACGGCACGTGCTGTGCTGTACTGCACTGTAAATACCTATGGGCGCGGAGGAGCAGTAGCACAGCTCAGTACCAGGCTCTGCGGGCTTTGGTTGGCAGCGATTTGTGGTGTCGGGGGATTAGAAGACGTTCACTCATCCAAGGTTCGTGTTTTGTTAGCGAAGCGGCGGCCGGGCTAGATCCGCGGGGGTGGTGGTAGGTCTAGCTCTTGCAAGATGAAGAGCCTCTTTTTTTGCTGCAGACCGTAGATGGAAGAAGCTATAGGCCAGCTTCTAACTAACCAAGGGTGTAGTGTTTCGGCAATTACTCGAAGAATGGTGTGCTGCCGCATTTTGGGAGGGTGTGGTGGTACATGTGTGCATGTAAGCGTTGTGATGCCAGAATAGGAAATGGAAGGGGTGGCGGGTGGCGAGCAAACAAAAACGGTGGTGTATTTCGTTACGAGAATGACAATCAGTGGCTTTTTTGGGGGATGTGTGTTTCGTAAAAGAAATTTCCCGAGTTTCTGCCTTTATGCAGTTGTGTATACCTCTGGCTGAAGAGATGGACTTGCTGGGGTTGTAGAGTCTTGTCAGATGAGCTTTGATGATACGATGGAGCTTGATTCGTTTTCAGGTTTCCAAGAAGCTCAAATACTCTCTTTCCCTTTAAACATATATATATATACGTACGTGTGTGTGTGCGTGGTTAATCCAAACCACAAAAGATATTTGCTGTAATGTTGCCTCTGTAACAGCTGGCCGCGGCTGTTGGTTAGTTGTCTTCTGCAGTGGCCACTCGAATTGTTATTTGGCCTATTATTCTTAAGAATGCATTTTACTTTATGCTAAAAGAATTTTTCTTGTTTTGTTTGCGGGTGTTTATGTTATTATACCCTCGCGTTCATTAACAGACCCGGCTGTTATAGCAGTCTATATACTCTATATCCTAACTAGTTATACCCTCTCTGTAGGCTGACTCAATTTCACGTGTTTATTTACAGGCGGGCGAGATGCACCAAGTTATGGTGCCGAATCTGGGGCTGCTTGCTGGTCGGCTTGTGGCATGGCGCGCCAAACCAGGGACGGGCATTCTGCCACCGGGGAACGCCCAAAACCAGCTGTCGCGTGGCACGCGTTGCACGGGTCGGAGAGCCCTGAAGAGATTAGTTAATAAAAAGAAAAAGAGACAAACCCCAAAACCCCAGAAAACAGACGGGCCCGCAGCACAGGCAATCGGCGCAACACTGACGTCCCGAGGCCGGATTGAAAGTTGTGTCGTGGCGAACTCGCCAACTTACAGCGCTCTTGGTTGGCTGGGAGCCCGCTGTATCTCGCCCCCCTCCAAGGCTCTTCTCCGCCTTTCGTTACAAGTGTTTCCTCCCCCCCGTCCGTGTCGCCCAGGCGCATCTGGGTTCCCGTTCTTGCACTACACAAAGGGTTTATTTTGGCGTCTTGTTTTACTGCTCGTCGCCATTATTCCCTTCTTTCGTTCAATCGTCTTCCCCTTTTTTCTTTCTTTTTTCTTCTTCCTCTTTGCTGGTTTTGATCAGCTGCTTTACGCCTCGGCTCTCCCTCTTGCTGCTAGAGTGCCCATCCCTCGGCGGGGTGCTGACGCCATTGGCACGCTTGTTCCGAGGTCCCGGTAAAAGCGAAAGCAGGCGCACCAGCCTAAGCCAGAGAGCAAAGCAGTGCCGGGGGCAATCAATCAATTCAACACGCCCAACACAACCAACGCAGCCAGAATCACTCAATCAATCGATGCCTCGCGACCTTTTCGAGTTGAAAGCAGCAGCAGCATCGATCCAGCGTCGCATTTCACAGCCTTGATTTCATCATGGCGGACTCTGTGGGTACGTTCGAACAAACTCGCGACACCCCCCAAAACCACCAACCCACGCGCGTGCGCCCATCTTAACCTCCCGCAGATCGAGTCTTTGTCCATGCCCTCAACACGGTGAAAAAGATCCCCAAGACGGGCGCGTCCCGGCCGCCCCCCTCCGAGCGACTCCGGCTGTATGGCCTCTACAAGCAGGCGATGGAGGGCGACGTCGACGGCGTCATGGAGCAGCCCATGGCCGGCGCCGGCCTGACCGCCGAGGAGCTGCAGCGCGAGCGCGACAAGTGGGATGCATGGAACTGCCAGAAGGGCATCAGCCGCACCGAGGCCAAGCGACGATATATCGAGGCCCTCATCGAGACGATGCACCGATACGCGACGACTGCGTGAGTTCCCAGCGCCCCCCGGACACCTGCCGCCGCACCCCCCCAATGTCCACGACTTTGCTAACCAAAGAACCTTTTACAATAGCGACGGCCGAGAACTCGTATCGGAACTCGAATTCGTCTGGAACCAGATCAAGCACAACAGCCCCAGCGCGACCGACTCCTCCCCGCAGGCCGCCGCCGCCTCCACCGGACTCACCTCGTCCCTGCGCCGCTTCACCCAGCCCGCCAGCGGCAGCGACGGGCCCATGAAGATGCTCAGCCCCATGAGCGAGCAGGACGAGGCCGAGCTGCGGTCCCAGCGCCAGATGGACCTCGAGGACCGCGACATGGGCCACGACGTGAGCGCCTCCGCCGGCAGCGCCGGCGGCCGCTCCTACCAGCGCAAGGTCGAGCGCGCCATCACCAAGCTCTCCGCCGAGGTCGCCGCGCTGCGCGAGCAGATCAGCACGGGGCGCGAGTGGAAGTCGAAGAAGGACCGCAGCTTTCCCTCGTGGCTGGGCTGGATCGTCTGGGTCGTCATGAAGCACCTCGTCGTGGACTGCGTGATTCTCGCGCTGATACTCGTTTGGATGCGGAAGCGCAAGGACCGGCGGCTGGAGGACCTGGTGCGCGCCGCGCTCACGCTGGTGCGGGAATACGTGAGAAAGGTTCTTCCTACGCGGTGAAGGAGGCGCGGACATGTATTTTCTGCGCCAATACTATCTTCACCTTACTGGGTTGGCAGTCTCAAACACTGTTAGCTCGGCGGGCGGCAGCGGCAGCACTGACTGCGGTGCGATGCTCGGCATGATCGGGCATGGCGGTACAGTAGCAGGATACATTCTATATGCTGTGCACCATCTCTCCTACCTCTCGAGATACGCATTGCATCGACCAGCGAGCATTTGACTCGGCGCGATGCTGCCCAACCAACCACACAACCACGCATATAGCACCAAACCCATCTCTGTACGACCAAAGCAAGGCCGGCAGCGGGCGGCAAGGCGCACTTATTTTCATGAATTCGGAGTTTTTATTTTGTTTTCGTGTATTAGATACCATTGGAAGGACATTTTTTTTTTACATAGGCAGCAAGCACATATACTGATTTTATATTGTCTTTTCCACCTTGTCGTCCTCTTGGTCTTGTCACGTCTGACACGGTGCACTCGAAAGATGCGAATCGATGTAGTTGAGCATTGTCACGGTATGCTTTTTCGCAAAGTTTCTCACATATTAACAAAAGTTAACAATAGACCGGGCTCGCCTTTTCACGCAGCAGCCTGTTCAGCAGCCAGCATACAGGGTCCGGGCCCCCACGCATGCAAGCCATGGGCAGCCATCACATTCACACGCCCGTTTGCATGCCGGGATTCATCCAACCATCCGTCCACCCCAGGCAGTCGCGGGGGATAGCAAACACAACACCACCAAACACCTTTCTTCTCTCTTCTGTCTACTTCTTCCTCGCCGACTATTGACCTCGTGTTTTCATCAGCAAGCTTGAAAAAGAAAAGGAAGCACCGACCATAGCTCTCGCGAGCACGAACCAACCCTCACCCAGCATGCAGCCGCCGACGGGCCCGCGCGACGACGGCAAACCGCCTTCATCAAACGGCCTCCCGCAGCAACCAACGTCCTCGGCACGAGTTACATCACCCACTGGCTCGTCCGAGGGACTGCCACAGCGAACAGCGACTACATCTACCTCCTCAACCCCCGCCGTCTCGCCCCTCTCGCCCACGGGACTCACCCAACGACCACCGCCGTCACCGCGGCGTGCCGCATCGCCCGCAGCATCAACAACACTCAGCATCATCGCCACGCCAATCTCCCCCGCGGCGCCCCTCGCCGTGACCAACGACGCCGACGTCGAAATGGCCGACGCCTCGAACACGACCGCACCCCCCCGCGTCAAACCTGCCAACAATCTTGCCCCTCTCCCACCTACACCTCGCTCCTCGGACCCGATCCCGCGCCTCCGCTCCCTCGCCCCCGCCATATTCGTCCCCGTCTCCAAGGCCCTCCCCTCGGAGGCCGACCTCCGCAAACACCTCGAGCTCTCTCGCGCGGACCGCGCCAGGCACATGCGCCAGGCCTTTGCCCGCTGCGACCGCCACGCCGGCCTCGTCCGCGCCAACATCCGCGGGCTCCTCCGCCGCGAGGGCGCGCGCATCATGCGCGAGGCGCGCAGCCAGGAACCCGCGTTCATCGAGCGCATCGGGATCAGCCGCGAAGGGTACGAGAGGCGCCTGCGGGAGGGGGAGCTGCCCGGGTGGAGGGCGACAAAGGCGCAACTGGAGCACATGCTCGCCAACATGGCCGCGCCCGCAGCGCCAGCCGGTGCGCCTACGGGGCCCCGCGCGCTCGGCGGGAGCAGCAGCAGCAGCAGAAACAGCATCGGTGGTGGTGTAAGCGGCGGGGGCACAAACAGCAGCGGAAGCCACATTCCCCCAGAGTCCATGGCGCGCATCCTGCAAGGCAAGGGCATGTCCGGCGGCGCGTACCCCCGCCCGCCCGGCGACGGCATCGGCGATCCGCCGCAGCCCAGCTTCTCGCACCGGCCCGCGTTGTCACCGCTCGAGGCGGCCGCGCGCGACTGCCTCACGCTCGTGTCCCGCGCGACGACGGAGATCCGCAACTACGACGCGCACTGCGAGAAGCGGCGGGTGGCGCGGAAGCGCACGCTCGAGCGGGAGGTTGCCATCGCGAGGAACATGGCGGGGAGCAGAGCGGCGGCTGGTTCGGCGGCGCGCGGCGTGGCGGAATAGGATCTGTCTGCGCGAGGGCCGGTGGCGCCGTCGAGGGGAAGAGAAGAGGACGAGGAAGACAGAACAAGGGATGCGGAGAGGAAGAGGATGAAGCTGGATGATGGGAGTTATACAGTCTCTCAGCAGCAGCAGCAGCAGCAGAAGCGTACCGTGCAGGTCTCGAAACCACAGTCCAGCAGCAGCAGTCAGGCTCAGACTCAGACTCAGACTCAGACTCAGCAGCAGCAGCAGCTGGCACAGAGCACTCAGGCCCCCGAGCGGCGCATCGAAGCATCTGTTCTGCAAGCATCATGGGCAGCCAAGGGCGTAGGCACTCCCAAGTCCCAGCCCAAGCCCCAGCCCAAGTCCATATTGAAAAAGACGAGCAATTACGGCGGGAATATGGGTAGCAAGTAGGAACGGACTGCAACGATAAACAGACACAGGACAAGCATATGACTATTAAAAAAGAATTCACTCGTCTCTTCGAGGTCGTCAGACCTCCAACCACTGATTCTATCGCCTTTATATGTACAAAGTAAAAACCGCCTCCACTTTAAAACGCAAAGAAATGCTCTTTAATTTTAGTACAGCCGTTTTGTGACCCTCCTTTATGATCCGTAGGCAATCTGGCCCATCGGTCTATCCTCCTCCATGCCGGGAGCCATCAGGTTTGTTCTGGGGTCGCCGCTGGCCTTGGCGGCAGAGCATCGGGCCATAGTGGGCGAGCTATCTTCTTGTCAGTATATGGTATCGAATCTGGGGCGTGAATTAAAACGTACCTTCTTGAAATGACATCGGTAAAGTAAAAGTTCTCAATAACCTTCTTGAGAGGGCTGCCGGTGGCCTGAGAGCCCTTGTTCTGGTCAACAAGCTGGACCTTGCTGAGCTCCTTGAGAGCGACCGGCTCGACAACGTCGTAGACGGCGAGAGCGGGGCTGACCATCGACATGCGCTCGCGGACAGCGCTGACATCGTCGTAGGGCAGAGGAGCGCCGAGGAACTCGGAAGCGGCACGGAGAATCTTCCAGTCGGTGCGGGCGGCGCCGGGCAGCGAAGTGGCGGCACGGGTCATCTGGACACGGCCCTCCGTGTTGATGTAGGTACCAGCCTTCTCCGTGTAGGCGGCACCAGGGAGGACAATGTCGGCAATCTGGGCACCGCGGTCACCGTGGTGGCCCTGGTAGACGACAAAGGCATCCTTGGGAATGTCGGCCTCGTTGACTTCATCGGCTCCGAGCAGCCAGACAAACTTGGGCTTGGTCTGGGCAACCTCGGCCGAGGGGGTGACGAAACCGACCTCGAACGCGCCAGCGCGAGAAGCCTCACGCTGGAGAACGTTGTAACCGTCCCACTCGGGAGTGCGGAAGTTGGCGGCGTTCTTCTCGACAAAGGCACCGACAGTCTCGTAGAAAGCCTTGGCGTCAACGTGGTCAGTGACACCAGAGCCAACAATGATCATGGGCTTCTTGGCAGCAGCCAGCTTCTTGCCGAAGGGACCAGCAAGAGCAGCCTTCAGAGCAGCGTGATCGGCACCGAGGTGCTCGAACTCAAAGGTAGAGTCCCAGCTCTCGCCAACAACACCAATCTCGAGGTCAGAGCGGAGCCACTGCTTGCGGATACGGGCGTTGAGAACAGCCGCCTCGTGACGAGGATTGCTGCCAATAATGAGCATGCAGTCAGCATCCTCAATGCCCCAGATGGAGGAGTTAAACAGGAAGTTGGAGCGAACGTCAATGCCGTGGGCCAGAGGGGCGCTGCCAGTGGGGGTGTCGAGAGCAAGGTTCTCGGAGCCGAGCTTGTTGGCCATGTCCTTGGCAACAACCAGGGACTCGACCTCAGTCAGGGCACCAGAGATGATCTTGAACTCGTTGCCCTGCGGCTTCTTCTCCTCGTAGGCGCGGGCAACTTCGGTAAGAGCCTCCTCCCAGTCGGCGGGCTCGAACTTGCCGTCGCGGCGGATCAGAGGCATGGTCAGGCGCTGAGTCTTGAGGCCGTCGCAAGCGAAGCGAGTCTTGTCGTTGATCCACTCCTCGTTGACATCGTCGTTGAGGCGGGGGAGAATGCGCATGACCTCGAGGCCACGAGAGTCGACGCGAATGTTGGAGCCGAGACCGTCGAGGACGTCAATGGACTCGGAGTGCTTCAGCTCCCAAGGACGGGCGCGGAAAGCGTAGGGCTTCGAGGTGAGGGCGCCGACGGGGCAGAGGTCGATGACGTTGGCGGAAAGCTCGCTGTCGAGGCTCTTCTCAAGGTAGGTGCTAATCTGCATATCGTTGCCACGGCCGGTAGTGCCAAGTTCGGGGGCGCCGGCGATGTCGTTGGCGAAACGCACACAACGCGTGCAGTGAATGCATCGGTTCATCGAGGTCTTGATCAAGGGGCCCATGTTCTTGTCCTCGACGGCACGCTTGCCGCCAATCTCGTGGAATCGGCCGCGGTCGGCACCGTAGCGGAGAGACTGCTCCTGGAGGTCACACTCGCCACCCTGGTCGCAGATGGGGCAGTCGAGGGGGTGGTTAGCGAGGAGGAACTCCATGACACCCTCACGAGCCTTGTGGGCGAGAGGAGAGCCAGTCTTGACAACCATGCCAGGCTGAACGGGCCAGGCGCAGGAGGCAACGGGCTTGGGGGCCTTTTCGACTTCGACGAGACACATACGGCAGTTTCCTGCAATCATGAGCTTCCTGTAAAATATTTGTCAGCTTCGCTTCGGGGGATGTCGATGGCCGGTCCTCGGCGGTGAGAGGGTCAATCGTACTCGTGGTAGCAGTATCTGCATCGAAAGCATTAGTTTTCATTGTATTTTTACTCGCTTGTTGGGAATCCGACGCACCTAGGGACGGTAGCTCCGGCCTTCTCGCAAGCCTGGATAAGGGCAGAGCCAGCTGTCATCGGGGTTAGCATTTCGTCGCCTCGCGGGCCCGGGCGATCAGTTCCTACCTTCAATCGAGACCTTCTTGCCATCTACTCATCAGTTAGCACGCCCATTCGACACCAATTGCTCGTCGTTGATGCATTCTCACCAATTGTGAGCTCCACCTCTGCGTGCCGCTGGGAGGACGCAGAGAAAGCGCGCGAGGCGCCGACTGCTCGCCTGCCCGTCCGCAGAGCGGAACGAGCCAGTGTTTGTCGAAGCATCGTAGCCGCCTGTGCCGGAATGGATGGGGTATGTGTTGTGATGCAGTACACTGCGGGCGGATTAAAGGACTCGGTCCGTGGGAACGCTGCGAGGCGAGAGAGAACTGCTGGTCGGTTTGACGGGAAAGGCTCTCCCGCTAGTGTCCTCGTCCACGGATTAATTTACAATGGCCCTGATTGGCTGGCCACCATCATAGTGCCTGAGGCACCAACGCACCCACTGCGCGCACTATATCCTTGGGCCGCGAAATTGCGAGCTTTGCTGTCGGTTTTTCTCTTCTCTCATTAATTGTACACGAGCACATTTTATTGTAGGTGAGCTTGAGTGGCATGTCGCTTTGCGATTTGCTGCTTCAGTCGAGTCTTCCTCTATCTTGTGCCCCAGAGTAATGTTTTGAAAACGCCGATTATGGAAGCAGGGGAGAGAAATTTTCTCAACGAGCATTGCCTCTTACCGCCGGTCGTTACATCTCAAAATTGTAGTTCCATTTTATTGTAGTAGCAGATGATCAGTTCATTTTCATTTTTATTCTACTTGCGTGGCCTAGGAACTGCAGCTACACTGCATAGCGCGCTCCAGACGCGGCACATCGCCAACCCAGCGCTGCTCTTCGGCGCTGTCGCCCTCCCACGTTACACCTTCAAACTCCTTGCCGCTCCAAGAGTCGTTGAACGGGTGCAGAGCCATGTGCATGACGCGGTCCAACACTTTGCGATCACCTTGTTTCTCAACGCGACGGATCACCTCGTCGAGAATCCAGCCACGGGGGATGAAGTTGGGATTGACCTGCTTCATCGCCTGTATTCTCTCAGCTTCGGCACCTTCAGTCACACCAGTCGCGTCTGGAGACCAGTCTTCAACGACTCGGTCGTGCCACTGGCTCAGCCACTTGGAGATGCGGCCCAGCGCGTCGCTCTCGCTGACAGTCTTGGGCACACCTTCGTTGTGGAAGAAAATCTTGGCAGTCTGCTGCCTGGCTTCCTCGGTGGCCACGTTGGCCAGCTTGGCGCTACTGAGGCGACGGAAGAAGTGATTAAAGTCCAGCTCAAAGGTTTCCAAAAGATCCAGAGCCTCGGAGAAAAGAACCTCAAAGTCAGATTCTTTCTGTTGTCGAAGACCCAGACGAGCAGTCATAAGTCTCTTGTATTCGGTCAAGAAGACGTGCTTGAATTCTTCCCCAGCTTGTGTAATGACCTTTTCAGCTCTGGAAATAATCTCCTCTTCCTGTGACTCCTTCACACCTTCGGCTAGGTAGGTCTCGTCGTCAACAGCAGAGCCCATGCCCATGAGCTCGCCCAGGGCTTCACCCAGCCTCACCAGGTTCCACCAGATGATGGTTGGTTGGTTCTTGTACGAGTATCGTAGCATGACATCATCGTGATTTGGAGTATAGGAAGGATCAAAATTATCCATGAATGCGAACGGGCCAAAGTCGATGGACAACCCCAATACGGAGGTATTGTCCGTGTTCTACCAAATGTTAGCACAGGTAATGCTTTAGTCATACGCGATACATACCAGGACTCCATTCATAAAGCCATACGCTTGCCAATTGGCAACGGTGACAGCGTTGCGTCGAACAGTTTCGCGGTAAACACGAGTAAATCGGTTTTCAGCGGCATCCTCCGGTCCTTCCGCCACCTTCTCTGAGATGCCGCGAGCTGGGTCTGGCGATTCAGCTGGCTTGTCGGGGTTCTGAAGTCTGCCAGGAAGCTTGTCCCATCCGCCAAAGACATCCTCTGCGACATATGTGGAAAGCTGTCGAACCAGCTTGCGATCGCCTCGGGATCGCAGCAGATCGAAGGTGCCGAGTCGAAGCCAAGACTGCGCAAAGCGGAGAACGATTGCGCCTGGCTCGGGTCTCTCGCGAAGTACCTTGGTTTCAGGGAGCAGCGTAAGCGACAGCGCACGAGTGGTTGGGATGGATAAGGCATTCAAGGCCTCGGAGACGACAAACTCGCGGATGCTGGATCGCAGCACCGCCTTGCCGTCGGCAAATCGTGAATACGGTGTCAGACCAGCTCCCTTGAGCTGCAGCTCGTAACGAGTACCGGTAGACGGGTTTGTCGTCTCGAAAAGAGAGATGGCTCTGCCGTCTCCGAGCTGTCCAGCCCACTGGCCAAACTGATAGCCACCATAGCACTGTGCCCAGGGGTAGCCTCCTTCAAGGTTCTCCTCGTCCCACCCATAGAGCTTGTTTCCGGCAACGAACTGACGGAAATCATCAGTCGCCGGCTCATCAGCCTTGATGCCGAGGTCGCGTACAGCAGCCGGGCTTACGCACAGGAGCTCGGGGTTTGTTTGCTTCTCCGGGCGGACCCAGGTGAAAAGAGCGTCGCGCACTATGCGCGGGCGAATCTCATCTCGGGCCGTCTTGTGCGACGCCGCCGGCGTCGGGTACAGAGAATCTGCAGGCAGAGACGATGTAAAGTTCCAGGACTTGGGAATGTCTTTGAGCGGCCTGCCCTCATATGAGAGGTGGCGCGCACTGCGCGCAGAGCCGTTGGTAGCCATGCGGGAAATGAGGAGCGTCTGTCGCGGAATAGCCCTGCTGAAGCTGATTCTGCGAAGCATCAACGGCAGTTTAATAAGTTGCAGGAGATGAGTTTGGTGCCAACCCCGATGTCCTGTTCGCATAAGGATGAGCTGCTGCGACGCTGCCATGACGCAACCTATAGGTCAATGGTGGCGAGCCGTCGGTCGGCCTAAGCTAAGCTTCCGGTAGGGCCAGAGGCGGGTGAACGGTGGCGCGGAACCGAACGCCGTGCCAGCTTCGGTGGGTACAAAGCCGACGCATATTCGACAAGTAGTCGGGTACCGATCAATTAATATTTCTATGCTATTTTTTAATTAGAACTAAATTTAACTGTCGCGTCACGGCTGAATGTGCCGGGCCCGACGCAACCGACGGGTGGACATACACGTCTCCGGTCATCTTTCAACACCAAGGCAGTCACTAGCACGAGACCGAAAAAAGCTCGTATAAAACGCAGAAAAAATGACTGAGACCAGCAAAGATATATTAGCCAGATATGAGCTCGAAACTTCTCCTCAATAGCAGAGTACCGCCCGGTATGCTCTGCAAAAGGCCAAAGTTGGGTAGCTACCCTAAGGTGAGTGTTACCAATACGGGGTAAGTCTCCTGCAGGAATAAAATAATGATTCCAGAGGTATAATTCAGGTGAATTTTACAGTCCATAATTTCATTATAATTTTTTGAGAACTACTTGTCCCCGATCTGCGCTGTCTGAAATGGTTCTCGATAACCTTCATTTGGTGGAGGCGCCAGGTGCTCACGCCTGCGATTTAGCTGCCACTGCTGCCTGGCAGCCAGCCCACTTTGCCCAACCGCCAACCACTTCACGCTCATGCATCGCCAACCAATTCCCTGCCATCACGTTTATAAAGCCACCCACCTGCTTGCTAACGGGTTATTCTGGCCAACAGCACTCTCATTCTGCATCAGAGCTGCTACCCAAGCTTTTAGTTATTGAGCACAGCGGACGCAGCCATGTCGAAATCACGGGTGCTAAAGATACCGCAAAGCGACAATGAATCGGAGTTTGTCCTTCTCCAGGCTGCTTCGTCTGGAAAGAAGCCGCTGGATCTCAAGTTGATTGCGACTGAAGGAGAGGCGCCGTATGTGGTGAAGAGTATGAGCCTCGGACACCTGAGAAAAGGCCCAATCGAGTGCCATGAGCTAACGCCTTGAACAGTCAAGCATGACCGCATTGCTGCGCTCAAAGTCAAAAACAGCCCTCTATCCGATTCAGAATGGGAGGCGGCTCTGCAAGCATTCTTCGACCAGGAGCCAATGGCCTCAATGAATGCCACCGCCAGCGTTCAAAGCGAGACATCCATCTCTATCACAATCCGCAAAGAGGTCCAAGGCATCACAGTAAGCTGCGTCGTCAAATTAGCAAATTGCATCTTATTCACATAAATCAGCAACGTTTGGGAGCCATCACACTATCTCATGATGCAAACGAAGCCATTGAGCTTCTCGAGTGGTGTGCCGCGTCGGCAGATGCTGTTGTCGCCAGCAAACAAGCCACGGCCGCAGCAGAGTCAAAAGCTACGGAGCTAGAAGCCTCCATCGAGCAACTCAAAGGTCAGCTTGAGGAGCTGCTAAAAGCAAAGGACGAGGACGAAACTGCCATGCTGCAGAAATTCCGCGACCTGCTCAATGAAAAGAAGGTCAAGATTCGCGAACAACAAAAAGTCTTGGCATCCGGGTCCTTCACGGTGGCCAAGGAACCTGAACCGCAAGAGCAATCCCCGGAACCAGAACCAGAAGCGCCCAAACCCAAGGGCAGAGGTCGCAAACCAGCAGCTTCGCGCGCCGGAAAGAGAAAGGCTGCCGCGCCAGTAAAGGAAGAGTCGGACGTGGAGGAGGAGCCTGAAGTAGAAATGGCAGACGAGCCACGGATAAAGTCCGAGCCGGAGGAAACGGATGACGGCCACACGACAGAGGCTACGGCCTCGGTTGACGGCGACTCGGACGAGGATGAAGAAATGGCCGATGACGCGGGCAATGAGGAGGCACAGGCACCACCTCCACCCCAACAAGCCGGTGCCAGTACCGCAAAGAAAGCTGCGGTACCGCCGCCTCGGAGAGACCTACCGTTTGCCAATAGAAAAGCAAAAGAGGCCCCAAAGCCGACAGCACCTGCAGGTGGTGAAGAGACGGATTCGGACGACGAGCTGTAAGACCGCGAGAGTACAGTAATAAACCTGTATATTTGAGCGCAATCATTAGTGACGAGTGATTCTTTTTATAAAACATATGGAGTACTGTCATCCGTATAATCTCATTCATATATTCATATATTTGTGTATTCTAATTGTGTTCAGCATGTTCTGTCAAGATTTTGAAGCCTCCTCAAACCTTTTGGCCCACCAAGAAGTGTAATTGGCCGTCTTTCCCACGGCTGCAACATCAGTGACCTCCCTTGGCGTCGGCTTGAACGTGGTGAGCCGGTTCACATAGCGGCACATCCTGTCAGGGTTGTTCGTCGTCGTGAGCGTCACGACGTCCTGGCCGATGCACCACCGCAGGCTGATCTCCGATTCGGTGGCGCCGTACTTCTTCGCGAGCTGCGCGAGGATGTCGTCGGCGGGACCGCCCTTCGTATGCGAGACCGGCATCAGCGGGCTGTATGCGGCCATTCCGGGGCCATCATGAATTTTGAACAAATATACTCTGTGGCCTGTTGCAGTCTGCGGTATGTCGAATAAAGTCCTGTGATGAAGGGCTGCCGTTCCTCGCCCTGCTTAATGACGGTTCTTCCTCGCTGCAGCAGCTCCGGTATTCTGAACAGAAGGGCTAGGGTATTATGACCAGGCCTCAGGGTATCGAACCACAGGCCGCGGACCAGTGACGCGAACTTCGCAGACGACAGCCGCATGGTGCGGTTATACAGGCATTGAACCAGCTTAGAAATCTATCAGCGGCTGCTTGGCCGCGGACAAACAAACAACACAATTACTATAGGGCCGTGCAGGTACGTGTGTGAGCCCGTTTCAAGCTCGTCAGTCAGAATACACGACTGCCTGGCAATTAGCATGCCGACCGCCCCTTGGCAATGGCTCGTAAGATGTTCGAGGCCGAGACCGCTTAGATTCTGCATCGAGTTATAAGCAGCGGTTGGATATCTGAGGATACGCGTACGTAATTGACACATGATCAACAGGATTACGGCGCCTATGCTCTCCAGGTGACCGTGATTTTACAGGGTCGTCGAGGCTCCGCGTCATGGCCCGAATTGCGTCGGAGTATCTCGCCAAGCTTTCGGGAGTAACGGGATGGAAAAGTCCCTGTGCGATGAGATGAAGGCCTGTGCAGCGACATCAAGTGCCTGGTTGGAGCCCAGGCGCTGGGGTATCATGTGCAGAAAGTCGTCGTATGTCCAAACCAGGTTGTATCTACAGTCTGTGGTCGGCTTGATCATATCGGCGAAGCTACGAGCGAGCGTGCCTGACTCGACACTCGGAGAGGGTGACGACGAGACCGTCCGAGATAAGGTCTTGAAACTGCCATGCTGCTGCCCTTGCGGCCCACGTTTTGCCGTCGAGCGCACTTTTGGTCAATGAAGAGGAAGCGACGCGCGCCAGAGCCGATGCACTCGACTCCGAGGTGAGCGCATCGTGAGCATACGGGCTTGACGTAGTCGCACTTGTTGAATGCCCGCACGAGCCTGTTAGACACGTAGAATTAGCCTTGTTATGCACCTTTTGTCGACGCCGGCGACATTTCTCAAACGCGGGGCCTGTAGGCACGCCAGGCATGATGGCAAGCTGTCGTATAAGTGGGCAGATAAAAGACCCTGCGCTGTGAGTATCGGATGCGCATAGTATGTAGGTGTGCTGCCAAAGTAATCAGCTGACTAGTAGCAGCTGTGCCTGTCGAGTTGAAACTTGAGCGTTTCAAAACGTGGGCGTTGGCATTGCTGGATAGCTGTAGCTTGAGTCTGAGCAGCTGGTTTGGTGTGGTCGAGTCTCGAGTGTCATTCCAAGCTGAGCTTGCTCGCGTGGGCCCCAATCAATTCTGGCAAGTGAGTCAGCAGGTCACGTGCTTGAACAACGACCTGTAACCGTTAGCGGCCTCAGCGTTGGTCGAGGGCAGGCGTAGAGGGCAGGAGCTGACTAGCGCAGACAGGAGGCAGGAGGTACCCAGGTACCTCAGACATGCTGAACGCACAGACCACCCAGCCGCAACTGAGCCCCCTAACGGACACGCTTTTCAACGCTAATGCCCAGTAAAAAGCTCCCAGCCCGCTAGCTGCCCGCCCGCAACCCGCAAGTACCCAGCCGGTGTTGGACTGGGGGTACGGTACAGAGTACCAGTGACCAGCCACCGCCTGCGTGCCAGCGCCTCCTCACCTCCCAGCCTTTCGATTCCCGCCCGCTTACCAGTTAGCAGGCTGTAGTACTGTAGTACGCAGTACAGTACGGAGTACCTCTAGAGACCTTAGCGAACCCTCATAGCGACCGTTTTCAATCTTCACACACAACCATACTAACCCCTCAACAGCGCAGTGTCGTCCTTTTGCCCTCGAGCTCGTGACGGTTCGCGCAGCTCGTCGGTATACAGGATATCGGCAGCGTCACTTTTCTCTTTGTCAGACTCGACTCGACTCGACTCGCACTGCTTTTGAGGTGGCACCGCGCGACACGAATCGCCCGCCCGCCCGAATTAAATCAACTTCGTGCGCACGACACGACGACGCGACCTGCGCCGACAAACAACAACAAAATACGCCTTGCGACGCCCAGTGAATATATATTCCACGTAGCGACACGGAAACCGACGTTTTGGCCCCGACCATTTCGCAGCATTCACACCCTCGTTATGTGCTAGCCAATTCAAGCTTGTCTTCACATACGCCTAGCCACTTCTTCACTGTTTGAATTGGCATCAGGCGCGACATTCGCTTCGAATTGTCGCCAAAACGCAACCATGGCGACTCTAAAATTGAAAACAAGAGAGCCCGTCGAGGAAATCGAGAACTGGGACGACGATGGCGACTTCCTCCTCGATGGAGAGGAGCTCAGCAGGCGCACCTCGTCCAACTTCAACAGCATGCCTCTTCGCCGACGCGACTCTACCTCTTCCCATGTCTCGTTTCGATCCGATCTCGAATCGATAGCCGGCGATGAGCAGCAGTTTCATATCCCTGGTGATGACGAAAGCTCTACCATGGATGCCATCGCCGCCGCCCAGCATGCAGGAATCCCTCTGCCCCAAAACGTGCCCACCTCGGCACTCATGGGAGGAACTATTAAGCGTCTAGGAGGCCGCAAGATTCAAAAAATTATCCAAGATGACTGGGAAAACGACCTCGAGCTGCCCGAGTCCTCCAAAGGGCTCGCCATCAAGCCCAAGGAGACGACTGATTTTCCTGACACGCTTCGCCAAGTCAGTGCGGGATCAATCCCCGACAGTCCCGCGCGTCTCAGAAAATCACCAGCAACGACGACAACGGCGACAACGACGCCAACTGCACCGACTCCCTTCGCCAACTCGGCAGTGAAATCTGCCACGAGTGCGCTCACCTCCGCCATCAACTTGGACAAGTTCAAGGATACCGACGATGACGACTTCTTTGGCGACGGCCCCGCCACTGTTCGCGTCCCCAGTGTAACAAGAGGCAGGCAACAAGCCAACCCGGTCTCCTTCATTACGCCGCCCACGCCGCAAAAGAAGGACAAGAGAAAAGCCACCGACGACGACTTTGAGAATGATCTCGAGCTGCCGTCAGATGGCAAGCTTACACTGTCGACGAGAAGAGAGATCCCCACGACACCGTCGCAGGCCGACGATTTGGACTGGGGTGAGGGTAGCTTGGGCACCCGATGGGGTGGTACCCGACGTGATGGTCGGTCGGCCAGAAGCTCCTCTGCGTCTGCACTCAGCCCTAGCATCTCTAGCTCGGTTACTGCAGAGAGTGAAGACGAGGCTTTTGACGGACTCTTGCTGCCTGCTGGTCCTGTCAATTTCCAAGAACGGCTCCATCGCCGCAAGAACAGCCCGTCACCGTCAAGACTGAGCGTCGCCACACAAGCTGCCAGTGCTACGACGACACCAAACAAACCGCACGTGGAGTCGGAACGCCAAGACCTGCTTGATGGTCTTGATATTGGCGAAGGCGATGTATTTGACTCAGTCAAGCTCTCACTCCACCGAAATATCAAAATTAAAGAGATGCAACCGTCGAGCCCTGCTCGTCCCAAGACTGCAGTCTCCCTGACATTTACGAACAAGTCAGGCAACAACACCCGCCTCCCACGTCTCAGCCACGAGCGCTCGCGCTCGACAGCATTGGAGCCCGTTTCGGAAAGCGGAGGGCCTATTCAGCAGCGGGCACGTCGACCTCAGTCGCGTCTTGGTCACTCGGCCCAGTCGTCTGTCGTCAGTGTGCCGACTCCGACGACCTTGCATGCTCCGCCTTTCCCCCCGGCAACTCCTCGCCGTAGGGAGGTGACGACTCGGTCATCCTTTACCTCCCTTCGAAATGACACCTCTACAACCAACGCACAGCTGCTCCGCCAGAAGCGTTCGATGCCAGCCGTTCGGCAGGTGAACTCGCCTATGAAGCCTTCATCGTCTCGCACAGATCGGCCTCCATCCAGAGACAGCAACCGACCCCAGTCAGGACTGCGACCCAAAACACCTGTGGAACGCATCCGCCAACAGTTGAGCCCAAATTCGCACTCCAAGAAGGCACCTATGCCTTTCTTGCCTGCGGGCAGCTCTCAGCACACGTCGCACCATGTGACGTCCAAAGGCATGAGGCAGTTCAGGCGATGGGATTCTGAGAACGCCATTGACATTCGCCCCATCTCCCGAACATACTCAAGATCAGCAATGCGCTCACCAAGCCCCCAGCGGTATAAAGTTGCTGCTGATACTTGGGAGAGGCTTAGCAAGCCAAAAAATAAGAAGAACTTTGGTGACGGTCATGAACTCGATGGCTTTGATGACCTCCCGACGTCTAAGGAAGCCGAGACACGCTATCTGCGACAGCCCAACGCGTCAGGCCTGAAGTCAGCTCTGAAGAACAAGACGCACCAGAACGTGATGCCTGACCGTATCGGAACTCCTGCACCTCAGTCTCCTGCCAAGACCTTCTCGGGAACTCCTCGCTTCGCTCGTGACACGGCCGCGAGCCGTATTGCGCGTGAGACTTCGTTGGCGAACCGCGTTCCTACGAATGGCCCGCTGGCTACGATTTCTGCACAGCGAGGCACGAATCTGCCGCCGCGATCCGTCCCTAATCCGCAACTACCGACGCAACAGATTGTGCGGTCAAAGAAGCATTCGAAGCGCGCGCCACAGCAAAAGCCGCACCTGATTGCAAATTTGAACAGCGGGAAAGAATCAAAAACCGTGAATGGCATGTACTACAATGCCGACACGTTTCAATGGGAAGGCAACGAGAATGCTCTGAATGCCTTTGACCACACGACGCAGTCGCCGGTGCCATCATCTGCACACCTCTCGCGTGACAGAGACACCACGACACCACGCCCGGCCCTGATTACCAACATTAGCTCCACCAAGGGAGTCCAAGTGGTCGGCGGCATGGTGTTTGATCCGCAGAACATGTGCTGGCTCAAGATTGGCCAGCAGAATAACCCGACATCGGAAGCCAGCGACACGCTAGAGGGGTTCGATGCCCTCGACGAGGAAGATGTTTTCAAAGACATCCCCGACCTGGACGAGAACGGTGGCGACGACACGCGAGGCCAGGGCCGGGTCAGCGATATCAAAGATGAATGGCTTGTTGGCGAGGAGTTTGATGTTGGCCCCGAGTTCATTAGGAGACAGCGTGAAGAAGAAGACCGTTGGAGAAGAAAGTGTGAGAAGTGGGTTGGTCGCGGACTGCGAGACCGGGACACTTGGAGATGGACTATTCGGGAACTGGTATCCCAGTTTGACGATTTGTCTGTTTAACGCCTTTACGAATTGTTTTTTATGTTTGTTTGTTTGTTTGCATAGACCAATTTGGTCTGCATTGCCTGTTATACCATTCCTGCATTCAAGCTTGAGGGCCGCCCACTAGGCATCACTTGACGTTGTTTTGGGGGAGTTGGGCGCAAAGGCATTTATGCCTGCAGCGGACAGGTCGGTTTGGAATTTCTGGGATTGGGGAATAGAAAAAAGGGGACCTGGTGTACATTTGCCCGTGGCATAGTTACGACGACACGACTGAGATGCTCTTATGACGACTATATATGTTTACCTGGCTCGAAACAGGCTCTACACGAGACGGATTTTCTTTGCAGAGGATGAGGGGGATATTTGTTCAATTAGTACAAACGACTAAGCATATGTATCAACATGCATCTTTTGTTTCTCGACATTATTTATTTTATTCGTTTCCTCAATATTGTCTGTTTTTGAAGGTGTGAAATGTGAACAATGCTGATGAAGTGCTTGGGAGAAGGGCTCCACGTGATTGGCTGAGATGCATGTGCGAGGTTGAACCCCACCACGCGGCCAGGCAAGCTACGAGCATCATCATCTCTGATATTTTGAGACGAAAAGACGCAGCATTTCCGAGAAGCAGAAAGACACATTGCATTGATTGTTACGCCCAGACATTCCCGCGAGGATATTGGAGTCTACTTGCGCCTTCACCCTAACAGCGTAGCTCCCCGCGCCACCGAAAGCCGTTTCCCCCGCCTACCGAGGCTTTCGACGCAGCGAGCAAGCTGGTCGACGAAAGCTCCCCGGGAAAGAGCTGACTCGATTACGAATACATTACGAGTCGAAAACACCAGATACACGCACATAAAATCTTTCGGCAATTATGGCGGAAGCTACCTTTGCCAAGACGTTTCTCACAACGCTCGACTCACGGCCGGCGAAGCTCTCGCCGGACCATGTCGAAGATGCGCGCAACTTTCCCGCCCGGCCACCTGTACGTCACCTGACAAACTGAATCTCGCTCATCACATTATACCAAAGTGTGGGAGGAGAGTAGACACGGCGACGAAGAATGAAATGCTAATCAGCAACCGACGCGCAGTACATCCTCCCCCGCATGCCCAAGGAGATGAGCAAGCCCAAGGCCGCTGCCCTCCCCGGCCAGGAGCGCAGCGTGACCGTGACGCTGCGCTCGCTCCGCAACCCCCCGATCGACGTTAAGCTCGCCGCGCAGCCCCTCTCCACGTCGCTCCTCGAGGTCAAGGCCGCGGTGGCGGAGCGCGCGCGCATCCCCGCCGACAAGATCAAGATCCTGCACAACAAGCGGCCCGTGCAGGACAGCAAGATCCTCGGCGAGGTGCTCGGCGAGGACTTTGCCTCGCCCGCCGTGGAGTTTTCCGTCATGGTGATTGGCGGGGCGGCGGCGGTGCTGCCCGAGACGGGGGCCCCCGCGGCTGCGGTTGGCGTCGGTAGCGAGGCGGCGGCGGCGGCGGCGGCGGCGGCGGCGGGCGTGAAGCTGAAGGGGGCGGCGGCGGTGGATTCGGCAGAGTTTTGGACGGACCTGAACGGGTTCTTGATGCAGAGGGTCAAGGACGAGGATACGGCGGCGGAGCTGTCGACGTTGTTTAGGAATGCGTGGGAGTCGCACAAGGCCAAGCCTTGAGGGTGACGTGGTTGATGATGACGACGGAGGAGAGGGGATAGAATGTGGAACGATTGTATATATTGATTTATGACAGATGAAACATTTTATATAGAATTCATGACATTCGACTTCATACGTGGACTGGTTGTAATGCATGCAAGACAAAAAGAGCTTTCAGGCACGTCACATTACATTCATACAAGCACATCACACGGACGAGATATCCCGATATTTCTGTTTATTATGGTCTAGACAGCCGTGATATATAACCTGCTAGCTTCCATCTTTTTTTCCTTCATTCAGGGGATCGCACCGACCACCCTTCAAAAAGTAATTGTTTCCCTCTCCCCTCCTCATTGTCGTCATTGGTAAATGTAAAAAGGCGTGCGATTTTTTGCGTTGAAAATTGACAGAGGACAAGGTCGTAAAAGGTTGGGCGCACTTAGGCGGCGAGACCCTTGCTGACGGTCTTGATGATGGTGTCGTACTCAATGTCGTCGGAGTCGTTGGCCTGGTGCTCGCTGGCAAGACCGGTGAGGGAACGCTTCAGGGCCTCCTTGGAAGAGGCGTAGATCATCTTGGGCTGTTGGGGGTTAGCTCCTGGGTTCTGGCAGGGTTTGGTATAGGGTTTGGCGTACCTGGACGCCGGCATCATCGGGGGACCAGGCGATGAAAACAATCTTGTTGCTGTTTTGCGGTTAGCTTGCTGACTGGGCCACTGGCGCTTGGGAGAGGAAGGGTCCGCCATACCGGATACCGTCACCAGAGGCGAGGCTGTACTCAAAGTCGTAGACGGCGTAACGGGGACCCTTGCCGACGGCGCCCTACAGGTTCAACGATGGATTAGCAAAGCTGCGTCGTGTGGTTTTGCGTTTCGGCGAAAACGCGCGCGCGTGCTGCTACTTACAGACTTGCTCTTGGAGGTGGCGTTGATGAGCTTCTCGCGGAAGTTGTCCCACTCCTTGTCGCTAGAAGCCTCCTCGACAACAATCTCCTTGTTGTCGTCGCTGAGCTTGTAGATGATGTACTTGTACTTCTTGGAGAGCTTGAGGTCGTTGTAGGCCTGGATGCACTCCTGAGAGACGGTGGCTCTGGAGAGGGGCGCGGGGTCGGGTTAGTATCATGTGCCTGGATACGTTTTATGTTTTATTCGGCTGCGATAGATGTATAGATCCAAATCCTCGTCGCCAGCTCGTCGCCAGCCCATCGCGCGGCCCGTCCTGCGCGGACAAGATCGCATGTTTCGCGGCGAGGCGGGGCAGCGACGAGTTCGGTGGAGGGCATGAGGAGAGGCGGGGGGGAATAGGTAGCAGCAGAGAAAAGGCGTAGAAAGACGAACCCGGATTGAGACTGCGAGAGAAGAGAAAAAAAAATGTTAGCAATCAGTAATTTCTAGCCAACCTATCCACGGGTTAACCGGGCGCGGGCATTGCACGTACCATGACGACGGTGTTTGTGTGGTAACGTGGGCGTAAGGAGATGTGCACTGTAGAGGGAGAGAGAGGAGGGGAGCTCTGGTCAGTTATTATTGCGCAGGCTGGAATACGGGACTCGCTCTCGCGGCGGGGTGGGTGGGTGGTGTGTGTTGGCGGATAAAAAAAAGACCGCGGGGCCAGGGGAGGGATTGGATATAAGCAGCGCACACAGTACAAGGTGTTTAGGGTGTATGACAATTTTTTTTTTTTTTTGGACTCGAATACTCGGAAAACGGAACGAAGATCGAAAAAAAAAAAAGTCTTTTTGTTTCTCTTTTTCTCTATTTTTTATCGGGGTGGGAAAGATGACGAAAGAAAGACGAGGGGAGCTTCACTGGTTAGGCTCCAGCGGCAAGAGGCCGGCGCTACAGTGGACTTTGCTAGCTAACGAGAGCCCCGGAAATGCTGCTGCCTCCTGGGCGAGCAAGCTGGCCCAAGCTGTCTGGCTGGTTGGTGGGGGTTGGCCGTGAGACGCCCCACGTGACGTACCGAGTGACGTCGCCTGCTTGAGCCTCATCTTGTCGGTAATATTAATATTCCCGACCCGCAAGTGAAGTCATCACAAGAATTGTTACAACCCACGGCAGCGGACAGCACACAAGGCACTTGCCATGTTTAGAAATAGCTATCTCAACCTATCATGCTGAACTAGGCAGGTAGGCCGAGTTAATTAGCCCAGTCTATCTCTACAACACAAATCTCCAACAGCGTCTGCCCAACCAGAACATGACCTCACCACAAACCATCAGTTTACAAGCTCATAGCTCCTGAGGTATAATTGAAACACACCTCGTTACTTGTTCCCTCCTCTCTTCTTAACCCCCGATATCACAGTTCTCGCCCGACAATGACCGTCTGGTAACTCGTCACCTTGCCAAAAGACCGTGGCCGATACTCCCTTTCTATCCGTTCCTCTCCTCGCTGCACGGTAAACCGACAATTCATCTCCAAGTCCGCTCTGCAATCTGCTACAGAGCCACAGCCCAGCACCTGTCGCCGTTGCGCAGACCCGCGGCCTCGGCTCTCGAATCCGGCACCAGACCAGGGACCAGTAGCCAAAAGCCAAATTCCGGGCGCTACAGCAGCGCAGGTCCCTCCAATGCACATCAACGCTTTCCTTTAGTACCGGCATTACCAATTCTGTATCGAAACGAGGCACAACATATGCTATATATATTTCAAAAGTTGACGCAGACCCAAGACGACCTCTAGTCTATTTGTTTCTCACATCCAATGCGGTTCAGCAACTCTTTGCGGTCCGTACGGCTGCGAAAGTGTGCGCTGTAGCCAGAGCCTCCCCCTTTGGTCGCGCTAGCACGAGCTGCCCAGTTGATGCCCTCGGCGTCGACCTCCCTTTCCACATACCGTAGGTGTTGATCGTCTTCGCTGTCCAGTTCCACCTCTTCTTCCCCATCCTCGGCCTCGCTGTTGCTTCGCAGATCCTCTGCCGGCTTGCCCTTGAACATGCGCAGCACAATATTGACAATTACCATGAACCACATAACCATCATGACCTGCAGCAATACCAAAAACGACAAAAATGCATACATGATGTTGTTGTTGAGGCAGACGATACCCGTCGGGTCTCGAAACGGCTCGAAGAGATGGGACCAGCCAGTTGTAGGGACGGGGAACGGGCCCTGCAGCTGGTCCGCGGAACCCCGATAGCAACCTGGCTTCTGAATGCGCGGAAAGCCTGTGTATATGTTCCAGCATGTCATGACATAGAGGAAATGGCGCGCCACGACCCAGGAGATGATGAATCCAGCGAAAATAAAATCACATATAACAGTGAATCCGAGATACTTGAGGCACTTGGCGAGCTGCGTTGAAGGATTGTCAGACCATAGTCAAAACAATAATGACAATGCCTACTTACTGGCAGAAAAAGATCAATGACATCCATCAGGACGAGAATGAGGTTTCCCACTCGAGTCTGGTGGTAGGCGTAGCAGCCAGCCAGGAGGGCAATGGTGATGAAGTGGTGCATCAGCATTTGCCAATGGTCCTTCCTGCGCTCCTCAATGTTGATTACGAGAACCTGCTGAATCCAAAACGACCATTGGCCTATAATATACGCCTTCATCAAGCCGTCAATCTCTCGCTGCGGCCAGTCGGTCCAGAGCTCATCCATATGCATAAAGTACTCGGAGTTGGAATAAAGGTACTTTGCGTGATGTTAGCATTTGTAGTCAATTTAAAGCCAAGAAGAAAATTACGATGCATACCATTCCTAGAGGCCAAACAACGTTGTAGTACATGGCCATCCAACCCTGCTCAGCAAAGCGGGTGGCATTTTTGTTGCTCGCGATGCCCCATCTCGACGCCAACGGCACCAGAACGTGGTTCATGAAGCCCGAGCGAAGACCTGTCAGGACAACAATGCAAAAAGTCATGAAATAGAAATCATCATATCCCGCGGCATACTTGCCAGTGCTCTCATTGCGGTAGCACAGGGTAAAGAACTTTGTCGTGTACTGCCTCGAGGCGGGTATGAGGCTGTGGGAGAGAAATAAGAGAGCAATCAGATTGAAAGAGATGCCTGCGTCAACCAGTTAAACAATTAGAACCTTTTGGCAGGAAAAAAAGAAAAGCAGCTCGTACCGACTTGGTTCTCGAGCAGCCACTTGGCAAAGCCGCTCTCGACTGCGGCTTGCTTCTTTGGCCTGCCGCCTTTGCTCTTGCACCCTGGTGCAGAGACATCTGCCGAGGCAGAAGCAGCTGCAACCGTCGCCATCTCAATGGATCTCGTTGCGATAATTGACTCCTGGTGGCTTGTAGTTGGCAATGCATTCGGAGACGCAGCAGGGCTTGGGAAATGAGCCGGCTCAGACCGAGGCGAGGAGGGTGAAGGCAGCAAGAGCGGGTGGTTTGGCCAGTGAGAGGATGTCTTCAGCAGCAAGCAAGCCATTCCTCCAACGTGTGGCGTTTATTAAATTATGGCGGTCTGAGCTGTGGGGAGGCTCGTATAAGCCGACAAAACAACCATGTAAGGAAACTGGGTGTAATCCCAGCTATTCGCTATAGTAACTTAATCCACGATTATGACTCTCGAAAAATAATTTAAGCCAAGGGGTAAAAAGATAAGGAATATGTCAAAATATAGGCCAAAGATTTACATAAATATTTTTAATATAGTTAAAGGTAAGCTTTTATACTTGCGTTCTGTACCAGAAGAAGGATTTATATACCATGAAAGATTTTTGCTCTCCTTTATGGGGACATCATCAAAAATCCTAAAAGAATTTCTTCACGATTGCCAGGTTACTCTCGAAAAACAGACTAAGAGCAAAACAGTAATATATAAATGGCGACAACCACTGGGAACTCGCCACACGGCGAAGTCGAAAGCGGATGGAGACCGTCATACTACCCGAGGGCGTGAAGGACAACTTTTTAAATAATATTAAGGAGTACCTTGACCCAAAGACAAGAGTTTAATATAACGACCATAACCTAACATATCATCACGGCTACTTACTACATGGCGAGCCAAGCACTAACTCAAGCGGGCGAGTGGGTCTGACTGGCTCGCTATTAATTGCTCAGCCAACAGGCTATATTTCCTAAATACCAGCTCCCTACTACAACATCAGTAATCCAAGCCAGCGTCAGGCCAATAGAGCACAAACTACTAGCCAGTGCGGCAAATCGGGTACCGAAATCTCTAATAATAGCCATAAAGAGCGAAGACAATAAATTAGCATCATTACACTACCCGGTCTACACACGGCAATTCTTTAATACCATCGAAGCTCAAAGGACTACACTCGAGGATATAATTTACAAACTATTTTAAATATAAATATGCCGCATTATTTTATCCCAGATATAACTCTCTAACAACTTCAATATTACAATCTTAATACGGCTGCCATAAGGCAGGAATATATATCTATAACTCCCATTACCACATTATATCAGAGAGGATCTATTCCCTAATAACATAAATAAGAAGATCCGCATTAAGACGGCGATATATCTCTAATTACAAGAATATTACCAAAATATACCAATATCTACATTATATATATTTAGATTACCAAATAACCTATCTGTATATTGCCTTCCATATAAATATTATTATTATTATTATCTCTATTAATATTATTTTAAGTTTACCTATCCCCAAAATACTATTTGGTAGTATTAGGTTTGGGTATATCTCGACCACTTTATAACTTATATTCTCGGCCATAACACCCAAATATATTATACACAACATCTTATCCACCACAGCCTCCCATCTAGATTCCTCCTAATCAATAAAGCATTAAGGGAATGCCTAACCTATTCTTAGCATGAATATTACCACGATTAAAAACGCCGAGAAAACCTATTCCAAGACTTATCGCACATCTACCTCTCCATAAACACAATGCCACAAGAGCGCCTCGGGGCTTTCCACCTTTAGGATAATAATACCCTTGCATTAAATAATAAGCCATTAAACTTATATATATATATATACTAAAGAATAAAGACATCTTATCAAAAATACCACACGGGTATATATATTCTAAGGTAAATTACTATCTATCTAACCTACTTTTACGATAAGATACCAAATTATATAACCAACCAAACACTATCTTTAATATCGAAAATAATAAATATTAATTGGCAGCCAGCATAAAGATACGCACTATTATACACCACTTTATTAACACAAACGCATAATAAAGGCTATTTTACCTAATACTAACTAACCTCACCCTAAATAATATCTTTATTAATAAACAATAGAACATCATGTCTATTATTAACCTCAAATAAACGCATACTCTACCTACAAAGATGTAAAGGCCCCCATACTAACTCACATCTAAATCTATCGATAAATTCTACAAACAAGAAGATCACAATAAATTTAATATAACCATTAAAAAATACTTAACCGTATATAAAGAGGAAGAGACACAATAAAACGGCTAAGTCGGATAGTCGACGGCACAACGGCAGGCCTGGGACAACGGCGGCTTCTAATACTTTTAGGCCACGATTATGCCCAAGGCCATATATAATCTTTTCAACTAACACATCCAACCACTATTCAATAAGGCACACCCCAATGAGTCCATTTTTAATAAGGTCTTCTTCTCTTACTGGGGCAAGCGAGCGGAGGAATTTATGGAAGGGAAATTAAAAAAGAGGGAGAAATATATTCAAGAGCCAATAGAGGCATACCAGAATATGGGTATTACAGAGTGAGCGTGTCCATACCAATAAAGAAGCTACTCTCTAATATGCCCGATACCTGGGAACACCCCTAAGGGGTGCCTCCCATAAAAATTAAGTCTTATTTAAGCTTATCCATATTACTAATTCACCACATAACGAAAAAGCAAACCGTTAATTCCTACATAGAGTGCGCCATGAACCATAGAGACGACTGTGCTTGGTAAAGTAGGCAGATAAAGAAAAAAAGACGGTGTCAGCGCCAGCCTCAGCCTTCTCGTTACTCATGGCAAGTACTCGTTGGCAAGGCAAGGCACTGAACTGGCTCTACACAGTATGTATGGACCATCTTTCATCTCCTTTCAATATGACGCATATATTTATAGAGATATATGCGTTATATAACATATAACGGCCGATTGGTACCGGACCAAAGAAACAGAAGAAAACAACAAGAAGAACAACATCATTAAAATACCTCAATATCACGAGACCTGACCAACAGTGATCATTTGTGCTGTTTTCTGACTGTAATATGAATAGGAGCTTGTTCTCTGGAACCCATCGCTCGCAAAGAAAGACGGACCCTCCAAGAGAGACGGCGGCAGCAGCGGTAATGTTGCCGCTACAACCACGGCTCCGCTGCCGCAGTTTGACTATCCCTGTACCGTGTCGGCCAATGCTACTGCGTGGCGTTGACTTCCGAGACTCAAGGTAAGCATTTTACCCAAGCTATTCTACATTTCCTTCCGTTCGTAGTTCCTATTTTTGTACCCGTACTGATAGAGTCACTTAGTCGCTCAAGACGCAGACGTCCCCCCAAGCCCGCGAGCCCACGGCGAGGTTGCCAACTGCACAGTCTGGGAGCAGGTCGGCAAGGACACTACCTGCCAATACATCCTCCTCTCCGGCCAGCTCAGCCTTGTGCAGTTCTACGCCATGAACCCGTCCGTCGGCGAGCAGTGCACCGGCCGGACCATCGGCACGTACTACTGCGTGTTCATGCGGCCCGTCGGCGAGTGGCCGCCCAGCAACGGCAACGGCGGCGCGCCGACCACGACGTCGTCCGGGGCGACGCCCTCGCCCGTGCAGACGGGCATGGTGGCCAACTGCGGGGCAAGTTCTACAAGGTGAAGAAGGGCGACAGCTGCTGGCAGATCGGCCAGGACAACCACCTCCACTTGGACGACTTCTACAAGTGGAACCCGGCGGTCAAGGCGCACTGCACGGGCTTGCAGGCGGATGTGTATGTGTGCCTCGGCGTGTCGGACGGGAGCCAGCCGACGACGACGACGACGACGTCGGACCCTCCGAGCACGACGTCGCATGTCACGACGCCGACGCCGACGCTGGACGGTATGACGGATCACTGCAATAAGTTCCACAAGGTCGAGGCGGGCGAGAAGTGCGGTACGGTGATGAAGGATGCTGGTGTTTCCGTCAAGGACTTTAGGGACTGGAACCCTGGTGTGGAAAGGACGTGTGCTGGTATGAAGGAAGGGTACCAGGCGTGTATCCGGGTGTATTGATTAGTACGATGGTGAAGTTGGCTGCTGTGTGACAATTTAGCATTTTCTCGTACTTTCTTTGCTTTATTCCTCTTCTTACGGCCCGGGCTCTATTCTTGGCCCTTCGCATAACTGTACGCTCTCTTCCATGTGTAGCCACGACGCACGAAGTCTTTCACGCTCCTATGTACATTTCAATACAAATGGCCGTCGTTCTTTAGTGCTCCTAATAATCGTGAGGATCTACCAGATGCAACAGTTCTTTGCCAATTTTATTCCTACCATAGATTCCGTTTCTCTCCATTGCTTCATAGTCCTCGTACAAGCGCTCATGGCGGGGATCGTAGGCATCCTTTTCGACGGCCCCAATGCCTGTCCGTAACCGGTTCCCGTCCCCCGGTGGTTCATCAAACGGGTTGGTGCCCCCGTTGTATAGGAACTCCTGTATCGGGTCATCCGCCCAGATGGACAGTCCAGTCGTGTGAACGTCCGGCTGGATCAGCGACATGATGACCCTCGGCCGCTGCGTTTCCGGTCTCTCCTTCCAATCCAGCGTGTCGCGCATCTGCTCCAGCAGATGGCGGCAGTTCCCTCCGTCGAGAAACATGAGGTTGCTGAGCTCGACGACGCGGACCGTGTCCGGCAGCGTCGCAAGGAAGGAGATGACATCGGGCTCGCGGACGACGAACCGCGAAATACGAAACTCGCGCAGCTTGGGCCAGTTCTCCGTTGGAAATATAGAACCCAGCGGCACAAAATTCTGTCTGTTATCTGCACTATCGACAAAAGTCGCGACGCCAGGCCCATCATTGGGCACCGTCGTGGTCACGCGGATGTACTCGAGGTCCCTCGCGCCTGCCAGCGTCGTGTGCAGTAACGGCTTGCGGAACGTCGCGAAGTGGCGGTCCTCGATGCCGTCCACGAGCAGCGACAGCTCCAGGTGGCGAAAGCCGGGGCGGGCGAGCACATGTGCGAGCTGCTGGTACTCGGGAACTGGTGGATCGTGCTCGAATATGTAGTAATTGACGCCCGTGTCGACGGCGTGTGCGTCGAGGCACAGCTCCGGGACGCTGACATCAGTGTCGTCGAGGGCCGCGAGGGCAGCACGGAGCCCGCGCCAGCGCGAACGGTACGACTTGGCATCTTCGAAGCCCTTCTGCCTGTACTGCTGCAGCGCTTGCTGGTAGGCAACATTGGTCCAGGGTAGTGCCGTGCGGTTGTGCTCTTGGCCCTCGCTGCTGACAGGCCACCCGCGCGGGACAGGATAGTTGAAGGCGCGGGGAAAGGTGCGGATCACGGGCGTATCGTATAGCGGGCTGAATAGGACACCATGGGCGGCCGGTGTGACGGTCACCCTTCTCAGCGCGGGGAACCGCTCTAGAGCATACTTGAACGCCGCAATGTCCGAGTCGTCGGCCAAGACCTCGTCCTGGGCCTTCAGCAGCTCCCTGTAGAAATCCCACGAGTCCTCCAGCGCCCCCGGCGTCATGAATCGCTCCATCTTATCCACATGCTGCGGCAGCTCCCCATCGTAACCCATACGGTTCACGAAGCCGCTCACGTTCTGCTCGCACGCGGCCTTGTACCACTGCGGGCAGCCATTGTCCGTCACCACGCCGCCGGGCCCCATGACCTCGTGCGAGTACTCCGGCGCGAGGGTGTATCCGCCGTTCATCCCCATCCTGCGGTCGGGCTCCCTCAGGAAGCGCGCGTCGTCCCAGATAATCTCCGTGACGTGCAGGCGGAACGCCTCGTGGCCGGCGACGCCGCGCAGGACCGCGATGCTGCGCGGGTGCGCCGAGAGGAAGACGCGCGGAATCCGGGGTAGCAGGGCGGCGGAGTGCGCACGCGAGGTGAGGCGCAGGCTCTTGATGTCCGCGTTTGGGAGGAGCGAGAGGATGTGGTTGATGAGCTCCTGCGGGAGGGCGAGCAGGTCGCCGGGGCGCTGGGTGCGGCGCTCTGCGAGCGACATGCTGCCGTACGGGAGATTTATTGAGCGTCAATTGGAGTGGAATAAGTTGAAAAGCACTAAGTACTTTGAAGATGGGACGTGAGACGCAGAGGCCAGGTTGGCTGTCGCAGACTCGATGCTAAGTCATCATTTCTATGTAACGGGGCGCGAACCTCCTCCGCCCACTACTTTCACGGTGTTGGTAGCATATCATCACTTCACTTCAAGCAGCACGCGTGTTTCATGGTCAAGTTTTCTCATATTTTTGGTTCTACAAGGAGGGCTTCCATAAATACTATACAATAGCTCTCTGCCATATAGCTGTGTCCGTAGTCACGCTTTGCCGACGCTTCAACTTCCACAGACATTGCTAGAGGGGAGATCAAATAAAAAAAAAACAAGGTCCGACTTGATCCATCCGTTCTATAACACCGAATCCGCGCCCAGTAGATTGCTTTTCGTTTTATACATGTCGCCCTTTTTGTTTTAGCTCTTCTTCACACATGGCATTTTACATCATGCCACCCATGCCACCCATGCCGCCCATGCCACCCATGCCACCCATGGGAGGACCGCCGGGGCCCTTCTCCTCAGGGGCATCGACGATGGCGACCTCGGTGGTGCCGAGGAGGGAGGCAACGCCAGAGGCGTCAATGAGACCAGTGCGGACAACCTTGAAGGGGTCGAGGATACCGGCCTGGATCATGTCGACGTACTCACCCTTGGAGCTGTCGAAGCCCTTGTTGAACTCGGCACCGTGCTCGTCAGTCAGCTTGCCGACAATGACGGAGCCCTCGATACCGGCGTTCTCAATGATGGTGCGGGCAGGGCGGGTGATGGCGCTCTTGACAATAGAGACACCGAGCTGCTGGTCGAAGTTGGTAGGCTTGACGTCCTTGAGAGCGTTGGTCGAGGCCTTGATCAGGGCAGTACCACCGCCGGGCAGGATACCCTCCTCAACAGCGGCGCGGGTGGCGTTGAGAGCGTCGACGAAGCGGTCTTTCTTCTCACCGACCTCGACCTCAGAGGAGCCACCAACCTTGATGACGGCAACACCGCCAGAGAGCTTGGCAAGACGCTCCTGGAGCTTCTCCTTCTCGTACTCGGAGGTGGTGGGGTCGGCCATGACACCGCGGATCTGCTCGCAGCGCTGAGCGAGGGAGTCCTTGGAGCCGTCACCGTTGAGCATGATGGTGTCCTCCTTGGTGATGGTGATGGAACCGGTGGAGCCGAGCATGTCGGCGGTAGCCTTCTCCAGCTTGATGTCGAGCTCATCGCTGAAGACGGTGCCGTTGGTCAGGATACCGATGTCGCCAAGGATGGACTTGCGGTTGTCACCGAAGCCGGGGGCCTTGACGGCGGCGACCTGGAGCTGGCCACGGAGCTTGTTGAGAATGCAGACGGCAAGGGCCTCACCGTCAATGTCCTCAGCAATGATGACAAGAGGGCGGCGCTGCTGGGTGGAAACCTCGAGAGCAGGGATGATGTCCTGGACAGCAGAGATCTTCTTCTCGGAGAGGAGGATGAGGGGGTTCTCAAACTCGACCTTCTGAGCCTTGGCGTCGGTGATGAAGTAGGGGGAGATGAAGCCGCGGTCGAAGCGCATACCCTCGGTGACCTCGAGCTCGTCCTGGAGAGTCTTGCCCTCCTTGACGGTAATGACACCCTCCTTGCCGACCTTCTCCATAGCGTTGGCGATCATCTTGCCGACGTGCTGGTCGCCGTTGGCAGAGATGGTGGCGACCTGGGCAATCTCCTCGCTGGTGGTGATGTCGCGCTTGTTCTTCTGGAGGTATTCGACGACGGAATCGACGGCAGCCTGAATACCGCGGCGGAGATCCATGGGGTTGCAGCCGGCGGCGACGTTCTTGACGGTCTCGGAGAAGATGGCGCGGGCGAGGACGGTGGCGGTGGTGGTACCGTCACCGGCAACCTCGTTGGTCTTGGAGGCGACGTCCTGGAGGAGCTTGGCACCGAGGTTCTCGAACTTGTCCTTGAGGGTGACGGCGCGAGCGACGGTAACACCATCTGCATCTGTTAGCGGTTTTTGCACACGCAGCTGTTCTAAGTTCGTCCTTACCCTTGGTGATCTTGGGAGAGCCGAAGCTGGACTCAATCAGGACATTGCGACCCTTGGGACCGAGAGTGGTGGCAACGGCCTTGGCCAGGGTGTCGACACCAGCAAGGAGAGCGGCACGACCCTCGACACCGAACTTCAGCTCCTATTTCCTGCGAGTTAGCAACCAATCGACCTCTCCTCCACGTCGCCAGGGCGGCCACCAACCTTGTGGGCGAAGCGGAGCTGCTGGCCGAGACCAGCGCCAGCTCGGAACTTGGTGGAAGCAGAGGCGAGAGCAGAAGCTCTGGCCTGGGAGCTCAGCGCGCGCTGCATGATGTATGTGTTTTTGTGGTTGGGAAGGGAAAGAGAAAAAGAAACCGGGTATATAGTATTACAAAAATGAGCACAATAAAATAGTACAACGACTCCGGGGGATGAGGATTGGAACTGCGACAAGAGGAGGACTTGGAGAAGAATACAAGGGGAAGAGAAAAAAGTCGAGGTAATAAGGGTGACGGGTGATGTTCTAGAGCCCCAGGCAGCTGGCAGGCCCCAGAAAAAATTGTCGCTGGGCCGGGGAAGGCGGCGAGCGTCGGCAAAACACCGTCGGTCCCCAATTTGCGCTACGCCGAAAGAGGTCTAGCCGGGACCCGGGAGTCATTCTACCTTCTTCCAGCGGCATCTGAGGCGTCGCTGGGCCAGCCAACGATGGGCTTCATGGGAGACAAGGTGCGGGTTATTGTTAGGCTCTTGCGATGCTTCTATAAATGAGCTGCTATTTCATGGTCGACACTGTTTTACAAAATTTTTAGTTTTTCTGTCCTATATCCCCAAATGTGCCAATTGTGGTTTGCAGGCTCTTGTCCTGCCATCCCCAGTCTGTTGCTTAGCAATCTCCCCTGCGCCCGCCAATACCAGTTTGCAGTACTTGTGCTTTTCTTCCAAGCCCGAGATCCTTTCTGGAATTGATTTTCGTCCGTTTTTTTGCAAATAGCCAACATGTACAGATCCAGAGAAACTGAGAGAGAGATTTACAAACAAAAAATAAGCAATCCGGAGCGCGCTGTCCAACACTGTCCTGTCGTGTGCCTCCTGTGTGACTCGACGGTCAAAAATGCAGTAAATGGGCAAAACAAGACATTACGATGTAAATGCTGCAGTCGAATCATACTATGCGTTACTTTTCTTCGAATCTTTGGAAATCTTCGTGTCTGGTCAAATGTCTGCCATCAAGGTGCAGTCCTGTCTCTGCATCCATGTTAGTACAGATGTTTGCAAACTCCTTCTCTAACATGCGACTTACGCTGGCCAGACCATCCTCATCTCCAGTGTTCTCATCGACACTCTTGGTCCGAGACTCTTCTTCCTTCACACTCTCGTAGAATTGTGAGCTCGCATCCATCTGGCTCCCTTCTGCGCGGTACATGGCCGCTTCTTCGACAGGAGGCACCACCGAGTTGAACATGGAGTAGGTCTCTGGCATTGTAAAGTACCCAGGGAAGGAGGTCTGCGGTGCCGCTTGCTTTCTTGCGTACGGATAGAGGCCCATGGGAGAGTAATGCGGCCAAGGAAGGTCCTGGTAGTGGAGGGGCACGCCGGGGGCTGAGGTCGGAGCAGACCCGGCCGAAGTCACCGTGTCAAACGATCGAGTCAAAAGCGGGTTTTCGAGCTCCAGATCATCGATATCGGCCCTCTGCTTTCTGACGGGAGAGGAAAAGCCACTCTGCGGAGACCACTGTTCTAAGTGTTAGTTGAGCCTCTGGCGATGCTTGTCTCTTGACTTACAGTCTGTTCAAACTGGTGCATGCTGTTGGTAACAGACTCATCCGTTGTGCTCGGGGCGCTGCTAAAGTATCTCTGCTGCGCCAGGCGGCTGAGACTTGGCGAGCCCGGCATTGAGCAATCGTCGTCACCGGAATGTTCGTACGAATCCGGGAGGTTGAACTTCAAGTCGTCGTGCTTCTCGTCGAAGCGGACAGGGCGGGTTGTATCTTTGTCGCCACCAGCCGGGTCTTGCCTGACGTAGCCGCGAATGTTTGGGTCTAGGTTCGTGCCGGAGCTGGGTTTTTGACATACCGGGGGCACAAGATGTCCTTCTCTGATCAATTCTTTTCTGACTCGGTTCAGATGCTGGACGACGGCGGCTCCCGACGAGCCGGGGTGCAAGCGATGAGCAATTGCGTCCCACGGGATGTTGACTCTGTGGCGGGTGCACTCGTAGTGAAGGTGCAATAGCAGCTTCTCGGCCATGCGAGGACCTGAAAAGAATTAGCTGTCCGGAATAGCAATGGCGTTGGCAAGGGGCAGGACTCACGTCCCCACATGATGAGGCTGCGGCCAACAACTCGGCCATTGCTGCGCTTCTGTTCCTCAGTGGGCAAGTTGTGCGAGAATGAAGCATCCCTTGCGTGGGATGGAGTTCGAGGTTGCCGAGATGCAGGGGACCCCTGAGATGTTTCCTCCTTGATGGCCTTGGACTGGGAGCGACGGTCCTGGCCCGGCGAACGGCCAATCTTGGAAGGCGTCTTCTTGACGGGAGTGACGCCCATCGCGAGATGTTACGGAGACGCGGTAGATTTTTCTTCAAACCAAGCTATCAGTAATTGGCTCTGAAATTGGCTGGCAGTGAAAGTGTAGGCAAACCCGTCTCTACAAGACTTACAAGAAGCAGAGCGCAATTGAGTAATGGCGTAGTGCCGGGGCCAAGGTAGGCTGGCCTGCGACTTCGAGGTGCGAAAAGGATTTGAGAGAAGAGATATTTTCCGAAAAACAGAGATTGTTTTTAGGGCAACTCGGATGCTTTCACAGCAATCAGCCGCTGAACACGTTGCAGGGCGAGAAGCAGTAGCACGTTTGTGAACTTGGACCTTGGGGAACGAAACCCGAAAATGAAAGACGCAAAGAGCAATTGTCCTATTATCGAAAATAGAAACAAAAAATTGAATTGAAAGACGAAGAAAACACAAGAGACCTGGTGGTGCCGCGTTGCCGTGGCAAAATGCTGCTGCTTATTTCACAAGCCGGCAGGCAGAGGCCGGCCGTTGCCAGCTGGCAGCCTGTGGAGAGGAGGCTGGGACCGTTGGGCGCAGTGAATGAGGTGATGAGCCTCGTATTTCTGGCTGCGGGCTCTGTCTTAAGTGTTCTAGATTCCGTCTGGGATCCGTCTGCCTGGAAGTGTGTGTTGTTGGGTATGGCTGTACTTTGCGTGGGCGGTTGTGGTGATGCTGGTGTAAGCGGGTCTGTCGAAGGTGTCGTTGGTGACCGACGCTGGGCACTGTAGAGGCAAGTTGCGTCCCAAACCCATGAAGAAATGAATTAGATTTTTATCCATCTCAGGTAGAGAAGAGAGCATCAGCTTGGTACATTTAATACATTTAATACATGAGATAAATAGACCCGCGAATCCCAATCAAAAACAAGTAGAAGCCACTCCCTCTTCCCCCAGATAGTCAGTTTCTGTCCATGCCTCCCGTCCTCCATTTGGAAAACATAAAGTTGGCGAGTCTTGACTTCTTGGACTGGTTAATCTGGCCCCATTTTCCTTTTGAGGATCTGCGCTCGAAGTGGAATTGCGGCTGGACGCTGTCGCGTGCTTGTTGGTGTAAGTGTTGGTGGTGGAACTGCTCCGCGAAGGGGGGGTATGCGTTGTGGTGGGCGGTATTTGGGGAGTTGAGAGAAATCGCTGTGCGAGATAGCTGTTGGGAAAGAGAAGATACAAGCTCGAGGCTGTGGGATGCCGTGAGGGAAATGTTTTGTAGAATTTGGAGCTGTGCACTTTGTTGCTGAATCTGGCACCCAAGCGTGTCAATCTGGCACCCGAGCGTGTCGGTTTGTGTCTGGAGATCCGTGTTCTCAGAGTCGAAGCGTCGAATATTCAGTCGTAGGGGCCCCATCGCCTCCGCCAGCTTCTGCTCAATGACCTGCTCGATAATCGTATAAATGGTCTCGCTCACGCGATCCAGATCATGCTGTGCCGCCGCCGCGCACGACCCAGCACTTCGCGACGACCGCACGCTGCCGTCCAGAAATGATGACGACGACGATGACGAAGAAGATCGCGGCGACTCGGGAGGCGTCATCAGGCCGGAGAAGTGGCAGCCCTGCTGCTGTTGGCGGTTTGGGGAGGGCTGGAAGCGCGTGTTGGGCAGCATCAAGGGCGTATTTTCAGACGAAGGCATTTGGCCAGGGAATAGAAGACAAGATGGAGTTTCTTTTGTATAATATTTTCTGTAAAATAAGGGGAATTCAATTGCTGAAATTCAGATGTTGGAGGGAGAAGAAGAAGAAGAAGAAGAAGAAATCGTCTCGCCATCGCGGGCATCATGTTGTATATACTTTATCGCCCACCGCTTCTTTTCCTAGAACCCGTGCTGGGAAACATGTAACAATAGGCAGCATGTCCAGAAATTATCCCATTCAAGACGCCCCGTCTGTGGGAATGCTATTGTGTAGCTGGCTGCGCGATTCACAAGGTGAGTCTGGTCCTGCACAATGGGGCGCGGGACCCAGCGCGCTGCAGGGAATGACCCATTGAGCAGTCCGTCAATGGGGCAATGCCTTTTTTTGGTCTTGCAGTTTTTTTTTTTTTTTTTTTTTTTTTTTTCGGTCATCTTGATTTTCTAATTTGCGGTGCAGTCACACTAGAGGAGGGGAAATATTGCGAAAAAAAAAAAAAAAAAAAAAAAAAACTCCTTGATTACGCTGTCTGCGATGATGTCTGCGATGCTGCCATGACGGCCAAACTACCAAGCTGTCTGATACGCTTCGTCTCGCGCGCGATAGAGCCGGTGCAAGTAGTAGAAACACCAGAAATATTTAGACCCCTAGAAAATCAAAAGCCCAAAACCTCATGAAAATCAGATTGCTATAAATCATCGTCTCAAGTCCTCATTTTACTCCGCGTTATTCTCAAATGTCGATTGCTGTGCTGAGGTGTACAAGCGTCGAGTAGGTCAAAAGAACTAAATCTCGTCGATGTTCTCGGGCATGTCCTGGGGAGCATCTAGTCCACTCCCATTAGTTTCCATGAAAGTCAAGTCGTATGGAGTAGACATGCATACCAGAAAGAGCGCTGTCAGAATCGTCCTTTGCCTCCTCCTTGACCTTGGGCTCAGGAGTAGCCGGCTTCTTCTCCTCCTCGCCCCCATCATACTCATCTTCGCTCTCCTCCTTCTTGGCAACCTTGGCTTTTTTCCCGCGCGGCGCAGCAGGCTTCTTTGCAGGGGCCTTGCGCTTCTTCGTAGGCGTAGCCTCGGGTGTGGCCATGACGGTGTCGGACGCCTTGCGCTTGGTCGTCGGCGTGATAGGGACCCCGTCCTCGCCGTCGTCCTGGCCCGTCGACTTGCCGCTGGCCGAGATGTTGTGCGCCTTGAGGAGTCTCTCGTAGCGCTTCGCGGCGGCGCCCTTGGTCACGATTCCCATGTCCTTGGCAACGGCTTCAAAGTCGGGCTGTGGGTAGTTAGCATGGCGAGTAGGGTTGCGCGACGGGGGTAGGGGTGGCATGCCTTGCCATTGCTGGTGTTAGTGATGCAGATAACGAGGAAGCGAACGTTCTCCCTGGGGTCGACCTTGGACATCTTGGCGGGTGTTGGACGAAGGTGTGAATAGTAGAAGTGTGTGAGTGCGGAGAGATGTCGAAGGAAACTGGCGATGTAGCGCTGCGAGGTGGTCAGGAAAGCAGGGAAGCGGGACGAGTAAACAGAGCGGGTGCAGGCGACCTTAAGTAGTAGCGACAAAGGTGAAAGGGGGAAGAAACTGGCGTCTTGCGAGAAAATAAAAAGTGAAGAAAAGTGAAGAGGTGGTAGAGGAAGAAGAAGCTGGAGCAGGTCTCGAGCAAGGTTCTGGTCAGTACAGGCTCAGAGTGAAGTGAAGAGGTGATGCGCAGGAGCAAACGGACGCCGCTACGCCAAAAGAGGAACACCGGTAGTTTTCCTTGGATTTTCTTTCAACTTGTTCTACTGTGTATATTTTGAGGGTGTGTTGCACTGGTAGTGTCGTATCGTGGTTTCATTGTCTGTCACGTCTGTCTCTTGGCTCATGTATACCCTCATTCTCATCATGTCTGTCCACTGTTCATTCACACCCAAAGCAAATATACCTTCCTATGCAATTCATCATCCAACGCGAAATATTCAGTAAACCCTCAGAAACGTCCCCTCAAAACTCCTCATCCTGCATAACAGCATAAGCCTCAGCAGCCTCCAACTCCTCCTCCGGCTGCGTCTTCTTCTTCCCTCTACCAGCACCACCACTCCTCTTCACCACCTTGTTCGGCGCGGCCTTGGTCTTCTTCGGCGTCGCAGGCACCCCATCACCTCCGCCGCCGCCGCCGTTATTGTTCTCGGCCTTTTTGTTCCAGCCGAGGCGGACGCACATCTGGCGGTACCGCTCCTTGATGGACTTGGCGTTGCCGAGCGACGCGGTCGCGGCGGCGGCCTCCCAGTCGACGTCGGGCTTGCCGTTCATGTGCGCGAAGATGGCCTTGAGGATGCGCATCTCGCCGTCGGTGACGGTGGTCTTTTCGCCAGCGTCGTTGGCCATGGCGCTGGTGCAGCTGCGTTAGGGGGGGCTCGACAGATGAGGCAAATGAAAATGAGCAAGGGTGTGACTTACATGTTTGTAGAGTGTAGAGGTTTCTGAGGCTTGGTAAATAATTGCTCTGGTTGGGGGCTTTGAGGTGTAGAAGTGTTTTGGTGTGCGAGGTGCAAAGCCGAAAAGGCTGGGAGTGTGGCGCACAGTTGAAGAAGTGAAAACGGAAGAGCTTGGCCAAGGAAATTCAAATCAGAGTCAAAACTAGCAAGCTGCATTCACCAGGCACCAGGGCAGTTTTAGAAGCGTCGTTTGCTGCAGTGACTTGCGCATCACTTTGTAAGCTCGCGTCATTTGGCTTGGTCGGCTTTTGGCTGGCTTACACGACTACTGGTGACATCTACAAGACTCGCTCGTGGTGAGTGCAAAACAATACTTTAAAATTCCTCATCTGCTTCGTAGTAGACCTCGTGATATAAAAAAGTGATAATCAAGCTCCAAGCAAAGCGACTTTACTTCCAAATAAAATCCAATGTAATGAAATGCCAGTAGTTACGCCACTGTCCACCTCTCTCCCCTCCCTCCAATCCGTGCGATCATGCAATATCCGTCCCCCACGCCATTCTTCTAGAAATACTGAAACTCGTCATCGGCGAAAATCTCGCTCTTCACCTCAGGCTCCTCTTTCTTGCACCCAGCGACAGGAGTATTGACGCTCATGCCGTCCCCGTCGTCCACCTCCTCCTTCTTCGCCTTCTTTCCGCGGCCGCCGCCGCCGCCACCACCAGCACCATTGCGGCTCTTGGTGACCTTTGTCGGGGTCGGCGGCAGATCCCCCACCGCGGCGTCCTTTCCGTTCTTTTTCGCGGGGCTGTCGCCGTCGAGCCCGTATTTTCGCTTAATCTGGCCAAAGCGGACCTATGTATGGTTTAGCTGCAGTGCAAACAAGGATGCTAACTGGTAGAGAGAGGAAAGGCGTGGTACGGACCTTGGCGACGCCGGCGTTTTTAAAGCCAGAGTGCAGGGCGACGGCATCCCAGTCAATGTCGCCCTTGTTCTTCATGAACTGGACAATGTTGAAGAAGAAGAGTGCCTCGTTGGCGGTAGGGCCTGCCTTGGTGTTTTCGTCGCCCATGGTTGCGTGGTGGTTGTGGTGGTTGCGTTTGGCAGGTAGACTAAATTTGCTGGGGTCAGAAGTTTGGATCAAAATGATGTTTTGGCTAGCGAATTGACGAATTGGGACGGAAGAGAGAGAAATACTTGCTTTGCAAAGTGGATTTCTGGATTGTTGCGCAGACGCTGAGTGTGGAAATGTGGACGAAATGAAGAAGCGTGTGCGAAATGCGTGGTCGTGTTCCATGCAAGTTGCAAAAAGACGAAGGGAAAAGTGTGGCTAGAAGAAGTGATTAAGAGGAAATCTGGTACGTCTTTTTGTTTGGACAATGCGTTTTCAATTCATTAAAGAGAGCAGGCAGGTGAAAACAGAGCCTTCTTCACTAGATGACTTGGCTGCGCAGTGCGCAGAGCAAGTGAACGCGAAGTGAGCGGCAGCGTTTAGGCACAGCGGTCAAGCGACAACAGCGACAGCAACGCCGAGCAAGTTACGCGGCCATGTCACATTACATGAGACGGTGAACAGATTTGTCAAGTCAAAAAGAGCGGTAATGAATTCAAGTCTGAATGTTGTACATTTTTCAAGAAGCTACTCGAGCCAAAAGAGAGCAAAGCCCCTAAAACGCCAGTTTCCGTTGATGATAAACGCCGCTAACCTGAAAGACAGGAGCTCCGACGTGCTGGGCAGGCGTCCTCTGCAAGAGAGAGGACGTTGCCCGGCACACTGAGAACTTCGCATCCGTGAAAGTTTTTTTTGTGATTTTGTCATAAAGTCATGAAAAGAAAAGAAAAATAGCCTGAAGAGAAGCAGCAACAACTGTCTAAGAGCAGCCAACAAACAGCAAGCAATCCTTTTTTCCTTGTATATTACATCCAAATCTCCGTAGCTCATTCCTGTGTCGTGTCAGGGAAGTCATAGCTTCACCTCATCGTATTATGTGTAATTTCGAAAAGGGGTCTTGGGGTATCAAAAGTGTCCGTCGTGGAACTGGTCGGCCCAGGGCAGCTGGCTGGCACCAATGTCGGCCGACTGACTGGCGAGGTCAAAGCTGCCCATGTTGTAGGCAGCCTCAAAAGCAGAGAAGTCGGGCGAGGCGTCACCGGGCTCCTGCTTGAGGAACTCCGGGCTCGCATCGAGGCTGCCAAAGGCAGGGTGCTGAGCGATTTGGTGAATCGCCGAGGGGTGGATCGACAGCGGCTGGGTCATGTCGTCGCTGCAGGGTGTCATGAATCGAGGGTTGTCAAAGTCGTCGCCGAGATCGCCCATGTAGGGTGAGACGTCTGGGGTAAACTGCAGGACACAAGTGTTGGCCAACGTCGATTCACGGTTTGGAACCCTCGTTCAAACATACCTGGGGGTACGAGGCCAGGCTGGTGCTGGACTCGGACTTGATGATGGTTTCCTTCTTGACGCCGGAGTGTCTCTTGGAGGAGGATGAGGAAGGCTTGGAGACGCGGGCCTTTTCGCCGGAGCTGCGTCTTCTACTCTGGGGCTCGTGGCCAGTAATGGTGGAGCGGAAGCGGGAGTATCTCATTCTGGCGGCGTGGCCGTTGGTAATGGGCTGAAGCAAGACGGGATCGTTGGCAACTTGGTTCCAATCAATCTGTGAAAGAGTTGTGTTAGAGAATTGAAGAGGGCGAATGTGTCTGGGGTGAGACGGCTCACATCCTTGAGGTTCTTTTGCTTGAGAATGGCAAAGAGGAAGCGAGCCATGGCATTGTCGGCGTTGGTAGTCATGATGAATAGTTGTTGACGTGAGTTTGTGGGAAAAAGGAAGAGTGTGGCAGAACAAGAGGAGCGGGCGAGTCGAGGTTGTTATGTGATTTGGCCGTGAGCAAAGAGCGCAAGCGACTGAGACGGTGGAGCGTGGAGCCGAGCCTGGTCAGGCGAAGCAACCCAAGATGCAACAGTGCAGTGTGGCTAACAAAGGCCGAGACAGAAACAGAAATGTAGCGGGAGATGCGAGACTAGCTCAGGTCCCGAGGGGAGGATTTTTGTTGAATGGTTGCGTGAACGAGATCCAAGGGAGGAGGCGAGGCGTGAATGTGGTGGCGATGTGTGTTGATGCAGATTGCCAAGATGACTAGAAGTCAAGTCGGCGATGGTAGAGTATTTAAGGAGTTGGCAACATGAGAATTGGATTGAGACGAGATGATGGACAGATTGGATACAGAAAATTTTACATGTAGGAGGAGAGGAGGAAGAAGGAGGAGAGCATCGGGACGGCGAGGCATCAAGGCCAGCCAGCAGCAGAAGAATATATATAGCGAGCAAGAGAGAGAGAGGGAGGTGTGTGGTGTGTGGTGTGCTACAAGGCAAGGTTGGTGGGCCTCTTGGGATTTGGCAGGGATGTCAGGGGACCCAGGCAAGCAAAAAGCAAAAGCCAAAAGCCAAAGCTTGAGCTAAGCTGTTGTTGAAGCCACGCCCCCCCCCCCCCCTCTTCTTGAATCTGTAAAGAGAGAAAAAGATGACAGTATTAGAGAAAGTGAGAGAGGGCGTGGGAACTGGGCTGGGTTTGCTGGGCAGGTGCGACCCGGGGCGGGGGCCGGCGTTGTTGCCTGGCGAAGAGATCAAGGCCAATTGCTTGATTGGGACGAGGGATCCACAGGTACCTGGGTACTTTGTGCCAGCGTGCTGAGAAATGTGTGGCAGCTGGGGCAGCTGGCAAAGCACTGCGAGGCTCGGTTCAGCCAGTCAGCCAGTCAGAGGCTGCGCCGGCTCAGCGGGCTTTTGTGCTGCAGGTGGACGGAGGACTGACGAGTTTCTAGGCGGTGGAGCCCGCTAAGGAAGAAAACCACTTAAACCCCCAGAAACACCAAAACACCCTCCTCGACTTCTTTTTGCGCGTAAAGTGGTTGCGGACCCGACAAACTCTACGGGACGGATGATTTAGAATAATTTGGCGTGGGAACGCTTTTGGCAATTGACGACACAGCTCGCTGCTCACGAGACCCTTTTTTCACGCTGACAGCACCATGCGCGCGGTACGTCAACAATTGCGACGACGCAATGCCATCGGCGCCGCCAACAGCATCGTCCCCGAGCAAGGACAAAAAAATATACTCCTCGGTATTATTATATTCGTTTTAATTGATTAATTCTCGGCCTGAAACCCCAGTGTGACTCATACAATTCAACCCCCATCAAATCGGCAGAGCTAGTCTGTGGACCGGGAGGGGGGGTGTGCGTGAGCCGTCATTCCGTAAGCGTCGGACGGCATCATGCCTTCAGGACAGCCACACACCAGCACGAGGGGACAGAGATTTGTACCTCGCTCGCCTAAATTTGCAGTCGAAGTGACCTTTGTTTTTAATTCACGGACTCGGGAATAAATAGAAGCAAAAGAACAATCTGATAAAGAAAGCCGTTGGCAGCACCTGGCTGGGGAGGGAAAAAGGGCAAGAAGACGCAGCAACATCATCGACCCAGTTCATCCCTTGCAAACCTCAGTAAAAACTCTTCTTATTGCGTCGTACGCCGAGCTTGTTTCCTCATTTCCAGATCAGCAGTGGGTGGTGGTGTGTGATGATGCAAGTGTGTGAACATGTGTGTGTCCCATTGCGGACCCCCAGGCTTGGGTTGCTGCGCACCGGAGGAGCCTTGCCAGGGCGTGGCCTCGCAGTGAGGGGTCAAGCCATCACCAGTTTTTCCCCCTCTGCGGTTTTATGGCATCTCGACTCTCAGGCGGCCAAAATTCTCGCGGAAAGTCCGTGAGCGTGCAGAAGAGCCATGTTCGATGCGATGCCGCTGTTTTTTTACACTTATATGGTCGCCCGCCCTCGTCATTCCGCCATTTCGCCCCGGGTTGGGTCCGCAGCCGAAGCTCGGGAGACGCGACGGGGCGCGCACTTTTGCCGCACACCAAGTGTCCGAGTCACCGCCAGGTTGCCACGAAAACACGTGACTGCGCTATACCGCTTTCGGGTGGCCGCGGCGGGCTGCGCAGCGAGCGACACAGCGCTGAGACGGGGCGGATCCCTCTTCTCCTCCTCCTACGAACACACCTTGACACCCAAATCCTGCCTGCTGGCTGCCTCGTATCATCCTGGAGCCCGAACCGGCGCATTGTGTCCAGGTTTTCCCCCTTCTATTGAATTCCACCCCCGTTGTGATTGCCTCCGTGAATTACGCATTCCTCCAGCCTAGACCATCTTGTGCACTAAAAAGAAAAAGAAAAAAAAAACATGTGCAGCCGTCCGTCCGCTTTCCTATCTTTGCTTCGCTTGTAAGCCCGTAATAAACCCAGCGCGGGCTTCCGTCGACAGACTCGACTGCTGTGGTACCCGGGTGCGTGCCGGGCTGAGCAGGCAAGCTGGTGGTACAAAGGTACGTCGCTTCTCATAGGCAGCCAAAGCAGGCTTTGGGTCGCTCGAGGTGGCCGGCTAAACTGCGCCACAACTCCGGCTATGCCATGCAATCACGACAATAATCAGCACAGTACACCTTCAAAACCACCACAAAATCGAAGGGGGGAAAACGGCGGATATATATACAAAATGCAAGATCAAGCCCCCGGTTATCACTCGTTCCCCGCCCATCCTTCTCCCAAATCTCGGCCTCAGGTCTTGCCTCTCCCAGGCCGCAGCCTTGCAGCAGAGGACCATCATCGACTTGTAAAGCCCGGCCAAACATGTCGCGGCGCTGCACTCTCACCTCGTGCACGGGCCAACGTGCAGCCGGGCCCGTCGCTCCACTCTCCCTCTCTTACTGCGTGATTTGCGTCTGCTCTGCGCTCTTCCACACCAAACCATCCCCTCCTACGTGTCGCGCACTACCAATTTCGCCTCCATCCCGGCGCCGTCCCTAACAGCCTCTACCAAACCACCACCACCGCCGCCGCCACGACTTACCACCGCTCAACCCAGAACAACACCACACCGTTCCGGTGCCCCCAATCAAGCTCGCCCTCACTCGCTGCGTCGGCAGCAGTCCCAGGGCCGTTTTGACCCACACCAGTCCGGCCTCGTCTTTTCTCCTTCCAGGCTCTCCCGCCGGCCATGAATAACAAGAACTGGAATGACCGCGCTGACAAGGACCTGTTCTTTACCATACTCTCTGTAAAGAACATTGGCGTCATAAGCGGCGCGGAATGGACCACCATTGGTAACCATATGCGCACACTGGGCTATGGCTTCACGAATGAGGGCTGTCGGTATGCCAAACCTGTTCTTGCCATTGGTTCGCATTGATCCCCGTGCGCTTTGTTCTTCTGTTGCATCCTTTTTTACCTGTACCTTGTCCTCTTATATATGTATCAAGTCTTGTCTGCCCTGTCTTCCTTCCCTACGATACCCCCAGCAAGCCGTATATGCAATGCAACCTCAGCCAGTGCGTGCCATCTTGTCTTATTCCAGCTGCTAACACCCGTTCCAAGGCAACACTTTCAGGGACTGCGTCGCGCCCTTAACAAGGTCGAGACCTCTGCTTCCACTCCAGACTCCTCCCGCCGCGTTGACCCAACTCTGAACCCCATCACCCGGCGCCCGGGCCCCGGTCGTGGCCGGCCCCGGAAGTCGACCGGTGGCGAGCAGCCGTTCGCCGCGGCTTCTTCCGCCGAGCCAAGCAGCGGCGAGCAGCCGTTACCCCCGGCGTCGTCTGCCGAGCCAAGCAGTGTCGCCGCGATGCAGGCCCAGCCGTCCGCGGCCAGGCCCGCGTCACTCGCGCAACAGGCGGCCGTGGGAGGCGAGCACGCCCTCGCTGCGTCTGCCGCTGGTCTGGGCGGGGATGCCTCTGCGCAGGCACTTGGCCAAGTGGCAGAAGCCGACGCCGACGCTGAGGCCGACGCCGATGCCGACGAGCCCCCTGCTAAGAAGCAAAGGCTGGACACCGACGCGTTAGAACACGAACCTGCGATGGATGACGAAGCTGTACTGGCCTTGGCGGCGCACAATGGCGCAACGCCAGGAGACTATACAGAGTAAGCTTAAGCCCACGTCGACGCGCTTGCGCCTGCTAACCAGCTGTCCTAGATTTGGCTACGGTGACGCGTAGCCCGCCCCCTTTGCTGATACATGAATGAAGAAACGAGCAAATGGCAGGTAATTGGCGTTTAATTTACGATTTGTCTTTGAATACACACGGCGCACTGTTTTCTGGTTCGGTGGGGGGTTGTATCTCGGTAATCTCCCCCCGTGTACGCATTAACAACAAAACTACGATTCTCTTGTTCATACATTATCACTGTGGCGTGGCCCGGCTCGAAGACGATGATGATTGGTTTCGGCCGGCTTTAGCTGTTTTTGAGGCACGCTCGACTTAGATACAATATATTGCACTTGACCTGTGGTTTGTCGTCGAACATGGCAATTCGTGATATTGTAGACATGGTGTTGGTGGTCAAAACTGTATCTGGGTTTTATGTTTGCAGCAATCTCTGCAATCTTGATGCGCAAACGAAAGTTCCTGTCATCTTTGCCCAGATCTACAGTTGCCAGCCGCTTATTATCTAACGGTGCCAAACAAAAAAGGCGGCGTGCGTTTGTAGTAACTCATGCGACGCACCAAACGCCAGCTCAAACTCGCCGTTTTTACAATTCTGCGTTTGCGAACAAAACAACAACAAAAACAAACCCTCAATCTGCGTCTTCAATATTCATCCCCAATACCCTTCAATTCCTTCATATCCATCAATTGCCCCTGTCGTCAGCCCTGACCTCGACTAAAATGCCTCCCAACGGCGGCGGTTCCAGGATATGGGACAACGCCGACTTCCTCATGGAGCTCGCCCTCGCGCTGTACCACGTCGCCCACAACGGCAACGCCCTCAACGCGCAGTCCAAGGCCGCTGTCCAGGCGTATTTGAAGAGCCGAGGTCACGATCAGTCCTGGGAAGCGGTACGGTGAGTAGTCTTTTCTCTCTCTCTCCCTTTCTCTCTCTCTTTCTCGTCTGGGTGTTGGTCGACGCCTCAACTTCTCGGCAATCCCCTTCTACCTGTGTGCTATTTCAAATTCTGCTATTTGTTGCTTTTTCCTTTTCTTCTTTGGCTCGTTTCATATCGGCTGCTGGCTGTTTTCTCCCGAGGCGGTGAATTACACATCAGGCGCAGCTGCGTTGGCTTCCGCACACGATCCGCACTCCTCTCCTCCCCTCCCCGAACACTCCTCAGCAGGACAAACACCGCGCTCCGCCCAACATCTTCCCCCTTTCATTTTTCTTCCTTTCCTCATAGTACTTGGATCAATCTCATCCGCTGCATCTGCACTTGCTCCCGCTTCACCACCCACCGCGTCTTCTTCCGCTTCTCTACCACCTCTGCCACCATCACGCACTTCGTCCTCACCCGACAATGGCTGGAAAACGCGCGCTGATGAAGTGGGATGCCGCGGCCCACGAGGTTATGCTCATTTCCATCTTCAAGCACTGCGAGCTTGGCAGTGACAAGCTCGCGAGGGTGCTGGCCGATATGCGTACCAAGGGCTACGAGTTGTCCGAGAGCGCCATGCGGTATGATTTGTCCTATCTATCTATCTGTCTTGTCTTTCTCTTTTCCTCGAATTCCACTGTTACTACTTTTGCCTGTTTTTATTTTCCTTCTACTTCCTTTTCCCTCAGAGCCACGGGTGGAGTTTCTGTATAGGCCAGCCACCTGTACTGCATTTCCAGCCTGCACCTCTGTTTACATTCAGTTCCCCCTCCACTTTCACGACATCTCTCAATCTGCTCGCCTCAATCACCTCTTCCAGATTATTTTGCTTTCACATTTGACAATTTCCTTTCCAACATCAACTATTCTTTATACCGTCTACCCACTGCCATCCTCAATCATGTCTGAGAAACCGACTCGCGGCTGGAACGCCAACTCTCACGAAGCGCTTCTCTTTGCCATCATCGAAGAGTTTAGGCCCAACAAGGAGAAAATCACCGCCATCACGCAGCGCCTCAATAACATGGGCTACCCCTACACTTTTCACGCAGTCAAGTACTGTTTCCCCTTGCGCTTTCATCTTCTTTGCGTTGATTCTCCTCGCGACACTCTGCCCTGCTACACGTCGTCAAAGATGAGGCACTGTCTTGCTAACTTATATTCCCTCTCGCAGTCAGCACGTCCAGAAGCTCCGCAAGAACCGCGACACCTCGGCCCTCGACGGCGCCGGGGGCGGCGACTCCAAGCCCAGCACCCCGCGCAAGAACGGCGGCGCGGGCTCCAAGACGACCACCCCGCGCAAGACCAACTCCTGCAGGAAGCGCAAGGTCGACGACGACGCCGACGACCTCGCCCATGTGGGGTTTGAGGACTCTGACGAGGATACCAAGACTCCCTCTTCCACCAAGAAGGTTAAGAAAGAGTGCGTATTTCCTCCCAATATATTGGTGTGTATGCGTTTGTGATGCTAACCATGCTTTCCTTTGTTAGGGCATCCTCGCCTCCCGCTACCGACTGGGCCAAGGCCGTCAATGGTGGGGAGGTTGAATTCTAAATCAAACCTGCACGATTGGATTTGTCCACATCCTGGGGGCACAGTGGATTATACAACAGTCTTTGCTTTTTGCTATTCACGAAAGTTACGAACATCGAGATACCAGAATTCTGAGTTGTGACGAGGACATTTGGAGAGGATTGGAAAATTAGGACAGTTACAGCAGTACTCTGCGAGATTTATCTGATCAATGGCAAAGTCGATCATTGCAAATCCGCTGCCCGTGCATCTTTACTGCGGCTTTTTGTGACGCGCTATTGGGGCGTCGCTCCAGAGAGACACTGTCTTTAAAAGTAGATGGAGAGTTGGTACACACGCGTTGCTGGTAATCTGTAAGCCCATCCCTTTAACAGTCGACGAGGAGCAGGCAGGTACCAATCCCGACTAACGAAAAGTGCCGTCTCGTACGGTAACCGTAAGAAACTCTCACACAACTCGTGTGGCGCAGATGCATCTCCTTGTACTCGCCTGTGCCCCAGCACAGTACTTAGGGTTATATACTATTTCATAGTAAGAAAGAAGTATCGCCTTATTGGAGATTACTAATTAGACAAGTTCCCAGCAAGTAACCTGTCTGCTTCTCCTCGAAGGAATGCAGCTTCTCGTCAAAGTCTGCACCGAAGCCCCACCAGCGTTGGCTGGTGTTATCACGCCGTCAGCAAGACCCCGCTCCGTTCAGGCTGCCGGGGACATGAGAATAGCAGACACGATTGCAATTGTATACTCCGTACATGTTTTTCTCAGTGGAGAGCTCAGACACACACCCCTCTCTATCGAGGTATAGCAACACCTGCTGTCGCTCGTCGGACCACAGTCAGTGAGAGCTGCACACATACTGGTTCTCAAATGGATGAACAGCAGGACCTGTCAAGCTACAGTCTTGCATTGGAGACAAAAGTTCCAAAGCAAAAAGATAGGAGCGCAGTGCTGCTGCAAGGTTAGCTCGCGCAGAACAGGGATACAGCTCCGCTCAATTGCAGCGATGGGGGGAGCGCGATGTAACCAACCCGCTTGCTCGTGAGAGGAGCTGGCTACAGATACTTTACTACCTGTAAAAAGCCAAGGAAAGCAAAAATGTGACAAGTGAATTCCCCGGTTGGAGTTGAAGAAAACAAAAGGAGACACAATGTTATCAACATCCACGCTCGCCCGGGGGG